>JAJLVZ010000002.1:769493-792152 GCA_030570575.1 [Candida] sp. | reverse complement strand
CTAACACCCTAACGAGGTACCCTAACACAACACTATTTATGCTTATCCCTAACACCACCTAACAAAGTACCCTAACACAGTTTAAAGTAACACTCCACTAGGCCCTAACACCCTAACGAGGTACCCTAACATAACTACTAACTATGTTCGTACCTAACACTAACGAAGTACCCTAACTTTGGGATATTCTCCAGTTCTGATACTCATGCGGTGAGTAAGACGACTACAAAGAGTTATCAGACAATGCTATATAGGCACGCAAAAGTAACGATGCGCTGCCTCACTAATATACACAAGCCGTTGCACCAAAAGGCCTCGGCGTGAACAGTAAACAGGGTCGCAGGGGTCACCAGGTGGGTCGCAGGGGTCACCAGGTGGGTCGCAGGGGTCACCAGGTGGGTCGCAGGGGTCACCAGAAGGATCACCAGGAGGATCACGAGGAGGTGCCAACGCACCAGGAGGTGCCATCACTTCTTGTGCTTCTTCGCAATACGGCGCAGGGCCCTCTGCTCCTTCTTCATGACACCATCCACCATCTTGTACTTCCCCTTAACACCTTTAGGACGGCCGCTCAGGCCCTTGTTGCTGCCCTTGGCGTACACCACAGTCACCTTAGGCTTCACCTTCTGCTTCTTGGTGAGCTTCTTCATGAGCTTGGATATCTCCTCCGCCTTGTCCTTCTCAGACTTGTCAGTGTCCTCGTTGATCAGGTCCGACTTCTTCTTGAGCTTCTCGAGGCGTTTCAGCGCACGCAGCTTCTTACGGCCCTTGGCCTCAGCCACCTTCTTGATCGGTCTGGCGTTCAGCTGGCGCATCTTCTCCTTGATGGCCAGCGCAGCCTCCTTGGTGATGGGCTTGTTGATCTTGGAGTGCTTCTTCTCCTCGTCAATAAACCACTCCGGCAGGCCCTCGCTGTCCCGGAACGCGTACCGGTTGAAGCCCTCGTCCACCAGGTCGTGCTTGGTCTTCTGGCCCAGCGCCAGCTGGTGTGCCAGCGTCATCGCCTGGGCTGTGGCGAGCGACACGTCCTTCTCGTGGTTTCTCAGGTTGATGGCTTCTGCGTCTGACTCGTCTGACGAGTCGCTGTCGGACTGGTAGTCGTTGGCCACGTACTCGATGTGGTCTGAGGAGTCCGAGGACTCTGCGGAGTCGTCCTCCGGGGCCCCAGGGGCGGCCCCAGGGGCCTCAGCAGGAGCCCCAGCAGGGGCCCCAGCAGGGACTGGCGCTTTCGGCAACACCGCCTCCACCCCGTCAAAGATCTTGTCGCTGAACAGCATGTCGGCAGTGCTGCTCAGCCCGCTGTCGCTCTTGTGCTTCAGCTTCGCAATCAGGTTGTTGATGCTCTCGTCATCATCACTCTCCCCATCACTCACCTCGTCCTCCTGGTAGTCCCTGGCCAGCTCCTGCTCGTCGCCACTGTCCAGCGGCTTGTCGCTGATCCCGTCCCACTGGTCGTCGTCGTCGTCGCCCCTGGCCTGCTTGGCCCGGAACTTGGCGTCGCGCGCACTTCTTCTCTCCTTGTACGCAGCGTACATGCTGTCCAGCTGCGCCTCCAGCTCGTCCAGCTCCTCGTCGCTCTCCACCTCCTCGTCGGACGCAATGTAGATCTCGTTGCCCTGGATCAGCTCCTCCTCGTCAAACACCATCCGCCGCTTCCCCTTGGACAGGTCGTTCAGCACGCCCGTCTTCTCTGCCGTCTTCAGGTTGAACAGCGAGTCCGCGCCCACCGCAGCAGCCTCTATGCCAATGTCCTTAGGCGTCAGCATGTTCATCTGCATGCGCACAATCTCCTTCTGCTTCATCTCGTTCGCCCGGCGCTTCTCCTTCTTCTTCTTCTTCTTCAGCCGCTCGTTCAGCTCCGCCAGCTCCCGGTCAATCTTCTCCTCCTCGCCCAGCTCCTCCACCTCCACCTCGAGCGGCTTCGCCGCCTCGTCCAGCCCCAGGTAGCTTCGCATGTTCTTTCTCCATCTCAGAATCATCCTAAAGTCCTTTTTGCCCAGCACCCGCAGGTCCTTCAGACACTCCAGCAGCTCCCGCGACGTCTGCCTCATCTTGGAGATGTTGGCCCAGGCAGGGTCCTCCGCGTCGATCGTCAGCTCAGACATCTCCCCCAGCACGTCGATCGGGTTCTCAGCCCTGATAAACTCCATC
Source organism: [Candida] sp. (assembly GCA_030570575.1). Taxonomy (NCBI): domain Eukaryota; kingdom Fungi; phylum Ascomycota; class Saccharomycetes; order Saccharomycetales; species [Candida] sp. Next base: position 790,001 of record JAJLVZ010000002.1, on the reverse strand, counting down.
ACAGGCAGGCTCTTGTGCAGCAGCAGGCTGTCCCCCTCGTACCCCTGTCTCTGCCTTCTCTTCTTCTCCGGGTTGAACACCTTGGCCTCGTTGTTCTGCGGACCGTCTGCCAGCTCCTCAAACACCTCCTTGGGGTCCAGAATCCGCGGGTCCAGCTTCTTGGGCGCCTTGAAGTTGCGGCACACCACAAAGATCTCCGCAGACACGTTTCTGGACGCTGGCGGCTTCGTCGCCTCCACCTTCTCGAACAGCTGCTGGAACACCCACACCAGCTTGTTGTAGTCCTTGGACCGGAACACTTTGGTCACAAACGTCCCGCCTGGCGCCAGGTTCTCCACCGCCAGCTTCAGCGCCTGCAGCGTCAGATGCGACTGCGTGAACGCGTCCTGCACCCACCCGAGACCCACGTTGGGCGCACCGTCGTGCAGCACGGTGTCCGCCTTCCACGTCTTCATGTACCCTCTCAGCTTGGATCTGCAGTCTTCTGTCGTGATGTCTGACTGGAACGTGATGCAGTTCGGCAGCGGCTTGATTGGCACAATGTCCACCCCGATGATCAGCGAGTTCACCGGACACAGGTTCGACGCCACCTGGCACCACGACCCGGGCGCCGCACACAAGTCAATCACAACCTTGGACTTTTCCAGAAAATGCCCGTACTTCTCGTTGATCTGGATGATCTTGAACGACGACCGCGCCCGGTACCCTTTCTCCTTCGCCAGGTAGTAGTACCTGTCCAAACGACCTTTGCTGTTTTTCTTCTGTGTCTTGGCCATCCTGCTTGGGCTCTTAGTTGTGCCTCTTAGCTGCGTTTAAAAAATATTTTTTACCTCATCGCATGAAAATTTTATGCTTAGTGCTCGCTTATGTCACGGTTACCCGGGGCAGTCACGTGTGTAGGCACGTGACCACAATGCCACTGCAACACGCAGAGCACTAAAGACGGCCCTGAGGCTCCTCCAAAGCTTCTTTATTGTCTTTAGCACTGTTGGATCTCACACTTCAATGCCTATTCATTGTCTTGTAGATCTTAGAAACCACTTTTAAAGCTATAACAAAGCCCTTTATAGATCTCCTCAAAAGCTTCCCCCTTCAATGTCTGTAGGTGTGTGTTTCACTGCACTTATATCTGGCAAAACTCCTAATAGACCAAGTCCTGAGTCCACACTAAGATGCAAAGCACATCTGTACAGCCTATGACAATAGCGACACCAACGTAAAATCAGTCTTGAGTGTCAGCCTCAACAAGTTTGAAGCTCATGATATACATGGCAATACATTTTATTGCGTTCCTGTCTCTTTACTACATCGGCTGCTATTTCTAGATAACGTGGTAAACTGTTGAGTCGAATCTGGTTTTAGCGCGTGTACCCTCTAACAACTCAGGCTCAGATCTACCGTGCTTTATAGTGCATTTCAATCAGGAAAACTGACTAGCAGTTTCAGGTAATGAACAGACATGCTTACAATAAGAAGCTGAGATTTAGTACCGTTATGATAGACCTAACATGAAGCCACGCCTAACCATAAATATATTCTCTAGGATAACTAGTACTAGTTAAGGGGTCTCTATTGTATACCCATGGATAGGTCAGTATAAATAAAGATATGGTATGTGAGTATAGAGATCTGATAAGTAGTATAAAACCTGTGAAATGTGAATCCATATATGTAGACCAACTATCAGCCGCTCCCACATATTCACACTGTATATCTATTCCAGGATGCAGCACTGGTGTAAGCTAATTCTTTTTCCACTTTAAGCTTGGTGTATACAGTCTGTAATTGCCATTTTTGTCTTTACTGCAGCCTATCAATCAGCCCTCTTTGACCTTTTGGATTACAAGATTAAAACGGGCTATGAGCTCAACGGGTCTCAAACCTCAAACTGCTAACCTGAAAAGTGTTTATTTGCCTTTATTCAACCAAATTATCACGGACTCGAAGTTACCACTTTTGAGATGATTTCATCTGCAGCTCCATCAGTCACACTTAGTATTGACAAGTACACTCTCTCAAATCAACACTTAGTATTGACAAGTACACTCTCTCAAATCAAGTGCTTTGACTTAGTATTGACAAGTACACTCTATCAAATCAAGTGCTTTGACTTAGTATTGACAAGTACACTCTATCAAATCAAGTGCTTTGACTTAGTATTGACAAGTACACTCTATCAAATTAGCACGACAAGCTACATAAAGCACATTCCCGTGAGCTTCACAGTCTTAGTACTGCCATCTATAATCTGTAGATGTGGAGGTTGTTTGCACGTCTACTAAATGTTAACCTGCTAGTACTCATCACCTACTAGTGCATGTCATTTTACTACTCTGCTATCTGGTACAGGTCACTCAGCTCAAGATCGACACGCTTCAAACCTACTACACTCACAAGTAGTAGTACAAGGTTATTCAGTAGCCATTGTTCACTGTGCAGCACGGTCTTCTCACCTAATGCTGTACGCCTCCTAGTGGTCTGCTGCCATCTGACGCCCATAGTCTATTGAAACCTGCAGGCTCGTGCATACTCGGCTATAAAATCTGTGATGGGACACCAATCAGGTCAAGGTTCAGACCTGAGGCTAGCAGGACCGTTGCACTCTGAATCCAGGTGTACGTCTATCGCACCTCATTTCTGCTATAAAGTGGCACATTTCAAGCTCGTACACCACACTACAGACCAGTACACTCACACGCACGGCTATAAAATCGATCTAGTCGAGCCTGCATTCAGTAGCAGCAGCTCAGTACACCACTACACTAGCTGTATCTTTTTTTAACTCAGTCGTAAACTATCTAGCTCGTAAGCTAGCTCGCTCTGCAGACAAAAAAGCTATAGCTGAGTACACACACAGAACGGCTAGCCACATCCCACCCTACCATGGCATTACGGTCGTCAGCAGCAGACCAGGACCAGCGACTGACGTTTAGTCAGCGGTCTATTCAGAATTACGTAATCGCGCGCCCACACATTTGAGCCCACCGAATTTTCGCTTTTTTCTTCATAAAGACCCACATCAGCACTTCGAGCCCGCAACAACTCACGAGACACAAGATGGCTGTTATCCACGAGTTCTTTGGCGTGAAGTACGAGGAGACACCGCAGGCAGCGAGCCAGCCAGCGCCTTCGGCGGAATGCGGCGTTTTGACCACGAGCTACCCAGCAATCAAAAACGCACCACTGCCAGCAGACGGTGCTGGGTCCCGCAACTTCAACAACTACCTGGTGTTTGGTGCCATTGCGGCAATTCCATACTACCTCAAGTACAAGCTGCACGGCGGGTTCTACACCTGGCTGTTTTTCGTGCTGCTGCTGTTCCTGCCTATTCTGATGGTGTACTGGACCTTTGCCTCCACCTTCTCGCCACGACTCAACGAGAAGGTGAAGCTGCCTAACAGGGGTGTCGAGCACTACCTGCGCTTCAAGGATGAGGCCCTGGCCAAGAAGTACTCCGGCAACAACAAGATCCCTATGGAAACGTTCCACGAGCTGTTTTTCGACGGGAAAGTCGACTTCAAGGGCGACGCCCTCGACATTCTCGAGTACAGACACGACTGGGCACAGTTCTCCTTTACCCTGTCGCTGTTCAAGTTCTTCCTGTTTGGCATGATCCCAGAAGTCATCTTGCACACCAGATCCCAGGACGAGGAGCAGGTCAGAGACCACTACGACCGTGGCGACGACTTCTATGCGTTCCTCGGTCCAAGAATGGTGTACACCTCCGGTATCATCTCCGACATCACCCGCGAGGAGTCCCTGGAACAGCTCCAGGACAACAAGCTCAAGGTGGTGTGTGAAAAGATCAACCTGAAAAAGGGCGACAGAATGCTCGACCTGGGCTGTGGCTGGGGTACCCTGGCCACCTATGCTTCCAAAGTGTATGGTGCCAGCGTCACAGGTATCACCCTGGGTAAGAACCAGACCAAATGGGGTAATGAGAAACTGGAAATCCAGGGAATCCCAAAAACCCAAAGTAAGATCTTGTGCTTAGACTATAGAGACACTCCGGTCCCAGAGGGCAAATACAACAAGATCACCTGTCTGGAGATGGCCGAGCATGTCGGTGTCAGAAAGTTCGGCTCCTTCTTGACCCAGGTGTATAACATGCTGGACGATGATGGACTCTTCTTCTTGCAAATTGCCGGGCTGAGAAAATCATGGCAGTACGAGGACCTCATTTGGGGCCTGTTCATGAACAAGTACATCTTCCCAGGTGCCGATGCTTCAACTCCTTTGGATTTTGTCACTGGGGCCTTGGAAGGTAACGGATTCGAAGTCATTTCAGTTGATAACATTGGAGTTCACTATTCCTCAACCTTGTGGAAATGGTACAGAAACTGGCAAACAATGAAACCAGAAATGACCGCCAAGTATGGTGAAAGATGGGTGAGAATCTGGGATTTCTTCTTAGCTTACTCCACCATTATTTCCAGACAAGGCTCTGCCACCTGTTTCCAAATCTTGTTGAGAAAGAACATCAACAGCTACCACAGAGTCGAGGACATTCCAAGACAGGCTGGCCTCTTAACTCCCCTCAAGAATGGTGTTGAGAATTGGTTCAAGTGAGCTCTACCACTCCCGTCAACTTGCTATCCAACCGTAGCAAGATATCAGATGCTATAAAGCATCATAAATATTATCATATGCAGGCAACATTAGCACTATTGTATGCAAGGCAATATCAATAAACAATATGCCAGGCAACATCAATACTATAATATGAAAGTGATAGTATGATTGTAGCAGAAGGTTGTACTATAGCCAAGTAAGCAACACGGTGCCGCAAAAACTTGCCTTGCAGTCACCCATAGCATAATAAGTATCAAAAAGATCCAGCTAGCATAATCAAGCAACAAGATCCAGCTGAAAATTGCTTTTGTTTGGTCTTGGAGCAAACATAATCAAGCAACAAGATCCAGCTAACAATTGCTTTTGTTTTGTCTTGGAGCAGGCGATTTGGGTCTCAAGTTCTCAATCTCATCGTTTCGTTCCAAGTTGGCGCCAGTTCTCTCTATTTCACTCTTATAAACAGCTGGGTCAAAGTTGTCAATAATAATGTCTGGAGACATGATGACCCAGCCTCTTCTTGGCCTGACAACATTGTTAAACCCGCACCGGGATGGAATTATGTGCAATCTTTTCTGCGAGGTACTGAAGTTCTCTGCAACTTTGTATATTTGGTTTGGCACAACAGTGTTTTTCGTCTTATCAGCTTGGCCAGTGCCACTGCAAGACAATGCCTCGAGAGTCAGGTCTGTGTCCACATTGCAGTGAATCAGGTGCGAGTCTGTGGATCTGCGAACAGTTCCAGTGATACACATCCAGCAATGCCATTGCATTTTCTCAAAAAGCGCCTCTTCGTCTGTCGAGTTCTTGCCTGGGTAGTACGGAGACTCCTTGTCTACTGCCACAAACACCAACTCTTCCGAGCGTCTGAACTTCTTGCCCCATTTCTCGTCGTTGTTCAGGAGATTGGTCAACTCGTTGATCTTCTGTGACGAGGCCCAGATGAACAGAAAGCCCGGCTTCGAGCACAGTTTCTCCAGCGGCAGCTCAGACAGCAGTGGGCAAATGAACTGATTCTCGGTCAGCGACCCGATCATGATAACGTCAAACGTCAGATGGTCCTTGAATATCCATTTCTTGAGCGTGGGGATCATTGTGTCAATGTCCACTCGACACCCGTACGGAATCAGGGCATTCTCCTCGACCTGGCTTTCCTTCAGCTGGAACAATCTCTGAAGCTTGGGGTACCCTTCCACAGTATTCTTCACGTTTCTGATGTAGCTAATGGGGGACTCCCCCGTGTGGATATAGTTATTTGAATAATTGTTGCCTAGGTAATTATCAGCTGGCTCTTCAACCAGGTTTTGTGACTGGTGGTGGTGGTGCTGCTGCTGTTGCTGGTTTGCTTGACCTTTCTGCTGGCGACCCAGCTGGCCGGACCTCATGAGTCTCTGTCTGCTCTTCCCTCCGGGGGCTCCTGGTGCTCCTCTGCTCTGCTGGAACTGTTCCATGGTGACTGGCGAGCTGGTAGACACCATGCCACCGCCGCCACCGCCACCACCCCATGCTTGGGCTGTCCCACCGTAGTTGTGATTATAGTTCATGGCTCTTCTGGCACCCTGTACCCTGTGGTTGTAGAAATTATGTGGATGGTAGCGCCTAATGCAGCTGTGGTTATTGTTAACAAGCTGCTCCATGCTATATCGATTTGCCGCTCAATTCACCTTATACCATTAAATGAAAATGAACACACCAGCACGTCCAGTCACAAACACGCACAACTTACCTCCCTTTATATCCAAGCGGTTGAAACACAGTTCAGACGTTTCAAATCCAGTTGTTTCAAAATTCAAATGTTTGTTCTATTTGGTATATTGTTTTTCTCAGTTTTGTGTAAAGATGAAACATAATAAAAATAGGGCAAAACGAAACAGCTGTGAATAGCCTTGTAGTCGAGCACCATGCCGCTGAGACCAAAGCAGACCTTCTTCCAGGATCTCTGGTTGAACACTGCACAGGTGGCAGAGAAGTATGGGGAATATTACAAAAAAAAAGCCCACTGTGATAGCAGTAAACCTGCTGGGGTTCATGCAGTCAGTAACACTGTCATTTCAGGCACTTTGCACTCATTGAAACTGGTTATATTGAAAAAAAAGGTATAAACTAAACATACTTTATCTGCTGCACTGTATTGCATGCCATATCATCTTGATCGTCATACTAATGGTGACTGCGTCAGGCTGGCCCTCAGCTAAGCATCTTGATCCACCAGTTGTACAGGGACGTTGCACAGGACACAGACCTATGCTTCCAGGTGGAAAAATCAGGCGTCTTGAGGCTCCTATCATTCAGTAACTTGGAGCTTTTCTCAGTTGATGCGATAACGGATCTAATCGCCATTTATGACTTTTTGATAGTGGAAATGGCAAAGAACTTTGTCAGCACTAAGTCCAACAGCTATAACGAGGGTACAGAGATTTCCATCTCAAAGTCAATTGGGGCTTTTCTAGTAAATTGCTTGAAATATAACAACAATAACTTCCCAGTCAAAATCATCGAGTCAATTGCTTTGTTCACCTTCCACCTATCAAACAGCTGCTTGGTCCTAACACACTTGATTGATCTCTGGTTCCAGCACTGCATCCAAGATCCAGACATCATGTTCTTGGTGTCGAGTTTCAAATCACTACCAACTGATTGTTTCCCATTATACGAATTATCAAAAGACTTTTTGTTTTTTGGTGACAATCTCGTCAACTTGTCTAGAGACACATTGATCAATATAATAATGATTTCAGGATTCTCGCAACTTTTGAGAGACTGGATATTAAGAAGTGAGTTTCCAAAACTGATCATAACTGGACTATTCTCAAATTTCAATCAAATCTTCAATGTTGATCCATTTGTCAATAACATTGAGTCCAATCCAAATTTCATTCAGTTCAGCTGGTATATCGACTTCTTATATGATATAATAACTTTTTCAACACACGATCAAATAAAAGTTGTCTTTTTGTCAGTTTTTCAGAATAACTTTCTCGACAAAGTTATCGATTACTATAACCATTCACAAAATTTGGAATCAAGATCAAATATTCTATTCCTACTACTAAAAACATTTGAAAAACTATTATCAACCTCGGGTGCAAAATCAAACAGTTTCACTCTTAATTTCATTTTAAATGAGTTAATTGACAGCTATTTCAAAAAGAAAAAGAACATGAATAATAGTTCTTTTCCATTATTGGACATTTTCACTGATTCTATTTTGAGCTGCAATCAACATGATTTCAACAATAGTGAAATAAATAGCTATAAAGTCTCAACTATTTCTTCACTAAAGTTGTTTAGTTTGTTTGCAAGTTTAAATTCATTAGACTTACTAGTAGAGCTCTTCAGTGATTCAGAGTACTGTTATGAGCACCATAACTCATCCTCAGCAAACGGTATCATTCAAAATGGATGCAACGTATTCCCCTTAACATCAAAATTCAAAGAAATTATCAAAGTTAATGGCAATTTGAAGTTCTTTTTCTTCACAAATCTAACAAAATCCTTTGAATTATTGCAATCACACTTTATTAAAACTGATAATTTTGGTACCAGTTGTGAGAAACGTTGGTTATCATTCAACTTTAGGAAAAAAATACCCATTGCAATTTGTTTCTTGACAATGAGTTTTTTTTCAAATTCTGAAAACATTAACTGTAACCTAATTTCCTTGATTAAATGCTTAACTCACTCAAATGGTGGGAAATTCTTCAATTTCATATTGATTGATAATGAGAACGGTGAAGGTCTTTTCATATTAATATTGAATTATCTATGGGAAAATTTCAACTCAAATAATGAAATTAATGAAAATGGTTCAAAGGATTTCAAACTTTTACCCCCAAACAATGAATTGATATCAAAGTTCTTGAGTTTGACTGATGGAAGTTCGTCAGTTTTAATTTCACAATGGCATTCATCTATCAGTAATAACAATTTTATTGATTCAGTTTTGATGAGAACCAATTTGAGCCTTTTCCTTGAATTTATAACAATACTATATGCTAGTCAAAAGGCTAGAAATATTTTTTATAAAATTCCAACCACTTTGACCACCCACTAGCTTTCCGTTGGCTCCAATCTCCTTCCATATGCCAGATCAAATTAATTCTTGCATGTTTTGCAATAATCAATAAACACCTTTTTATATAAAACCCCAACAAATTCCCCATTCTTAAAGATACAAATGTATCTATTACCCAGTTTCTGAAATACAATCTCAATTAAAGATAATGGTGATTCTATATCTAGCATTATTGGTGTATTTTCAACTATTTTAGTGAAATCTGTCAAGTCATTTAGCAAATTGATATTGAAATCTCTAATACTCATTTCATCATTGAATGAAAATATCCTAGTATCAATTGGTTCCTCTTCTACTTCGTTGCCCTCATCATCATTCTCATCCTTATCTTTGATGAGCTTGACCGAAATGTCTTCATATTTGATTTCGAACTCATTACAAAGTTTCTCCAATCTATCTAGATTAAATTCTAACTCAGGTGCAGGTAGCATACCAATCAATCTGTTATTTGAATCTAAGATTGGAATTGAGCCATCAACTAATCCTTGGGTCTGTAAGTCCTTTAAATACCTTCTTAACTTCAAGAAACCTATGGATGTTTCATTTTCATTATTGGCTTTAAGCTTAATCAAAATCGAATCATCAATACCATGAATCAGATCTTTAACTTTTGTAAAAGAGTCAAAGTCATGAAGTTTGCCGTTTGGGAAAAAGGGAAACTCATTTTTATTCAATAGTAATTGATATAACGAATTTGGTTCAATGGCGTATGCAACCCAATTTGAAACTGCAATCGCTAAAGAAATTGGTAAAACATATGTATAACTTGAAGTTAGTTCAAACATAATAGTTGCCAATGTGATATTCATTCTTGTGACACCTGCCATAAATGCACCTGCTCCGATCATTGCATAAATCCCAAAATCAATACATGGAGTCAATTGTTGATTTGAACAAAATTTGTTTGGAAAGTAGTTTAACTGACAGTATTCAATAACCATTGAAAATATTCTACCATATAATGCTCCAATAACCATTGAAGGAACGTAGATACCTGCAGGAACCTTGATACCAAAAGTTATAAATGTTAATAAAACCTTGGTGATCAATGCAAATAATAAAGTCTTAACTTCCTTCGGAATCGTTCTAAAATCAATTGGGCATATTCCGTCTTTATTGGTTAAATCATCAATATTGAAACATGGTGAGGCTAACTCATTCAGTAATTCTGGGATTGCTGTCTTTGTATATGGATTGGAAAATGATAAAACTGATGTTACTATAACAATCATTAAAACTTCACGAATTGGATGGTTTTTAATTAATTTATTTGATCTAAACCAGTTGCTCCACCAAATACATAACTTACAGAAAAACCCACCAAATATTCCACCTGAAACACCGATAATAATAAATAAAATCAGTTCAAATGTTTTCCAATCTGATGAATAACTGATTTCAAATAAAACTGTTTTACCTGTACCATATGGATTTAAAAATCTTAAGAACAAAATGCTCATAATTGCACAAAAGAATGTTTTGAATAGTTGGTTTCCCGGTAAATAGTAACTAACCTCTTCTAAACTAAAAAGAACTCCACCTAAAGGTGAACCAAATGCTAAAGCAACACCAGCACTTGCACTTGCTGATAAAATTTGTCTTCTTTCCAATCCTGATTCCTTAAATTTCTTGAAAAATCTTGATAAAATATTTCCGACACAAGTTGCCAAATGAACAAAAGGACCTTCTTTACCAACGCATAGTCCAGATCCAATAGCAAAAATCAATGCCGTTTGCTTTGCCAATAATGTATAAGTACCCAAAAATTTTCTGATAATAAATCCTGATAGAATTGTCTTAACTTCTGGAACACCTGAGCCATAAGCTGAATAAATAACTTTTGGAGGTCTCTGCTTATCGTTCAAGTTTGATGCTGAGCCATCTTCGTGAATTAATGGATTTGTTGTCTTTGTTGTTAATGTAATTCTGACCGAAATATAGGCTAAAATAATTGATGAAATTAAATAAATCAAAAAGTCAAGTTTAAGTATATTTGTATTTGAAGAGTCAAATGCCTGAGGCCAAAGTTTCCAATCTGTACAAACCTCATTATCCGGATGATTTGGAAAACTAGGTGAATTAATATGAAATTTAAATGCACTGTTCTCAGCTTTACAACATCTTGATTCGTTTAAAAGCCAATTGGACTGACAGTATCCTCTTTTCAAGTCAACTAGTACCGACTCTGATCTATCAGTGACATATGCAACAATTGAAAATGCGAATGCAATCAAAGTGATTAGTAACCAGCCGGTTAAGTTATCTATGAGCCTTAAATAACGACCTTTGAACCCCTTGATGACTTTAAGACTATGCAGTCTTTTTGACTCTTCAACAGTATCATTGACCCAGTCCACTGAAGTAAAATCGTCATAAAAATGCCGGTTAATATGAGGTTTATGTTGATGGCGATGAGTGTGATGTGAGGAGTTCAATCTTGATATAGACGAGATTGTTGACGATGACTCAGATCCTGCAAATGAGGATGATAAGTGATTGTTTGCCTTATTGGACCAACCAGTAAATGTGAATGCTTTTTTTAGCATTGGGCGAAATCCTGATTTAGTATGATTATGACTGTTATCATAATCAGTATAATCACCCTCCCCATCGTAGTGGCCATGGTTATCATTATCCGCACTACTATTATAATAGTTGTCATCATTAGTATCCAATCTTGGTGATCTGATTGCTGAGCTTGATTGCTGGCTCATTTGCAATAGGGATACTGAGGGTTGGTGCCTCAAAATATGAGAAAACTCATCTGAATTGATTTTGTTCAAATGACTACCCAAACCAAAAGTGCTGCTACAAGTCTTGCCATTATCTTTGCTCAAAGATCGGTATTCAGAAGTGGATCGTTTAAGATTTGGTTGTGATGAAAGCAACCCTGTTGATTCATTAAATCTTTCATTTTGCGAAGACTTCGATCTTTGCTCTTTCGCAGGATCATTGCCACTGCTTTTAGACATCTCAATCCAGTTGTTAAAGCTTGTCTTTAGCTGCTCCCTCAATCAGTTTTCAGCAAGGTATCTTTGTTTGTTTCGAAACTGGTTTGTAAAGGTCAATAAAAACAAATAAAAATAAACAAAAATATTTTTTTTGTAGTTTCAATATGCAGATCATGCAGGGAATTTCATTTTTACGTCATGATGCAAATAAGAAAAGGTTGTCTACAATTTCAGTTTGAAATTTAATGTACATTTTTTTCTTTCTTTCATATATTTTCCTGATCCTCATAACCTGATAACAATCATAGAGCTGTGGAGTTCTAACCCACAGACAAAACTTTTATTCCCCAATCCTTTAAACTTTAAACAACAAAACTAACCATAAAATAAATAAAAACAAACCAAGCAAACTTTTCCAATGATAAGCAGCTCGCTTCTTCTATAGTACATTCTTCCCTTTCCTTACATCTTCTCCTATTTAATGGCCATAAAAACGACCTTTTTCCAAGTCATCAATGGTTGACTCAATAATTTCGTCATCATCATCATCTTCAACCAGTTCGATAGTTGCGTATTTGATAAGATCCCAACGTTTCCAGAACAAGGAACCATCTTCAAAGTCGTTAGTATCAACAAAATCTTGTAAGTAGTACTTTGCATTCAACAAACGATCTTTCAATTGCTGTAATTTAACGCTACTTGGTTGTGAGCTAATTTTTTTCCACTCGAGATCACTTTCATATTCGGTGATATTGGTGGCCGAAGACTTATAACCTTCCTCCTTTTCATCTTCTCCTTCTTCTTCCTCATCATCATCGTAATCTGACGCACCGATAGATGCTGGTGTGTTTGGTAGAAATGATACATCACCATATGCTTCATCTTCTGCATAAGAAGTGGCATCACAATAACGAGCCCAAGCTTCATCAATTGCTCCAACCAAATAGTCAAAACATCTTCCTCTAGCAATTTGATCGCAAGCGGGGGTTGTTTTGCGCACAGTGATTGAATTTATTGGTGCAATTGGAATCATACAATTTGAAGAATTTGAGTTTGATCTTTGAGACTTTATGTTTTTGGTATCTTTCTTAAAATCAAATTCATTTTCTTTATTATCATTATTTGCACAATCTTCTTCATCATCACTATACTGTGAAATTGCGTCACTGATTCTTGAGTTTGAAAATGAGTTGCTTCTTGAATACAATGAAGACTTAAAAGCCTTCTTCTGGTTATTCAAGTATCCACTCTCGTCATCTGAGTCATCATCGCCGGAATCATCAGATGAAGTTAAAGCATTTGTTGTTAAAAATGATGAATTTCTTCTTTTATTTAATTCAGAATTAAAACACATTTTTTTACTTGGAGCAAATGAAACTCCCAAACCAAATGATTTGCTTCTCTTCATGTTATGGTTTCTTGAAGAAGATAAACATGATGTTATATTGGAAACTGGAGAAGAACTCATCTTTAAAAAATATAATGTTAGTTTGTCTGATTATCTAATTAAGAAGTAATGCTATGATGCAAAATTTAGTGCCAAAAATTCCTGATCGGGCAAATACGCACACAATTGGTCTAAAACGTTTGTTTTAATTTAAAAATAATTAAAACAAAACAAAAATTCTGAAATACCTGAACAGCACAATAAAGTGGTCAGAGAATAAGTTTGATACTTGAAACTTAAACTAAATAAAAGTTGAAATAAAATTTAACAAAATTTGAAAATAATTAAATAAGAAATTTAAAACTTTCAAAATTTCGCAAAATTGCACAGATTTTTTCTTTCTGTCGCTTTTTTTCGTGGTTTTTAAAAAAGTGAAAAAAAACAAAAAATTTACTTTTTTATAAAAAAAATGAGGAAAAAAAAAGAATTTTTTTAAAAAAAGGGGGTTCTGAAATCTGATTGGTCAAAATTTAACATCACCCGGTTTGACCAAAACGCAAAATTTGGTTTGTACCACATAGTTGCCGTGGCGATCCAATAACTCGGTGGCGTGCACTGATGGCGGTGTACGGGTGTTTATATGTAATAGTAGCCCTAGCTTCTTGAGAAATGGATCACTCAGTAGCTGGAGCTCAGGGATATCCCATAGTATGTTTATGGAGAAATCAGACCAGATTAAATATAACTAAAAGAAAAATTTGTGAAAGCAAACGTGAAATTCGCCCCTTTGTGTGTATAAAAATACGTAATTCCGAAATAGGAAGGTCTGGCAGGAACAGCATGGTTTCAGGAAAGATCATAGTCCTAACACAACCTGCACTGTTGTGTAGCTACAGCTGCTGCGAGTCTAATGGTGGTGATTATATCTTTACAGGACAACTTTAAACATACTTATAACGCCCTTAAAATACATGAAATTGTCGACGTGTCGAGTTTTTCAATTTTAAAAACTTAGAACCGAGGGGTGGAAAAACCTTGCCCGGATTTCAAAAAAACTTTGGTAGAAAAAAAATACTCACAATTTTTTTTCATTACTTACTGAATTGACATTAAAGATATTGAAAAAGAGATGAAGCAACTGGTGTGGTGGATATCAGTGGCTTGAGATCAAACCAGTTATCTTTGTTCTTTTTCTTTTGTCTTGAAGTTGTCAATTTTTTACGCAAAGCTTAAGTTGATCAGTAGTAGAATTTAATTATTCTTAACCAAATTTTTTGAAATATTAAAAATTTGTTAATTACACTGATTCAATTAGTCTTTTTGCGGAGAGAAACTACTACAAAATTATATTTCGTTCTGAAATGTTAATTTTATTGATAAATATGTATTTCTGTTGTTATTATTGTTTAAATAATAATGATTAAGAATTTTTCAAAATTGATTAATTGTTCTTATAATCTTTTATAAGATAAGTTGAAATTAATCAATAATAATATTTAGCTACATTATCTCAAAACTTTTGTGTATATCATCTAGATAGAAGAATAAAACAATTTAGATTGAACAGCAATTCGAACGAATTTTTTTTCACCTGTTCTTCTGTTCTTGTTACAAAAGTTCAGGTATATCAATGATAATATTTCACTACATTGTCCTAAAACTGTTGAGTAATTTACTAGATAAAACGATTAAATAGTTTTAAATTGATCCGTAATTTTGTTCTGACCGACCAGGATAAGTAGCCCCAGTATAAGTTGAAGTCTCATTGTATGGGTACTGGCTAATAATGTAAAAGGAATGAATCAAACCTGGCAAGAAACCTAACAAACATAATAAAATATTTATAAGGACTTCACAAATTATTAGTATAATTAGCTTATATGAAAGAAAATTGTAAAATCGAAATATACTCACAATCAGCAGAGAAGAAACCCCTTTTGATGAAAACTGGTAATGGTGGCAAGAAAATTCCTAAAAATACAAGAAACCAATCCTTGGAGTGCATTGTGTTGTTGTAACTCTTTGTTTGTAGATGTTGATATAAATATCCAAGTTGAAAACACAGCAAAATAATTTAATTAATTTTGCTAAGGATTGCTACTTTCTGTATTTTATAATGTCAGATTTTAATAATATTTTAGCATGTACTAATAAATTTGGTAAGATAGTGGCGATATCCGCTTTGTAACCAGTCAGCAGTGAAATGCAATAAGAGAAGTTTAATGAAATGTCGTGATTTTAGGACTGAGAAAGTTGGCAAGTTGACAGTACAACAGTTTGTTGCTACTAGCTTGTATTGTGGAATTCAATCGGTTGTAATGCTACTGGTATTACTAACAATTTCAGATTTGTTATATAAGGGGGTGTGGCACGGGCAGTGTGGCTAATAATAGACTACTGCTATTGGCGAGTGCAGCAAGATCGCAAGAACTTTAAACTTCGGCATTGGGATCTACACTTTCAGCGAAAATAAGATGAGTAAGTAATTAAGTGTTCGCTTAGTGGGCGGTGCGTATAATCAGTAATGTTAGTGATAAAGCCCGAGTGTAAATGATAGCTGATAGATGCCACATGTCAGGGATTGGGTGCATGAAATTCGGAAGGGATGCATGGGCTTGATATCCTGAAGATTAGTAGCTGTTATGGAAGAAGTAGATTGTAGAGGTTGATTGCTGTCAAGCTCACTAACTAGCAGCAGTAAGGACAAGGTTCTGCAACTGGAGACGCATTAAAAATTGTGGTGAAAATAGATGGATTTTGATGGAAATGCGTCGATAACAATTCGGCAGCAAGCCAAGAATTACTCAAAACGGCAATGTAAATTGACGCGTCTAATTAAAAAAGAATTCAATAGTAAAGCGTTATCAGAGTGACCACTCCTTCCACATGCCGATTGTTTTGTTAAACAGCAGCGGAAGCAATGGAAGGCTCTATCGATACAATTCCCAAAACTGACCAAGAAAAAACTTCTAAAGTGCGAAATTGAATTTTTCCGTTGTTAGCAGGAAATTGGATTAAGGGGCACTGGCTAGCCAGAAATTAACATCGAGTAATTATAGTGTGCTGATAATCTCGTTAGGCCTCTCCCAACCTATTAAATTAGTTACAATTATATAACGCCATCTACAGTGAGTAAACGTACTGTGTGTTGTTTTAGTCTTGTTAGCCATTCCGGCCGCGACAACTGGTGAGTTTCAGATTACTTTTCTTGAGTACTGACAACAGCATATAACCGGCTGTGCTGATATTGCACAAAACCGAATGGCCCTTCAGTTTGTGAATTAACTATCTCGTAACTGCGTAACTAGCTGTGCGCTAGTTGGGCAGTAGGTTGCCGACTAGTTGCACCCCAAAACCCCAAAACGCGGTGCAACTTGAACTTAGTTAATAAAAAAATTGAGTCAAACTTGTAATTCCGGAAAAAGAAACCAAGCGGTATGCGCCACACACGCGTCCCAGAGTTCTAGGCTTTTTAATTTAATCAAGTTGAGTAAAAAAGATAATTACAGAGCTCTTCTAGTGAAGAGGCGCATTGCAATTGAGTGGTGCAGAGTCACACCCACAACCACAGTGGGTGGGTTGATTAACAATAACAATAGCATTAACAACAGTAGAAAACTCTGGAATTTTACTCTCATTTTCCAGTTGTGAATCTAGAATTTAATAATTTGCAGATTTCCCAAAACATACATTTGACTTCCTAAAGCGGTAACTGAGATAAAAAGAAATCAAAACATTTTTCTTTCCCTTTAAAATTTTTGTAGAAAATTTTTCTTCCGCGAAAAAAATATTTAAACGCGCCATTCCCATTCAAGTTTCCTATTCTTCTTTCCTTTTTTTTTCTATTAACCATAAATTAATTTTGATTAATATTCATACAAAATGCAATTCAAAACTGTCGTCGCTGCTTTAGCTTCTGTTGCTGCTGTCCAAGCTGCTAACAAGTCAAATGCTTCAAACAAATCAAATGACACCACCTCAGTTTCAACTGGTGCTGCTGCTTCCAACGCTATGAGCGCTGGTGTTTTCGGTGCTGCTGTTGCTGCTGGTGTTGCTTTCTTATTCTAAGCACCCAAATTACTACAATTAATTTTAAAATTTAATTTAAGCAGGCATTACTATTTATTCCATTGAATTAATTTTCTGTTTTTTTATATGTTTGGTGTACTTTTAGAAGGTTTTTTTTAAGTTGTGCCGCTTTAATACAAATACATGGGTTGAACTTAATGATTGTAGTGCTTTATCGCTTTTCTCTGCTGGTATTCATTGTCCATACAACTAATATCTCGCACAATGTTTATCACGAGATTTTTTTAAGATAAGGAAAAAAAAAATAACAACAAAACTGTGGTCGAAAACTTCTATAAAGAGCAATATCCCTAAACAGCAATTAAGCACTCAAACTAAAATTCAAATATAAAAAATAAATGTGTACTTTAACAAGTGAAACAATAAAAAAGTAATAAAAATTGACTGAAAAAGCCTGTAAAGCGGTTAATAAAAACCATTTAAGACTACATAATACGGAACAAAAAGCCATTTAAATAGCTAACTGGTTGCTCCGCTAGCTATTCTGTTTAACTTCCATCACATTCTTTTGTATTTTTACTGCAAATTATTATATTATAATAATAATTAATAGTATAATATCAAATAATAAGATTACTTGAATTGATGGGACAAGTTTCAAGTGTTGAAAGAGGTTTCAAATCACCAATTTCAATTTCAAATGAGTTGAAACTATCACAGATCAATATAACAAACAAGAATAATCAACTATTGAAAAAAATCCTTGTTGATAGTTCAAATGAGTTGAATTTGCCATCATCACCAATTTCAACTTTTACTCAAAATTCAAATATCACAGAATTCCAGTTCTTAATCGACTTGAACCAGAATGACATTATTAATTTTAATTTACATCTGAAAAATGAAGTACTTGAAAAGTTTAAAGGTAAAACAATCTATAGGGATGTCAAATTGTCATTCTTAGACTTGAACAAAAATATAATCTCGAAATACCTACTATTCAAAGAAATTAACCTGAATGAGGTCAAGAAAGAGGGAGAAAAGCAACTAAATATCTTATACAACGAAAATATTTTTAATATTCAGGTCCCATTATCTTTATTACCAAAATTTGGACAATTTTACTTAATCATTTATACGAGTGATCAAACTCTAATACAATGTCCATTTTCCATCAAAAAACTAGTTGAATCAAATGCTTCACTGAAACCTCCACCTTCATCCATCTTATATAAGGAATCTACAGTTGATGAGAAATTTAAATTTTTGAATGATGGTCCAGATTTTAGAAACAATATAATTGAAATTGAACAAAAACTAATTAACTTGAGACCAACAATAAAGGCGATTATCAAAAAATCTCAGGAGTTAGATGAAAGTTTGAGAAACGTAACAATCATTAGATCTTCTTTATCCAACCTATTCAATGAGCTATTACAATTCAATTCCTTAAACTCAACTGAATTAATCAATGATTTAATGTCATTGTTATCAATTCAGTCAACTGAAGATTTAAATCAATCTAATTTGATCACGAAAAATATCATAACACCATTATCAATGATTTACGAATCTGATCTGAAGTTAATCAATCAAAATAAGAAAACTTTTAATGAAAATTCAAATGAGTTTTACAATTGGCAAAATAAGTTCTTGGTTAATAATGTTAAAACCAATTCAACTGCTTTTGAAAAAAGAAGAGAGTTTGAAGTTAAAAGATTGATGTATTTCAACTCATTAATTGAATTCAAATATGGTTATTTCATTCGAAACTTCTTGAATTGTCTAGCAGATTTTTTACAAGAATGTAAATCAAGTGCAAATCTGAATTCGAATGAATTAAATAAAAATATTGCCAAAGCTAAGTTTCTATATGAAAACTATAATAACTTCAATAATTCACAACTAGAGAAACTAAATGAACTGAAAAATTTAAAGAATTTCCAAGAGTTGGAATCCTTTTTTCAAACTGAGAGCAGTGAACCAAGTTCGCATTCACACTCTAAGTCAGGCAACGCAACTATTGGAACAGCACAAATTACTTCTATAAGTACACCACTCACACCACCCGTTCCAGCTTTACCAACTCAATTAACTTCGGCGAGCCCAGTGAAAATCAATAAAACAGGTAATTTAAATTCACCTTCTTCAACTTCATCAATTGTCTTGAAAAAGGGAATATTGAATACTTTGATCTCTAAAAATTGGCAAAAGCAGTACATTATTCTTGAAAATAATATTCTAAGCGAGTTCACTGATTGGAAAGAAGGAAAAATTCTTAGATGCGATCCGATCAATTTGACTTTTTCATGTATTAAGAAAGTTTCAGTCAAAGATCGTAATTATTGTTTTGAAGTTTTGACTCCAACTGGCACCAAAAGGATTTTCCAAGCAGAAAATGATATTGAAAGAGATAGTTGGTTGAAAGCATTGAATGCAGCAATTGCAATTCAAACTCAACCTAAATATTCAAAACATTCAAAAGACAACAGTATTAAATCTCCAAGATCGTTTTCAAATAATACAAATGAGCTGAATTCCATAGTTAATTCATCAAGTCAAAGAAGTCAAAACAAAGAACAAAGAAAAGAGCAAACTGAACTATCAGCTTTAGAAATTGTCCAAGATGCGGACGAATCTAATAGATATTGCTGCGATTGTGGATCTTCAAGCTCAATTGATTGGATTTCTATTAATTTATTGATCGTTATGTGCATTGATTGTTCTGGTGCGCATAGATCATTAGGAACGCATATATCCAAGATAAGGTCACTAACCCTTGACAATAAGTCATTTGAAACTCCTGAATCAAAGCAATTGCTAAAAAATGTATCAAATAGATATTCAAATAGTTATTGGGAAACAAATTTGAATCCAAATGAAAAAATCTCCAAGACATCAAATCAACAAGAGCGTCAAATATTCATAACTAATAAGTACTTGAATAAATTATACTTACAAAGAGAAAATATAAACTCAAATGAGTTATTGGTTGAAGGTATTCACTTTGCTGATGTTAAAAAAATCTTAAAGGCATTGGCATTTAATGCAAATATCAATTTATATGTCATCAAGAACTTTCCAAATAATGAAAAGTTAGATATATCACTATTTGAATATTCACTATATCACTCTCATAAAGATGAAAATGATAATAATAAAGATATCTATGATGTCTCTCAATTGTTACTATTAAACAATGCTTCATGTGGTGAGAAAATCAACCATAAATTGAATCTCAATGATAGTCAACTGAAGTACTGGAATGATCAACTATTAGTTTATGGACTTAAAGAAAGAAAACAGGAAAAATCAAGTGATGAAAATAAAGTTATCAGTTTTAGAAAAAATTCACAGAGTTCAAAATCCAAGGAAAAATCAAAATCAAATAAAAGTAACAGATCAAGCTTTTTGAGACTGGCTAAGCTAAAATGAGAGAAACCATGAGTGAGTGACTATAGGAGTTTTTTTTTTTTTTTTTTTTTTTTTTTTTTTTT
>JAJLVZ010000002.1:353115-762996 GCA_030570575.1 [Candida] sp. | reverse complement strand
AGGAGGCAGAAAAAGGTGTGTAGCATGCAGTGGATAAACTCCGAGTAGCACAAACTAACTTGCACCCGCAACAGGATACGCAGAAGGTGGGGTCCCTATTGGTGGAGCCCTGATCCACGAAGATGGCAGAGTTCTAGGCCGAGGCCACAACATGAGATTCCAGAAGGGCTCAGCCACTCTGCACGGGGAGATTTCCACTCTGGAGAACGCCGGCAGACTGAAGGGAAACGTCTACAAGGACTGCACCATGTACACCACTCTGTCACCATGCGATATGTGCACCGGGGCCATGATCATGTACGGGGTCAAGAGATGTGTTGTTGGCGAGAACGAGACGTTCATGGGGGGCGAGGAGTACCTGAAACAGCGTGGGGTCGAGGTGGTCAACATGGACAACGCAAAATGTAAAGAGCTGATGAAAAAGTTTATTGACGAGAGACCAGCAGACTGGAACGAGGACATCGGTACCGAGTAGTGTGCTACATGCATATAGAAGAGTTATAGATTAGAGTCAGTTTGTAGCAGCAGCAGCGACGGTTGAGGCAACGGTCTCAGCAGCCTTGCTGGCAGCCTTAGGCAGGCCGGCGGCAGTAGGCATAACGAGCTGGGCAGAGTTGTGTTAGTAAGCACGGGCGGACATATTACATAATCACGGATACTTACATCCATGTAGCAGACGCAGAGGCCGACAAGGACCATTCTGGGAGCAGTTAGCAAGCTGTGGAAGGGACGAAAAAGGTGGTGGCGCACGCAGAATACTCACCCAATGCGGAAGAAAGGCGACATGGCACCCTCCTCTTTTTCTGCAATGCTCGATTCAGACAGAACCTGGCCGACGGTCTGGAATAGTGAGAACCACGAAAGGAACCTGCACGCAACGTTAGTACG
The DNA here is from genome assembly GCA_030570575.1 of [Candida] sp. Taxonomy (NCBI): domain Eukaryota; kingdom Fungi; phylum Ascomycota; class Saccharomycetes; order Saccharomycetales; species [Candida] sp. The sequence goes on along the minus strand of JAJLVZ010000002.1, from coordinate 762,108 downwards.
CAATGCACAGCAGCAAAGCACAGACAAAACTCACTTATTTCTGTACGCAGTTAGTACACCTCTGGCAACGGATCTGTTCAGAATACAAACTTCATAAACATAGCAGCCATTGGCATGCTCTGGGAGACCACGTTGTTTCCCTTCTGTGTTTCTGGCACCACCGGTGGGTAGTGCACGTACTCAACCACGTTCTCTTGTCTAATAGGTGATCCAGCCATCTTGTCGTGTTTATCAGTGGGTTCAAAATGCGCTTTTTCTGGGAACGAAAACTGGACGACACCGCTTACATAAGAAAACAAAGTTACGTAATGCACAGAATATTACCTAATCGCTTACCAAATCAGCCTCGACCCAGAACTCCTTGCCGCTGGGGCTGCCGGCGGGTTCGATGGCCGTCAGTCTACCCGTCAGCCACTCCTTGCCCGCCGTGCTGCTGCCCGCGCCCTTCAGCAGCAGCTTGGCGTCCCCTACATTGAAAACTGCCCACGTACTGCCCTTCCTGCTGAATTTGGTGGGCAGGAACAGAACCAAGTCGCCGACTCTAAAATCCTTGACTGATATTTTATCGCTCGTGTCGCCAGCCATCGCGCTGCCTGTCGCACTGGCACTCCCGCTGAACGATAATATCTCGGAACTTTTCAGTTTCTTGTTGTCTTTGATAGTCCTTTTGGCCAGGTTCTCAACCTCCTTGAACCTCTTGCCTACGCTCGCGGCATACTGTTCATCCAGGTTGGTGACCTGCTCAACAAACTTGTCAAATCTGACCTCAATGTTGTCAAAATAAATCGTCTCAAGTACTTTGTTATAAATCATTTCAATATGCTGAAAGTTTTGAAAACAGCTATCATCTTTGACATCCAGAACCAGCTCAGAATCAATCAGATCAACCCAGTTCATAGTGCCAATCACATCGTTTTCAATGTCTGTGATAATCTCACTATTGGCAAACTCTTCTTTATTGTTCAGTTCAAGCTTATTTCCCGGTGGTAATTTTTTGAGCCCTTTCACCCTGATTATACTCACTTGCTCGCCTGGCTGAAGCTTAATTGGCAGTAAACCAATAGACTTGAGCGTGCCACAAAGCATCTCATAGTTCTTGACTAGAAGTTTATTCATCTTGCAAACTTTAGTCAAAATAGAATTCAGTGCCAAAATCAAGTTTGCAACCATTGAAACCAGCTTCACATTGATCTCATTCTGCTCGCCTGAACTCTTTTCAAGCGATTCAATCCTCACTTTTAGAGACTCGATCTCCTTCTGGGTAATCTCCTTTTCGTTTGCAAACTCATTTTCTCTATTCGACATGTTTTCCAGCAAGTCTTCCTTCATTAACTTGACGAAATTGTAATCTGTTCTCAGCTTGATTAGTTCCTTTTCATTTTCAATGCTCAGTTTCTTCAGTTCTAAACTATTTTGCGCTTCCTGTTTGGAGTTTTCCAGTTCTTCTTTCAGTGCAGAGATCTCAGCTTCGTTTTCCTTCAGCTTGGAGTTGAGCTCACTGTTTTTATTCTTGAAAAACTCTTTGGATTTATTTATTTCAAACTTGTCCAACTTTAGCTGCTCGACTTGCTGTGACAGTTCATTGATCTCTGAATCTTGTCGTTTCAGTAATAAATTCTCTTGTTTGATTGAGTTCTTTTCTTTCAGGTCCTCAATTTCCAAGTTCAATTCATTTATCTTATCTCTTAAGATTGGCAGCTTTTCATTCTCTAACTTCACCTCTTCCATTGACTTGAGCTTTTGTTTTAGTTCTTTTATTTCCAAGTCTTTGGATTCCAGTAGCGTTGCATTGTCAGCTTTCAACTTTTCAATCTCTTCTTTTAGCGCTTTAAAGTCTTTAATTTCACCATTCAAGCGTTTGATCTCCTCGTCTGATGCCTCTAGCTTTTCACTCATTTCTCTGTATTTTTCATTGATTAACGAGATCTCTCTGTTCTTGGACTCAATCAAACTCAAATTTCTACGAAACTCATCCTTCAAATTTACAAGCTCATCTGTTAAATCTCGTAAGCTGCGTTCTTTCTTTTTCACTTCCAGTGTATTCTTGGATAAGTCTTTATTTAAACCATCAATTTGTCCACTCAGTTTCAAGATTTCATCGTTTTTGAGTTTGATTTCATTCTTTTGTAAAATGGTTAATTCCTCTAACTCATATTTGTACTTAAAGTTGTTTGAAATTTTCAAATTCAGCTTGTTAATCTCATTTCTATTTTCATCTTTTATGGTTTCAAAGCTTTTCAATTGCCTCTTGAATTCCTCTTCTTTCAGATGAATTTCATTTTTCAAAAGTTCTACCGAACTTTTGTATTTGCTCAGCTCATTTGACAACTGAATATTCTCTTGTTTTGATTTGCTCAACTGGGTTGGAGAAGGGGATCTAGATAAATCTGTTAAAAATGTGGATGGCCAGCCATTGCCCACATTATTAGAGTTGGGAGTAGAGTTGAAGCTGGAATTCTTCACCTGCTCATTGTACAACAAATTTTCCAAATTCTTTATCCTCGATTTATAACCTTTAATTAGATCTATAGAGTTATCATTGTCAAATAGCTTAACTTTTGCCATTTTAGAAGATAACTCATTAAAGTTCTTTTCCAAAATTGAAATGATTTCTGAGTTTATATTCAGCTTTTTCAATATATCTAAATATTTTCTGAAATGCTTTTTATCAAATTGCTGTGTTGTAATCTTGCTGCTGTCGTCACTATTGGTAATATTGATATCAAAATGCTCAATATTCTCATACTCAATAAATTCATCAATGTTGAAACCATTAGTGGTGTCATCATTGTTAGCGGTTTTGAACAGTTCCAAGATGATACCAAAATCTGATATCCATTTTGATCTTGTCTTGATTTCCTTATCTCGCAACTGCGCAAAGTTTTCATTTGTGATTGAGGCAATTGACTTCATTTTAGCAAGCCAATCACCTCTTCTAATTTGCTCAATGATAAACAGCCCATATAAAACTGGTAAATCAATTGTTTGCGCTAAAAACGCTTCGTGATTTTGAAGCTTTATAATTGACAAATTTATCGCTTTTAGTGAGTCTTTGAGCTGAACCATCTCGTACTGGGATTTTGATAAGTTTTTAAGATAAACTGAAATATTCTTTTGTAAGTTTGTGTACAGATTTTCCAGTGTGAAGAAGTAGTCGTACAGTTTCTTTGATAATTTGTAAATAGCTGTAGTGTGACTGGACTTGTGCAGCTTCAAGCAGTCCAAAATCGAGTCTATATTTGTTTCATTCGAGTTCAGATTTAGACTCAGCAAGTCTTTGATTTCAAACTGAACTTTTGAAGACAGTGCATTCAACTGGTCCAGGTCGCGTGATAAGTCAGCACTGATTGATAGCTGGTGCGTGGTGTCTATTTCTAGGGACCTGAACTGGGCACTCACGGAATTCCTCAAATCGGTGCTGCTAATTGAGAACTGTTCTGTTGCTTGGAACAGGCCATCCAGTGAGGCTATTGTGTTTACTGCGGACTCGGAGTTTTGTCTCAGCTCGTCGTAGCTCAGCAAGTCAGCCAGCTTCAGGGACTCGTTGGTTATTTGCGGAATTCTCTTGAGCACCTCGCAGTACTGGAATTCCCAGTTGTTAACCAAGGAGTGTGTTTTCAAGCTGCTGAAAGAGTCCCAAGAGCGTTTGAACGAGCCTTCCATGTGGATGCAGTACTTCTCAAAGTACCGGGAGGCAACCTTGAACCCCCGCAGCAAGATGTCTATCTTTGCAATCAGGTTCAGTGTGCCTTTGTTGATCAGATTTGAGTCTGACTCGATTGCGGCACACCAGCCCAAGTTCGTAGTGAGCAGCCCTATCAGCTGCCGCACCTTGTCGGCATTGGTGTCTTGCCTGCCGTCTATCATGCGCAGATCGATATCCAACAGGGGGGACTGCGTGGGTTCAATAAACTGGTGATTTGCCTCCAGCTTGTATTTGTCACTTTCCGCGGGCACATCGGCGTCTATAGTGAAGTAGCGCCTGTCAAACACAAACAGCTCATCGACACCGTCGTCCAGCTGCTCAAGATGCTTCAGTTTGCTGCCGCTCGGGAGCACAATAAACACCTGGTGCACTGCAATGGCAAACTGCTTGGACACTATGCGCTTCAACTCGTCCAGGGACGCCACAAAGTGCCGGTTTTCCACCACTGTCTCGCCGCTGTGCGCGTTCCTGAGCCTCACATCGCCCACCGCCGGCATTGCGCATCAACTCAACGCTGTTTTGTGCTGTTTGTTGTGTTTGTCTGCCTCGCTAACTGCTTGAATTTGGCAATTTCTCAATTGGGCAGTTTATCGCCTGGCCAATTACGTCAGCAGCGTGCTGCGCACAGAAAACACAAATTGGGGCACTGGGGGCTTTGGGCGCACACAGAGAGCCCAGATGGACATCACGTACAGCCAGCTGGACATCAACAACGAGCAGGACTTTGAGGACCTGAAGCTGCTGATTGCGCAGGACCTCAGCGAGCCGTACTCGATCTACGTGTACAGATTTTTCCTCAACCAGTGGCCCAACCTGTGCTATTTGGCAAAGAACTCGAGCCAGGAGGTGATTGGGGTGATCATCAGCAAGCTGGAGCCACACAGAGACGTGCGGCTGAGAGGGTACATTGGGATGATAGCGGTCGAGAAGAGCTACAGGGGCCGTGGGATCGCAAAGAAGCTGGTGCGGAAATCGATCGAGACCATGATACAGGAGGGAGCTGACGAGATCATGCTGGAGACGGAGGTGGTGAACGTTGCCGCCATCTCGCTGTACGAGAACATGGGCTTCATACGGAGCAAAAGGCTGTACCGGTACTACCTGAACCAGCACGACGCGTTCCGGCTCATTCTCCCAATAACTGAGAAGTCCACGCAGAGATCCGGATTCCTGCCAACAGCGCAAGCGGTGTAAATCAATAAACCCTGTATTATATTACATTAGCACTCACTCCTCCTCGTCGAACTTAGGAGCCAGGTAGAAGCGTAGGTATCCACTGGATAGCTTGAACTCAAACAGCGCAGGAGTCTTATCAGCCAGCTTGACAGTGATGCTCGACGACAGCGAGGAGCCCTTGATCACGTCCAGCAGGTACTTGAGGCCGAAACTCAGGTCCACAGGTTTGGTCAGGTCGACTTTGACTGAGTTCTCTGTTTTATCTAGATCGGTCAGCGGCTTGACAATGACGCTGCCGGAGCCAATGTCACCCTCCGAGACAAACTTGACTGTGTCCTTGGTCACTGCCACAGTCAGCGAGTCCGACAGCTGCGACAAGTCCCTGCAGATCTTCTGGAACTCTGCTGAAGGCATGGTCACAACCGAGTCGTAGTCCATATCGTCAATGTTCAGGAAGTCGGACTCGATGTCCATGAGCTTAAGCTTGTATTCTGAGATTCTGTCCTTGGCAGTGTCCTCGAATACCACCATGACCGAGTCTGGGTGGTCGTCGTCTGCCAGCAAGGTCAACGAGTCTGAGTTGTTACCGCACTTGAGGATCTTGCTGAACGAGTTCAGGTCAATGCCCAGGGTGATGCTGCGGTCACATCTGTAGCTGGAGAAGGCGTCTTGCCCAATGAGCAGCGACACCAGCAGCACACGCGAGTCATCCACTGCTTGCACGGTGATTCCGTGCTCTGTACAGTTGAAATTACACAGCTGGACAGTGTCCTTGAACGCGTCGATGATCTTTTTGAGCAGTGCTGCTTCGTCAAATTTGGCTTCAAGCATGGTGTTTCGGTAACGTTGGTTCCACTTGGTTGTTCAACTGGGAAAAAAACGCGTAAAGCTGAAAATCCGTTTGGCTTGCGAAATTACACGCGTTGTGTGGCGCGTACCGGAGTTTTCACTATGGGGGAGCTGCGGGCGCCCATGTGCTGCGAGCCTGCGCCAAAACTCCGGACGTGCGGTGCCTGGCGGGCCCCAGCAGCGGCTGCAGTGGGCGCGCGCCTAAACCACGCGCAGCGGCACAGCTTCGTGCCAGAACTGCAAAATGCGGCCCCAACCAGGTGTTTTTACCACTTTGAGGAGTTTTTCACTAGCAAAATATTGGCACAGCAGCACATAGTTGACTGGAGTAGCAAAGCGACTGAGCATGACACAAAGGGAGGCCGCGAGCCAGCCGAACGGGACGTATGATGAGATAGAATGCATTGGAGCGTTCAGGGACAAGATCAACCAGGTGAGACCGGAGCACAGGGAGGGAAGAATCAACGGTGAGACCAGTAATAGAGGCAACAAGCTGAAAGAAGGAGCGGAACGAGTGCACCGGGACGCAGTGAACGGGCTGAACAACGACATCGAGGCAGTGGATGTGGTGTCGTACGAGCGCGGGAGCAACGAGCTCAAGCAGAAGAAGAGAAGAAGAAGAATCGATACGTATAACTATGAAGATGGCCTGTATGAGTACGAGGTGTATGAGGAGGACGAGTTCGACAGCGACGAGAACCCGTACAACGAAATCAACATCCAGGAGATACTGGCGCCCATCTCCAACCAGACAGACCTGGTCACCAGAAGCTCCATATCCAAGACCTACACCAACAAGATACTGATCAAGCTCGCCCAGCAGGCTATTGAAACCATCGAGAAGGAGCAGGAGCACGTCAACAAACTGAGCTCGCTGCTGGACCTGCTGCTTGGAGAAGACTCGAGCCTGCTGCTGGAAAGTGAGCTGCAGCTGCCGGACATCACCAAGACCGACATAGCTGCGCCACACCAAAGCGCCACGGACTCTGCAGACCACGACGACGAGATGGTTTCCCCAGACGACAAGAGGATCACCCGAAGACGCTCCACGCATGAGACGGATGCGTTTTTCGCGCTGCCTGCGCTCAAAATAGACATGAACTGCGGCCTCAAGCCCGAGCTGGCAGAGGAAGCCAGACAGTTGTCCCAGGTGGCAGTGCAGAGAAACCAGGAGTACATCAGAAGCCTGTCCAGCATACGGAACGGGATCGTCAGGGCGCAGAAGCTGAAGGAGACGTTGTACTCCTGGGCCAGGGAGATGAACGGGGACCCGGATGAGGCTGATCTGTACCAGAAAGAGAAGGATGCCGCCGCCGCCGCCGCAGCAGCAGCAGCAGCACCTACAGCATCAGCCACAACTACAAATAATAAGCAAAAGTAAATCACCATCCGTTTGTGTCTTGATCCAGCACTTTAACTAGTAGCTTGTCCTCTCCCAGTGTAGCGTGCTTGTCGAAAAATGGAACAACACAGGTCTTGACAACCGAGTCAAACAGGTCATTGATCAGCGTCTTGAGTTGTTCACCAGTTTGCTTGAAATCTGGGTACGAGTTAACTTCCAGTAACTGCACATTGAACTGATCGTCAATGATGAAATCGAGCCCAAAGATCTCAAACGCGTTGTCTAGAGGCTGGAAGTTGAGCCTGTCAACACTTATTGCTGCTTTGAACAGCTCTTTGACAATCTCACAAATCTTGTCAAAGATATCGGTCTTGGTCTCCCTAGAGATCGAGTTCAGCTCCCAGAACTCCACCACACTGTTGTTGCCGATGGCCTTTTCGCCCTGCAGACAGGTGTTGGTCAAGTGGCCAAACATACTGACTCCTTCCCCGTCCTCAGTTGGCTTCTTGTAGCTTGACAGTGCAAACAACGTCAGCATCTTTTTGAACACGTACACCTTCATGGACCCGTTCACCACAACGTAGGTTCTGAAGTGGAACTTCTTGTTGTCATAGCAAGGCAGCAGCAGCGGGTTCATCACGTATTCCTGGACAACAAAATGTCTTAGCTGTGAAGTGATAATCCCATGATTATCTTCCGTGTAGTTGAACTCGCCCTCATCGTCTGTGTCTTCTTCTTCAAACCCATCAAAGATCTCTTGCAGCTGATCGATCGTCTTGAAAATTCTAATTCCCTGACCTCTGTCGCTCATACTTGGCTTCAGGATCCAGAATTTCTCATTCTTCTCCAGTTCCTGCTTCAAGTCGTAAACTTCGTCCAGGGCATCTTCCAGAAACTCAGCATAGTCGACTTCAATGTTAAACGTTTCAGGGAACGATCTGGCCAATATAGAGGTTGGGTTCTTCACGACATACGAGTGGATAGTGTGTGATAGATAGTGTTTTCTAATTAGTGATTTTCTGTAAACAAACGAGTTGATTAGATAGTTTGGATCTGCCATGACTCTATCAAAGTCCAGGTCTTCATACTCCCCATACTGGAACAGCTTGTTGCACTTTTTCCCAGCATCCTTTGAGTGGATTATCTTTAAACTTGGTAAATATGTTTTGATTGAGCTTGTAATGACTGGGTAAATATATGAATGCTGATCTATTGAGATCAAAACAGCTTCTTGTTCTGGTTCTTCACACTCGCTACAACTTGTTAATACAATTCCACGTTTATTAACGTAAACAATAATAACAAACTTACTCTAACTTAATTTCACCAGAAATGCCAACATCCTTAAAAATCGCTCTCAGAGGGGTAACACTGATACCACCATCAAGCAACACGACACCGTCATTATGCTCTTTCTTGTCCTTGGAGGCTAGAACCGAGTTGTGGACAGCGTGAAAGTCCGGTGTCCATTTGAACTGGATTTGGTTGGAGCTCGACGAGTCCACAATATCAGTTTCTGAGTCTGCCTCACTGCTGTGTGCACTAGAGCTGAAAATAGATCCCCATCTGTTAGACAGGATAGGCGCATAGTGGATTTTTGTTTCGTTTAGCTTTAAAGAGCTGATCAGTGGGACGTTAATCGAGTATAAGTCCACCTCACCCGCTGGCCATGAGTCGTACAGGTGCTGGATGAGCTTGACTGAGATTTTAGCAGCTTCAGCAGTGACAACTGGGTCAACTTCTCTGGACTCAAATGCATAACTTAGCCCAATGGACTTCACATTAGTCAAAGCAGCCTCCATTGCCGCTCCAATAGTACCCGAGGAGGTGATGTACAGAGCAGTGGAGTTTCTGCCAAAGTTTGGGCCTGAAATAACCAAATCAACTGGTCCTTTTTCGCTGTACAGGTGGTGGATCCCAATATCTGCGCACGAGGCTGGGGTTCCGTCCAGCAAGCACCACTCAGTGGCGCCCTGGGAAGTCAGTTCCGGCTGCGGGGTTGGGAAGGGGCCTTTGAAAGTGTTTCCTTCGCCAGTTGGGTAGATGAAAGAGGCAGTTAAGTCTTTGCCAGCAAAATGCGCCTTACCGATCCAGGATCTCTGTGTGTTTGGTACGACAATTGACAATGTCCAGTCTGTGTACTGCTGAATGGCATCCACCAGGTACTTGATGTACGGAGAGGTCAAGTCGTTCAGCGGACCATCGTCGTTGGTTAACAAGACGTGCATTTTGACCAGCTGTAATAGTTTTATTAGCCAATTTTATCAAATTTGTTAAAATTTTTCTTTTGATTTAATTTTCACTTCACCTTTTGGGAACCATAAAATGTCCTTTATCCTACAGAATGCCTTCATAAACCAGGAAGTTGACCCTGAGAAGGTGAAGCTGGCTGAGGTGCAGTTTGATGCCATGTCATACACTTTCAACAAGTGAGTGTGGACACTTTTGAGGTGGACAACCGTACTAACAACAGCAGCATGCTAAGGACATGTCGCAATAAATGTATCCCTGAGGAGTATGGGGAGGCCGAGCTGAACAAGGGGGAAACTGCGTGTGTGGACAGATGTGTGGCCAAGTTCTACAAGGCGAATATCGCCATAGGACAGGTGAGTATCAATTGTGTGTGTTTTGTGTTGCCAGGGTACTAACAATGATGGTTATACAGCTAGTACAGCAGCAGGGACTGTCTCCAGAGACATTAGTGGCGTACGACAGGTTCAAGCGCAATGATTGAGTGGTTGTGTAGCTGGTAGCGATGTTTGTGTTAGAAGTCATGGCGAGTTCCGGGGGTGCGCTCTCGGAAATTGTATAAATTGTATAAAGTGAGATAAACGAAGTGACATGGGCGTTCTTGTGTAAGCGACTTGTCTGAGATGGGGTGCTAACAGGTTGTATTTGAAAACACTGGCACTTCATTCATATGCATGTGAGCTGATTATCACGGTGGCTGCAGGGACCACTGTTCAGAACGGGAGTTACCAGAGAGTAGATTTTGGTTGCTAGGGAGTAGGCGTGGTTTGGTTTCAGGGAGTAGGCGGTTTCAGGGAGTAGGCGTGGTTTGGTTTCAGGGAGTAGGCATGGTTTGGTTTCAGGGAGTAGGCGTGGTTTGAAGTAGGCGTGGTTTGGTTGTTGGAAACATTGCAGACGTTTTAGATGACAGTCGAGCAGCCTTTGTCTTACTAAACTCTGTTCAATGGAATAGCAGACTCTCCAGTAAACATTGAGCAAAGACGGCCAACCAGTGGTGGGATCACCATCAACCTAGATCATTTTCAAGCATGAAGCACTATCACCATCAACCACGCATAATTACTGATTATTAAACTGCGGGTGACCCGTTGATACATTCTCTCCAAGTCAAACCTCTACACTGGTGCTAACCTCAAACCACTACTCAGCTGCCTGAAGCAGTACCTGGTCCCATAAAGCCAACTGCAACTTGACACAAAAACCTGACTAAGCAGATTATCTAGCTGACTAAGCACGGAACCCAGATGGGCACTGCCAGCTCAGCACCAGTGGGCTTCTCAGTCCACCTCGCTTTTCCCCCGTCCCCCGTCCTACAGCCCTGCACTCTACGCAGCAGCCCACCTAGTCAGCGACAAACAGCCATATGTAGCTGCCTGCACCCAGATGCGCTTACATAATCACCGCTTCACCACAAATATTTTCTCCTTGAAAAAAGATGATTTTGCCCTTTTTTTTGCTAACAAAAATTTCTTCCATACAAAATTTATTATATTAACTGTCTAATTTACTAACAAATTGTTATAGTACTAACAAACTTGTTAATTAAGTGAGTAAAAAAAAAAAAATTAATGTTGATTAATTTGGGGCATGGATTAGCGGTGTGAAAAGCCCTTTAAGGTAAGGTTAATTGGGTTTATAATGGCATTTATATAAGTCAATTGGTTTATTTTAGGGGGTTTTCACAAGGTGATTCAAGCTGTTTATCAAACATGATAAATTCAAGGTGATGGCGGTTTGGTTAAGATGAGCAATTTTCAGCTTAGCCGCACAGTCCCAGTTTCTCATGGTTTCTAAGCAGTTTTGCCCTACTAGAAGATTAAAAATATGGAATTTTTTCTACTATTTTTAATTTAAATTTGTTTTGTTGTTTTGTTGTTTTTTTGTTTTAGTTGAAAAGAAGAATTTGAAGTTTTGAATTTTGTGATTTTTTTGCTTTTTCTGAAATTTCAGAAAAATTTCAAAAAAAAAAAGAGAAAAACTTCGGAATGTGGAAAACAGCCGAATGCGGAAGGTAGTAAACAATGGCGCCAGATGGGCCCAAAAGGGAAATGCCGTTTCGGGACATTGGCAGATTTGTTGACGAAAAACGCGTCTTTTTGTTTTCTTTCTTTTTAATTAGCAAAAAAACAATATAAACAGCAGAAATAACAAAAAGTTAATCAACATTACCACTGTTCAGAACTGCGATTTGGATCCAGAGCTTATTACTAATATACCAGCTGAAGTAAAAATGGCACCATCAACTAAACCAAAAGCTACCAGAAAGAAGAAAGACCCAAACGCACCAAAAAGATCATTATCTGCATACATGTTCTTTGCGAATGACACCAGAGACTCAGTCAGATCAGAGAATCCAGGTATCTCATTCGGACAAGTTGGTAAGCTTCTTGGAGAAAAATGGAAAGATTTGAGCCCAGAAGAAAAGAAACCATACGAAGAAAAAGCTGAAAATGATAAAAAAAGATACGAAGAAGAAAAAGCTGCTTACCAGGCTCAACAAGCTTGAATGTTTCCAGAATTAATTTATAGTTTTTATCTGGTATAATTACTTGAATTGTATTATATTATGTTATTTTATTATATGTTAATTGTCGTTATTTTATTTTTATAATTTTTATTTGATGTTTATTTTCTGTTATAACTTGTAGGAATTTTTGTTAATCTGGAGGTGCCCATGAGCAAGCCAATCTTGATCATTGATTCTGAGGAGGAAACTGCTGAGCGCAAGGACATAAAAGAAGTTATTGAGATATTCTCATCGCCAATAGCGATAAAACAAAGAGCTAGCAGTAATCATCGAATCAACGTGAGAAATGCGTCTTTCAATCCAATAGAAGTACACGAATCAGAGCCTGAGAAGGCTACAGTACCCATAGGACAAACAGAGAAGGATCCAGTACCCACAAGGGGGAAGAACAACAACATTTTAGATAATTTATTCTCCAGTGATGCTTGTTCGTCGCCTGCTGGTGCAGAAATAGTGGCGCTGAGCAGTGACATCCACGACGGCTACCCCACGGATGAGATTGTGAACAGCTCGCACCAAGAGGTGTATGGAATGGGTGGGATAAGCGGCGGCTTGACTGATGATTTGAATGATGAATTAAGTGGTGAATCAAGTGGGATAAATGGGCAAAATAACACGATAAGTGGACTAGTTGATGCAAGTGGACAAAGTGGACAAAGTATAAGCCATCAGTTCGATTCTGATTCTGACTACGATGACAGTATATTAGACCTTTTGAAGCCATCAAAGTTCATTAGCAAAGACCTGGAAGCCAGGACCTATGCCAAAAGACCCCCAGCCGACACAGAAAGGGTTCTTCAAGACAGTACCAAGGCTAATATCAGTGCGAAACCAGCCAGAAAAAGACTAAAACCCTCCACAACCACAATTGACGAGAAAGCAAAGGAAAAAGAGCACAAAAAGCTGTTCAAAGCATTGAATAAAGCCAACAGAAGTAAAGATGAGCTACTATCTGAGATGATCATCAATCTGCCCCAGTTATTTATTGAATCAGTTGAAGATTTGCTAAACGAGCTAAAACCTATAACTATCAAGCCTGTTGCTACTACCACCATCACCACCGAAGAAGAAGAGCTCATCAGTATATCCTGGAGTAGGAAAACAAACTCAGTTTATGACCCTAAAGAGCGTATTTTCAAGCCAGCCGAGTTCAAAGTGATTGATGAAACAGGTTTAAACTGTGTGGTTTTCAATGCCCGACATTTCATCAGGCTGGTGACTACCACCGACTTCAAACAGCTGCTCAGCAGGTTCAAGTCAATTAACAGCAATAACCTAATAATAATGATTTACAACTATGATTCAGAGATAAAAGCTCTCAGAAATCGACACAATAAAGAATACGTTGCGTCTGTGCGCCAGTTGATGACTGGAACCACCACCAATAGCACCACCCCCACTAACTACACCGAGCACATAGACCAGATAGAGTCAATCATCTCGAATCTTAAAGTCAACAACATCAAAATATTTAAAACTAAAAACATCCATGAAACAATGCTATTCCTCAAGTCATTCACATACACCATTGCAAGTGCACGATACGACAAGTATGAAAGAAACCCAGACCTGTCTCATATTGGGCGCACCATCAAATCAGGCACCGACAAGACCGATACCTATAAAAAGATATTGCAGCAGTTCAAGTACCTGACACCCAACTCCAGCAACAAGATACAGCAGTACATTCCTAGTTTGAAGAAGTTGATTTATTATTCACAGCTGGGCAGGCTCCCCCTGGATGAAAATGGCAAGAAAATCGTCAATTCCAATGTGGAGAAATCCATCATTCAGTTGTTCACAACAGCCAACGAGAACGATCTGATCAATGAGTGATGGCACATGAACAATTGTGAGTGGGTGATGCCACTCAGTAAGCTAGCAGATTTTTATAATCGTTGAGGTCGACAACCTGGCTGAAGTCCTTTTTAACCACTGCAATTGTGGACTTGATGTTGTCGTTCTCAGCATCTGTGAACTGATAGCCCAAGGTAAGCAGGTTGGAGAGGAAGTTGAGCGAGGTGTCGATATAGGAAATTGAGCTTTTGGCGGAGACCAGCAGAGTTATTTCATTGATGATGTTGTTTTGCTCAATGAATTTGAATATCTCGACTTCTCCAGCACTGTTCTTGTCATCGCTGACTGTCAGGATTGATGACAACAGCGACAGTATTCTCAGTTTGAGCTTTTCATTCTGTTTGCTGAATTCTGCAGTGGCCAGAAGCAGGTTGGAAATGGCCCGGAACCCGTCACGCTTGGTGAACTGTTCGAACGACTTGGTGTTGTTTCTTATTAGGTTTGAGAGCGCGAAAAGCGACTTGTTTTTCAGCTCAAAGCTGTCTTGTAATTCCAAGTTCTTGATCAACTTGGTGTAGCCGTCTTCGTAGTTGCTGAAGTCGTCCTGGCACTTGGCGTTGTTCTGCACCGATGTACCGATGATCCCACACACCTGGGAAGACAGCTCGGTGTCGGAGTTGTCAATTAGTGAGATCAGCGTCGGCCACAGCTTCAGGTTCTCAATATTGTTGGCATTGTCCAGGTTCTCAATCAGCATTTCAAAGTTGTCCAGCGCAATCAGCTTGTCCTCCTTGCTCACCTCGTTGTTCTGTACAATGCTGATTGACTCCAGCATCAGCGTGGCGTCGTCTTTCTTTGCTCCAAACAGCTTAGCCAGCAATTCAGGATCCGGAGCCCCAGCCTTGGCTGCCGTTTCCGGGTCGTTCTGCGCCAGCGACCAGTTTAGTAGTTTGTCCATCTTTGTATGAGTTCGTGTATGGGTGTGTGTGTGTGCAGGGGGTGCGCTCGTCTCTTGTTATAAGTGGATTGGCTGTTATGCTAGAAGTTTCCAAATAAAAAAAAGCTGCCGGCCATTCGGTACGGGGCACACACCACAGTCGGTACGGGGCGCATGCACCAGCCACACTACTCGCCACAGTTCACTCGCCAAAGCGCACTCGCCACAAGTAAATGCGCCACCTCACTCGACGTTGATGCTCTGGTAAAAGTCGTCAAACAGGTACTCGACGTTGACGCCACTGGCCTTGAGCTCGGCCACCTGTCTGTGGATCTGGACAATGGCGCTCTGGAGGTTGGCGGTGGTGAGCTTGACGCCGTTGATGATGGACTTGAGCTGGGCGATATGGATCTTGATCTCGTTGATGCACCACTCGATCAGCGTGCTGATGGACGAGGCCTGGTCGCGCTCGGTGAACACGTTCTTGTAAAGGTCGATGGTGGACTTGATGCACTGGACGCGCACAATGGAGATCTCCACCAGGTACTCTGCGATGTTGGTGTTCTCGATCTTGCCGATGAGGGAGAGGATGTAGCTGGACCTGTTGTTGAGGAAAAGGTTCTTGCTGAGCTTGGAGAAGCCCAGGTGGACCAGCATGGCGAGGATGTGCTCGAGCTCCGGCAGCGACAGGTTTCTTTTGTCGAGCTGGACCAGGCTGATGAGGTTCTTGACAATCTCGTCTCTCTTTGCGGCAATGTTTAGGCTGATGAGGTTGGAGTAGAGCACCTCGTCGTCGCTGAGGTGGGCCCTGGCGGCGTGTAGCTCGGCCTCGAGGTCCTGCAGCGCCTTGATGGCGTCCTGGTAGTGCTCCTGGGAGATGAGGTAGTCCACCTCGTTGGTGGCCTCGTCGATCTTCTTGAGCAGCTTGAGGTTTGTGGATGCGTCAGTGGCACCCGGCCCGTTGCTGTTGAGGCTGCGGGAGCGCGAGTGCGCGGCAACCTTGCTGTTGAGGGATTTGAGAAGGTTGAGATCGTTCTGGGTGGTGATGGAGATGGAGTTTGTCTTGGAGTTGATGCTGCTTCTCTTGCGGTCGTCGTAGTTGGACAGCAGAGTCATGGAGTCGCGCAGGCGCTTCTGCTTCTCGTTCTCGAGCTCGAGCACGTCCTTTAGCTCGTTCTTGGCCTTTTTGTAGCCGGACCTGATCTTGTCGTAGTGGTCGAGCCTGTCGGTCTGGTAGAAGTAGCTCAGGCTGTTGTAGCGGATATTGATGGTGTACACCTTGCTGTCCGGGGAACCGGTCTTCCTGGAAACGCTGTCGATCTCGACGAGCTGCACCTCGCGCAGCGGCCAGCACTGGTCGGCAATCAGGTTCTGGATCGAGTCGTTGGAGCCTGTGCTGCCAACCAGGGTGTTGTTTCTGCGCTTCCTGGTGGCGATGAGGATCACGTCGTTGAGGATGAAGATGTGCGCGGGCTGCAGCGTTTTGAACGTGGCCGAGTTGAGCTCGTACCAGCGGCCGCTCTCTGTGATCACGTGCCGGCCTGGGATCGCGGCCACAAACTTCTGCGCGCCCTCGACGTGCCGGAACAGCGAGCTCATCTCGTTGGCCCACATCTTCTCGAGCACCAGGATGCTGCTTCTGTCGCGGGCCCTGCTGGTGGCGGGCTGGGCTGCGCCCGCGTCGGTTTTCGCGAGCTCCAGCTCGATTCGCTTCTCGGCCGTGGCCTTCATCTGGGTGGTGATGCCCAGCAGCTCCGTCACTGCGCTGCGCAGCAGCTTGAGCTCGCTCCTGGTGGCCGCTAGGTCCTCGGTTGTCGCGATCAGCGTGCGGTACGTGTCGCTGGACGTGGCCCGGATGTCGCTGGCCACTTTTTCGTGCAGCTGCGCCAGGCTCGAGCTGAACTTTTCAATGTCTGAGGCGGTCGAGTCTGCGAGCCGCGACGAGATGAAGCTGTCTGCGTCGAACGACGGGTCCTGCAGCATCCTGATGACGCTGGGGTCGTGCAGGTTGATCTTGCTGAGCGTGTCTGCGCGCCTGAGGGGCGCTGCCTGGGGCGCTGCCTGGGGCGCTCCGCTGCTCTGCCCGGCCTGGACCCTAGCCTGGGACCCTCCACTGCCGCTCGGCAGGCCATGCCCGGACTGGGCTCCTCCACCGCCGCTCTGCAGCCGCTGCCCTGCCTGGGAGCCTGGCTGGGAGCCTGCCTGGCCGCCCGCCTGGCCGCCCGCCTGTACCACCGGCGGCTGCTGCTCCCCCAGCAAATGCATCGGCAGCGCAGGCGCGCCCTGCGCGTCGCCCGCAAACGCCAGCTTGGCCCCGTCCAGCTGGTGCACCGACATCCGCCGCTGGATTAGCTTCCCAATCTTCTCCTGGTTCTTCTTGTCTAGCGACGGCAGCGATATCTGCACGTTCTTCTTCTGCCGCACATCGTCAAACGGCGACGGCTTCTTGCCACCGCCCGCCCCGCGCGAGCTTCTCAGCGCCTTGGTCTTCCGCAGCGAGAAATCCATTCGCCACTTGTTGCTAAACAAAACAAAAATAATCAAAATAATCAAATTTTATACTTGTTTATTTACAAACTGAGAGCGGCATGTCTGTGAACACGGAGGAGCTGAACTACCTGGTCTGGCGGTATCTGCAGGAGACCGGGCTGGAGCTGGCGGCATTTGCGCTGCGGGACGAGGCGTCTGTGGCGGCGTTTGACGAGAAGTATGGCGAGTTTGTGCCCATTGGCGGGCTGGTGAGCCTGGTGCAGAAGGGCGTGCTGTACAGCGAGACGGAGCAGCTGGTGCGCGCAGACGGACGCGTGCACGACGAGCTGTACTACCGGGAGCGGCTGGGCGTGCTGCGGGCGCTCAGCGCGGACGGCAAGGTGAACCCGCGGATCGAGCCCAGCGGGCGGTTTGAGCCTGCTGGCGGCATCGCTGAGGGTGCTGGGGCCGGCACGGAGGGTGCGGGGGCCCCGGCTGGCGCCGCCAGGGACGCCTCGCCAGAGTTTATCCAGGTGCTGGACACGAAGCTGGCGTTTGAGCCCGCGCTGTGCTCGAGCTGGAGCCCAACCGAGGCCGCCATGTTTGCGTACGGGCTCGGGGGCGCGTGCGCGCGCATCAGAAACCTCGCAGACGGCGCCCAGGTGGTGCTGAAACACCCAGTGCCGCTTGCAGCCGGCGACACCGCGGGCCTGGGCTCTGGGCCCGCCTCGTCAGACATCACTGCCGTCTCGTGGTCGCCCACGGGCAGCCTGCTAGTCACCTGTGTCGAGAGCGGCGAGATCAGGCTGTGGAACGCAGACGGCAGGCTGAAAAACGTGCTCTACCTGCACCATTCGCCTATAATAACCATCAAGTGGTCGGCCAACGGCCTCAGCCTCATCACGCTGGACGCAGACAACGCTGCCATTGTGTGGGACGTGGTCTCGGGCAGCGTGCTCCAGCACATCGACCTGTCCAAGACCCCAGACCAGCCGGTGCCCGCGGGCCCTGCACTGCCCCAGGCACCCAAACCAGACGACCTGTCGCTGGGAATCGACGTTGAGTGGATCGACGACGCAAAGTTCCTCATCCCAGGCCTCAACGGCAACATCCTGGTGTTCAGGCTGGGCGACAGACCGCCTATTGGCGCGCTCAACGGCCACTCCAAGGCCATCTCCGCCATCAAGTTTAACACCGCCAACTCCCAGCTGCTCACAGCCTCCGACGACAAGACCCTGCGCATCTGGAAGGGCAACTCGTTCAACAGCTCCCAGATGCTTGTGGGCCACTCACAGCCCATCACCTTTGCTGCCTGGCTATCCACAGAGTTTGTCATCTCGTGCTCGCTCGACAGTTCCATCCGCATCTGGGACACCTCCCTCGCTAAGGACGTGTTCGACCTCGTCCTGGACGGCGTGCCCATCCTCAACGGCGCCCTGTCCCCAGACGGGTCCAAGCTCGCAGTCGCCACAACTGAGGGTATAATCTCTGTCTACAAGGTGCAACTCGCCCAGGATATCAAGCTCAAAGACATTGCTCAGTTCCAGCCCCAGGTGGCCCAGGACGACTCCACAAACTTTGTCACCAGCCTGGAGTGGAACTGCGCCAGCGACAAGCTCGTCTGCACCTACTCCAAGATTGAGAGTGTCGTCGTGGCCTTGTGAGTTTGTGTAAACCTGTGAAATCTTGCGCATCTAACAGCTGGTTGTGCTGTTCTGTATTAATAGTTGGTTTAGTAACTTGCCTGGCACTGTAGTATGATAGACCCTCAGACAATATCTTGTAGTAAATGAGGTGTTGACACTAAGATCTTATAGTAACGTCAGATAGGCACACTGCATGGATCAGTATGGTAGTAAACCGAGACACTAACCACCACCTTACGTTAATATTGCAGAGTCAGATAGTTGACTGTATTGTTTTTAAGATGTTAGTAGTAAAGTGAGAGACTATCAGCTGGGTTGGCTATAGAATGTTGTCCTTTGTATTAACGCTCTGGCCAATAAACTGAGTGTGCTGACCTCTTACTGAACCACGATAATATTGCGGAGTTCTCCTACATCCTCTTGTATTCAATGGAAACCACAGCTCTACAATTTGCTTGTAATCTCTGGAAATAGGCCCTACATCAGTGACACGGCACACGGTGCATCTAAATAAGGTGGACTAATAGTTCTGTGACTATTACAGCTTATTTGTCATGCTGGTGAGAATTTGGTTGATGTGATTTGAGCAGCAGACTACTCTTTAGTGGAATAGAATAACGTTGAGATTGGGTCATGTGAAAGGGTTCCTAGTAATTGCAGTTAAAGTACTAAGCTATAACTATAGCTGGATGACAAAATTCAATGAAAATTGCATGGTGTGGTTACTGGTGGTTCACTGAGGTGATCAATGAAAATTGCATGGTGTGGTTACTGGTGGTTCACTGAGGTTGATCAATGAAAATTGCATGGTGTGGTTACTGGTGGTTCACTGAGGTTGATCAATGGCGAGCCTCTTGAATTTGATCCCACCTCGACAAACCGGCTCAAGCCAATTATCTAGTGTTAACAACACAGTGAACTACCCACCCAGCTAGATGGAAACATCTGCGATTAAACAAAATGCTTAATAGATTATAGCTTACTCAGTATAGATCGTAATATGGAGCATTAGCTTCGGAAGGTGTTCTGGGTAAAAAGATCATGCAGCAGCAAGAAGCCACTGTACTGTGGCTTCAACAGTCTCAAGGTAACTCATAGTAAAGTGAGACAGGCAACCACTGCTTTCATCATATATTGCACCCTCTGCATTGACGCAAAGTGCATTGTTTCAGATTCTGCATTGCCACAAGCCTTGTAGTAAGCTTGGGTACTTAATTGACCTTAGGGTATCCTTGGTACAGTAAGATGGTAGACCACTGTATCAGTTTAGATACCTTTGGTACAGTAATGATTGGCCACTGTATCAGTTAAACCTTGTGGTAAACTCACAACAACGCATCAACTCGAGATTACTGTAAGTCAACTAGATAAACCACTAGTTGTACGCTAGCGTAAAGTCAAATGGGAAAACATTGATTAAGATATACCTGGTACACAGTAACTACATACAGTACATCTACTGTGGTGCCACGCGCGGGATCAGACACAGTCTATTTAGTCACCTATATAGTGACACTACTAGCGTTATTATATAGGTGACTGTGAGACGTGTGCCTGTGCCCCACCAGTGTAGCTACCCAGGCACATTAAGATAAACATTTTGTAAATTTTCATTTTCTATCTCACATAGAAAGCAAAATGGATGCGATTGCAGACAAAACGTTTGGCAATGAGGGCAAGAAGGTGCTGAAGGAGGAGTCACCGTCGCTGCTGACGATAATAGTGGACACCAACCCCATCGAGTGGCACAAAATAAGCGACAAGCTGAGCATGAAGTCGATGATCCAGAGCTTACTGATTGGCATTAATGCGCATCTGGCGATCAACAACTCGAACAACGTGGCCATTATCGCCAGTCACTGTGACGGTGCGGTGTTTCTGTACCCCAGCAGGGACGCTGACGATGGCGAGAGCGAGCTGGGCGGGACAGCGAAGGAGGAAGGCGAGGACAGCGACGAGAAAACGGCCTCGCCAGAACTCGACCCACAGCAGCAGCAGGACATCAGAGACCTCAAGCACGAGTTCATCAATTCGTCTATGTACAGGCAGTTCAAGACCGTCAATGAGCAGCTAATCGACAGCCTGTACAAGCTGATCAAATCGTCCGAGGGTTTATCAAAACCGCCTAGAAACTACCTGTCGAGCTCGCTGTCGCTCGCCCTGACATACATCAACAAGATCCAGCAGATCAACCCCATAATGAAGGCGCGGGTCCTGATCATCAACCTGAGCCAAGACGAGCACCTCAAATACATTCCCATAATGAACTGCATATTTGCTTCGCAGAAGCTCAAAGTCCCCATAGACGTGTGCCAGCTCGGCGAGACTGCCACGTTCCTACAGCAGGCCTCCGACTCGACCAACGGAGTCTATCTGCAGGTGCAGAACTACCAGGGCCTGGTGCAGTATTTGACCGTGAGTACTCTTTTTTGCGTTTTCTGATTTACAGCTACTAACACCATGTCCAGACCGCACTCTTCATCGACCCGTCGCTCAGAAACATCCTCAACCGCCCGGCCATAGGAAACATCGACTTCAGAGCGTCCTGCTTCCTCACAGGGAAGGTGGTGGACATAGGCTACGTCTGCAGTGTGTGCTTGTGCAGTGAGTATTGTGCACCCCCATATTGGGGCCTGTCCGAGTCTATTACTAACAACCCAGTCCTGAGCATAATACCGAACGATGCGCAGTGTCCAGCGTGCGACAGCGCATTCGACACCCATGTGATCATGAAACTAAAGAGGAAACCTGCCGTGGTTATGAAAAAGCGTAAGGTGAAGAAGTCTGTGTGACTATGAAACTAAAGAGGAGACCTGCCGTGGTAAAGTGAAGAAGTCCGTGTAACCTGAAATGCACAGCAGGCTTACTCGCTCACTGCTCCCTACACAGCTGTAGAACCCTGTTAAACTGTAATTACACTGATCGTTCCGGTGCGGTCCGCTTTAAGCCGCAGATTATCATATCATCAAACTGCATAAAAAATGTCTTCTCTCCCTTAAAGTCAACCTGTAACGCAGCAACGCGAGGAGTACGAAGAACAGATGGGTAGAATTGTCGTTCTAGGGTGGGTGAGGTGTGTGTTCAAGCATCGAACTAGTTACTAACACAGTTTTAGAGCTGGTGTCTCAGGGCTAACTTCAGCTTTACTGCTGCTAGAGCAGGGCCACGACGTTTCAATTGTGGGCAGAAACATCCCGGGGGACCTTGACATCAACTACACGAGCCCCTACGCCGGTGCAAACTGGCAGTCGTTTGCTGCGAACGATGATATCAAACAACAGAACATTGATAAGGCTGCGTACAAAAAGTTCATGGAGCTCGCCAAAGATCCAGCCTCAGGTATCTTTGTTGCTGGTAGCTACAACTACATCAGCGAACACGAATATGCCGAGTCAGGCTTTGAGTTCCCGTGGTTCAAGGATTTCGTTAACAATTTCCAAATACTGGACAAGTCTGAGCTGCCAGAAGGCAAGGCTTTCGGCTATAAGTTTGATAGCGTTACCGTGACAGTAAACATCTACCTGCACTACTTGTTGCAGAAAGTATTCAGACTGGGTGGCACTTTACAGAGAAAACACATTCATCATATTAATGAATGCTACTCACTGCACCACACAGGGCTGAGAGCTGACCTGGTAGTCAACTGCAGTGGACTGCTGGCCAGAGAACTAGGCGGTGTCAAGGACACCAAGGTGTACCCAGTGAAAGGACAGATCATCTGGGCGAGAAACAACATCACAAAGCAGTGCTGTGATACCTATGTCGAGGGACACCCATTTGAACTCACATATATGATGCCAAGAAAAGAAGGCGGGTGTATTATCGGTGGTACCATGGTTCCAAACGACTATGGCGAGACTCCAGATTACGAGCTAGCGAAAAGAACCATTCAAAGAGCCATCAAGCTGAATCCTGAGCTGGTTGATCCAAAACTGGGCAATCCAAGTGAAATTGACATCGTCAAAGTCAACGTTGGCCTGAGACCAGCCAGAAAGGGCGGTGTTAGAATTGAGAGAGAGGGCAACATCATCCATAACTATGGAATTGCCGGTGCCGGTTACCAGGCTTCGTACGGACTTGCTGAACTGGTTGTGTCTCTAGCAGACGACTTTTTCGCGAAATCCAAGCTCTAGGTGTGCCGTCATACCTTGTGCTTGTTACAATACACACACTGCCATAGACCGCACTTCGTACACTACCGACATAGACCACATTACGTACATCAGCAATTACATACATAGACCACTGTACTTACATAAGCACTTACTTCATCCACTATTTACATAAGCACTTACATACACTTCACGTGACTACAACGCGTAAAAATAATTTTGCCTCGAATTTTGTACAGCAGTTGTTTCCGGTCAGTTTGCAGCAGTAGAAAAGAGCAAAGATGTCTCTGTGGATTGACAAGTACAGGCCAACAACGCTGAACAGCCTGGACTACCATGAAGAAATTGGGCACAGATTGAAGGCTCTAGTGAGTGATTATTGCGATGCCAACACTTGAACGCTGTAACTAACCAAGACAGGCGTCCTCGTCAGATTTCCCACATCTATTAGTCTACGGGCCTTCAGGAGCAGGCAAAAAGACAAGGGTGCTGGCAGTGCTACACGAGCTGTTTGGCGCAGGAGTGGAAAAAATGAAGATTGATGTGCGTACTTTCCAAACATCATCGAATAGAAAAATCGAGTTCAATGTTATTTCGAGCCAGTACCACTTGGAATTGACACCAAGTGATTTGGGTAATAATGACCGAGTTGTGATCCAGGACTTGATAAAGGAAGTTGCGCAGACTGAGCAAGTTGACTTCAGTACGGGTAAACATAGATTCAAAGTGATTGTTATCAATGAAGCAGATTCGTTATCCCGAGACGCACAAGCTGCGCTACGTCGTACCATGGAGAAGTACTCTAGAAATATAAGACTGATCCTGATATCAAACACAACGTCTAACATCATTCCACCTATCAAATCGAGAACACTGTTGATCCGAATCTCGTTGCCTCAAATTAGCGATATAATCAATATATTGAACAAAATAACCGAAAAGAAGCAGGTTAACATAATAGACAATGAAATGGAGAAGAATGAGATATTTCAGAATATTGCCATTGCTAGCAAAAGAAACCTCAGAAGATCGATTTTGCTATATGAATCGCTCTCAATGCAAAATGAGTTGATCAAGACTTCCACGCCAATGATCGAGCTGGACTGGGAGGTCGTCATCAGACAGCTAGCGACCAATATTGAGAAAGACCACTCGGTCACGAGAATATCCAATTCCAGAACCGTTTTCTACGAGCTGTTGTCTCACTGTATACCACCAAAAATCATTCTGAAGAATTTACTGTTCGAGTTGATCAAGATAGTCAAGAAGGAGACAATTCCTATGATTATCGAGGCTGCTGCCGAGTTCGATGAAAGGCTAAGCCTTGGATCCAAGTCCATTTTCCATCTAGAGGGATTCATCACCAAAGTTATGGTTGTTCTGGAGAAAAATTAATTTACCCATTTATTTATAAGAATCGTCTTGATTTATTATATATTTATATACATTAAAGGATGTTGGGTGCTTGATCAGCGGTTTCTATACAACTTGTACATTGGATCTTGTGATTTCAAGATGTTGGCAAGCTTTCTGTTTGGGTTCTTCTTTTGTAACTCTGAGTAGTTGATTGGAGCAGGTTTCTCTGCGATTTTCTCTGTCAGCGAGACTCTGATTGGGTCACCCTTCTTGACGAATTCCCAGTTACCAGGAAGCTTGACATTTGCCTTTCTAAATGCCTCTTTGGCAATGGTTTCATGTAACCCTTCACCACCAATCTCCATCAAAACTTTACCAGTTGGCACTCTGGCCATCCAGTGTGAGAATGAACCTTTACCCTTACCCATACGCGTCTCATTACCCTTGACAAAGACAGGGATATTGCATGCCATTCTTGTCCACATTTGTCCTCCAACTTTTCTCATATACTTCATAACGATGGTTTGTGCCTCTTTGAACTGGATGGCCTTGAGTCTGACACCTTCCGACTTCAGTCTGAGCCCGTAGTCGCCGAACTCAATATCATTCCCTTTGATGGAGCTTCCCGTACGGACTGGGACTCTTCCTCTCTGCGCCTTTCTGAGAATCTTGAATCTAGGCGCCAGCTCGTGCTTGAAGCGCTTGGTGGTGGCAAGAAACTTGTTGCAGCCCACCACGCCCTGCTGTCTCGCCTGGATGTTGAAAAACTGGAGCATTCTGAAGCGCAATCTGGTGACTATACCAAACACAAGCAGCTTGTTCGCATTTCATTTTTTTCGCAAATTCGACGACTCGTGGTTACATCAGAGATGACTAATAGAGAAAAAAGTGATTATGTAATATTGTAGTTAGTCACCCCTGACATAAGCCAAAGCGTATGGAATTCGAATTTCCAAAGTTTCCATTTGCGAAGCGCGGTAAGCAGAGCGAGATGTTTAGACCAGTTGTGAGCAGTCTGGCGAAGCGGAGCACTGTGGGCGGAGTGCGAGCATTTGCAAGTGGGTATTTCAGAGGACGGGAAGCGGCACAGAGCACTGGAGAGCTAACAATTGCAGGCAAACCACCTTCCAGCATTAAGATAGATGGGAAAGAGTACCAGACCGATGAGTGGACCAATGTGACGCCAACGATCCTGGAAAAGACAGGAAGGGCACTGCACTTGCAACCAAACCATCCAATTGGGATCCTGAGAAACCTGATAGAGAAGAGAATGCAGAACATGGGGTATACATTTTACAACAACTTCAAACCGGTTGTGTCGACATTTGAGAACTTTGATGTGCTTGGGTTCCCACAAGACCACCCGGGGCGTTCCAAAACGGACACGTACTACATCAACAGGGACACACTGCTGAGAACACACACCTCAGCGCACGAGTACGAGTGCTTCAAGACATGCAAAACGCCAGGGTATCTGATCAGCGCAGACGTGTACAGAAGAGACGAGATTGACCGGTCCCACTACCCTGTGTTCCACCAGATGGAAGGTGCCAGAGTGTGGTCCAGGGACGAGAGCAACCTGATCGAGAAGCTGAAGAAGGACATCGAGGCGCTGCCAAAAGTGGACATCATAGTGGAGGACCTCAAGCCGACGTTTGACGCGGAGACCAACCCGAAGCAGGGCTACATGACGGACGAGGAGACCAACCTTGTGTCTGAGCACCTGAAAAGAACGATCGAGCTGCTGGTGAACGAGGTGTTCAACGAGGCGAAGAAGTCTGCGAAACTGAGCGGGTCAGACGAGCCGTACCTGAACGAGCCACTGAAAGTGAGGTGGGTGGAGGCGTACTTTCCGTGGACTGCGCCATCGTGGGAGATCGAGGTGTGGTGGAAGGGCGAGTGGCTGGAGTGCTGTGGCTGCGGAGTGGTGAGGGAGCAGGTGCTGACCAACTCCGGCATCAAGAACTCGATTGGGTGGGCGTTCGGCATTGGCCTGGACAGAATCGCCATGCTGCTGTTCGGCATCCCGGACATCAGACTGTTCTGGTCACTGGACGAGCGGTTTGCAAAGCAGTTTGCAGCGGGCAAGATATCCACTTTCAAGCCATACTCCAAGTACCCATCCACACAGCGCGATATCTCGTTCTGGGTCCCATCCGTCGAGGAAAAAGTCCACATCAACGATATCATGGAGGTGGTGAGAAACATCGCGGGGGACCTGGTGGAGAACGTGTCGCTGATTGACGAGTTCACCCACCCAAAGACGGGCAAGAACAGCCAGTGCTACAGAATCAACTACCAGTCCATGGACAAGACGCTCACCAACGACGAGGTGAACGTGCTGCAGAACAAGATCCGCGAGATTGTGGCCCGCGAGTTCAATGTGGAGCTGCGCTGAGCCCGCCACCGGGGCCCAATGTAAATAGAAACTAAACAGAAATTTTTCTGATTTTTCTTTATCTTTAGCATTGCGACACAAGATGAAGCCAACGAGCAGCCCAGACGCGCCAGGACGAACCGTCGCGGTTCTGTACGGCTCCGAGACAGGCACAGCGCAGGACTTTGCGGAAATGATGGCTGACAAGCTCGAGAGGTTGCATTTCCATGTCATTTGCTGCTCGCTGAACGATTTCGATATAGTTAAGCTGGTTTCCATCGACGCTTTGGTGGTGTTCTGCTCCACAACCGGGCAGGGCGAGTTCCCCAAGAACTCGCTCAGGTTCTGGAAGTTCCTGCTCAAGAAGAAACTGCCCAAAAACCTGCTGAACCACATCTACTTCACCTCGTTTGGGCTAGGCGACTCGTCGTACCCCAAGTTCAACTGGGCCATCAAGAAACTGCACAACAGGCTCCTGCAGCTGGGCGCCATCGAGGTGTCCAAGCGCGCAGAGAGCGACGAGCAGAATCCGCAGGGCGCCGATGGGTACTACATTGAATTCGAGAACCAGCTGATCCAGAACCTGAATGCGCGGTTCCCACTGCCCCCGGGACTATTGCCCATTTCCGACGACGAGCTCAAGCAGCCAAAGCACAAGCTCACCCTCAACATGAGGAAGCCCAAGAAACTCACCCCCAACAGCAAACTGACTGCCATCGAAAGAAACCTCTCAGAGAACCAGCTGTTTGTGGGTAAAGTCCAGCAAAACGCCCGCATCACGGCGCAAGATCACTTCCAGGATGTCCGCCATGTCGAAATAGAGTCAGACAAGGCCATGAGCTACTACCCGGGCGACACTGTCTCCTTGTACCCGACAAATAGCGCCAAAGAGGTTGAGTATCTGATAGAGTCGCAGGGCTGGCAGGACGTTGCCGATAAGCAAGTTGAAATCGACAAGCTGGACATGAAGGTGGACGGGGGCCTGGTGAAGACCCTGACGCTCAGATCGCTCCTGACGCACCATATCGATCTCTCTGCGGTTCCTCGAAGATCATTCTTCAAGCTGTTATGGCATTTCGCCACTGACCAGCGGGAAATCGATAAACTGAAAGAGTTCGCCTCAAACACAGACCCTGAGGAACTATACAACTACACCAGCAGACCCAAGAGAACCATCAGTGAAGTGTTGCAGGAGTTCTTCTCTGTCAAAATCCCAGTTGAGTACATTTTTGACCTGTTCCCAATCATCAAGCCAAGGCTCTTCTCCATATCGTCGCTACCATCAGCCTCGTCTGTTGAGCTCACCATTGCTATAGTCGACTACAAAACCAACCTGAAAGTGCCTAGAAAGGGGTTATGCACTACATGGCTAAAAACACTACAGCAGAATGATGAAATAGTGTTCAAAATCCACAATAACAATTTGAAGTTCCCAGCTGCAGACCCTATTATCATGGTCTCGCCAGGCACAGGAGTTGCCCCAATGAGAAGCTTGATTCTGGACAAAACGGCCAACTCAGGTTTCAATAAGGATCAATTGTTCCTCTTCACCGGTAATAGATACAGGTCCAAAGACTATTTATATGGGGAGGAGTTCTCTGCACTGGCACAGCAAGGCAAACTCACACATTTCCCATCATTCTCAAGGGACTTGATAAAAAGCTATGTTCAAGATGAAATCTACTTGAATGATAAATTAATAATTGACTTACTATTTAACAAGAATGCAACAATTTTTGTTTGTGGATCAAGTGGTAAGATGCCCAAACAAGTTCGTTCAACGATCGAGAGGATATTGAATGAAACTGGCGGGTTGGCCATGGACGTGGCCAAGCAGTATCTGATTCATCTGGAGTTTGAAAATAGATACCTTCAAGAAACTTGGTGAGTTTCTCAGTTCCCCCCGTCTGCTGGCTTCTTCTTAGCCTCAGGAGGGTCAAACTTTTTGTTATCAACATTTGTTAGCAGATTCCACACCGATCCATAGAACTTATACATATTTCTGCTCAATGGATCTACTTTAATTAAATGGCCAGTAGTTTCAGGTTCTATTTTACCACCAACATAGTCATACGCACAATAAATGTATCCACGACACAAGTTCTGAAGCTCCCATCCTCGCTTGTTTTCCCCTTTATCATTCTCAATGAACAATTCACTTGGACGAGGAACAATAACTGCTTCGAGATCTGTAATCGAGTTGTAGTATTCTTCAACTTGTGCCACTGATTTAAACATTTTCTTCAGTTTTCTGTCGTCCTTAAAGTCTCCCTCTGCTGAATTGGCTTTTTTACAGACATTGAAACCAGAGTTCATCCACAGAACTGTCTGATTATCGTTTGACGAGATATGTGTTGGATGCGTCGAGCATATTTCCGTGCTGATCAGCTTATTTCTTCTTGTCAAGTCATCTTCATCCTCCAGCACTCTCAGCTCCTTTGGTGTGATGACCCCACCAGCGCCTGCTGCATAGTAGTTGAAGAAATAGTTTTCGTCACCGCTAATCGATAATCCTAGCCAGAATAGCTCTTTATCACCCCAAAATTTAGATGCTGCCGGCGACCAGATCTGGATTTGCACGGTGGTTAGCACACCCAAAAAGTGGTTTTTCTTGCTGATAGCAACCACTCCAGACTCCATCAAATGCGCAAACTTGCCACCTAAAAATCTATTCTGCTTGGTGAAGTCTGTGGCTGGTGGGACGTTGAAGAAAATATTATCAGCCTCTGATGGCAGCAGTTTTAAGAAAAACCGTTTATCAGCTGCAACACCTTGGAAAAAAACCTCACGGTCCTTGAAAAAGACTGCTGAGTGCTCTTTATAAAATTTAGACTGAAAAATTTCTTTATCCAAATCTGCAAGTGGTACAGTATCTGTATCAATCAGTAGAATATCTTCAAATGACGAGAAAAAATAGGCCAAGAACTTATTGGCGTAACTGTTGAACCTGGAGTGGTATTGCTCACTGATAGAGTCTTTGGCATTAACAAACCAAATTTCTTGCTTGGGATAAATCGTGTCCCATTGATCTTTGGTTAAATCTTGTGTTAGCAAACTAACTGGTAAATTGTGTGATTGCAAAAACAATAACCAGTTTGGACTTGCATCAAAGTTAGGTTTGAAGTCTCTTGCAATGTTGACGATTCTTTTCATAGTCTGTTCACTCATGTCGCCTTTGTGAACTATCTGAATAGGTAGACGGTTTCCAAGAATCCTCAATAACGGGATCAGCTGTTTCAGTTCATCAAAATGACGATCTGAAGCTGAAATGGCATATCCTTTCCCGTTGAGCGAGTCTCTTAAGCTCTTCAAGTAGCACTGGCTATCACTACCAGTGAACTTGGAGTTAGCACCACTGGTGCCCAAGTTTACATAATCAGACATAGTTGGGATTGACCTCATTGAGGTTCCATCCCATCTGGTGTACACAGGCAAGTTTCTCGACAACCAAGGAAACAGCCTTATCTCGATATCATGGCAGTTTGACGAGGCAACCTTTGGTTTTTTCGATTTTGAGTTGGAACTCGACCCAGCAAAGTTTCCATATTGGTTTAAGAAGCACGCGCCATAAGCTCTCATTGTGGTTGATAAGTCAACCAGAGTTCTTTCGGTATTCTGTGTTTCTTTAACAGCTATCTTGTACTCTTCTTCAGCAAGTGCCCTGAGTCCTTTCTCTTTTACGATGGTTTCAAAGTCTTCCTTGCTGATTTCAACTTTATCATCTTTTTCTTTATTTTCTTTATACTTCTTCAAGTAGTTTGATATGAAGCCATCTTTGTTATTGAAGATACCACCGTCGTAAGGCAGTGTGCTGAAATCATTATTCACCCAGTCAGGGTTCATTTTGTATAGTTCAGTGAAGAACGCGTCACATTTCTCTTCATGTGAACTTGAGGCCAAGGCAACACCATTGTCCTTCAACAGATTCTCAAATAATGTCGAGACTGGTGAGTTTGTTTCCGATATTATGATTCTTGACCCTTTTGTCTTGAACGAATTTTTGCTTTTACCATTATTATTATTGTTATTATCATGAGGATACCTCAGTATATCTGTATAGTTATCTGAATGTAATGCAAAGTAGTACAGTTGGAATGCAATAAAGCAAATTGATGCTGTTAGTATAAAAAAAGAGTTCTTTTGCCTCAAACATGCTCGACTAATTCTGACTGTAGAGTGTGCTATCCTAGTTATGAGATATTGGATCCATCTTACTGATAACATTTTTTCTCTTGTTGCTATTTACTATTTGAGTGATTTTTTCAAAGAGAATGTCAGTAGCTGTAAATATCTGTCTTTTCCACACAATCTTGTTGACTTGACTACCATGCACAGGTGAATCCAGCGTAGTTTTGGGTTCTTATTTTTGTTTTCGATTTTTTTTTGATTTTTTTTCCTCTGCCACATCAAGAAAATATTCTGATAGCATGGAATGCAAAAAGCCAACTGATTTTTACTGCTTATTTCTGGTACTAAACGATAATTTTAGTTTTGTTACACCACTAAATTGTGGGAGGTCGAGACTATATCAAAAGAAACTTTAGCCTGGTACTATAAATGGCCAAAAAACTGTAGTAAATAAGAGAAGTTTTATTATTCAAGTCTTTTGCTAGCTATTTACATTGTGTTCAGTTTTTTATCATCATGAAACAGTCCTGAGATTAGTAATCAATCAGCGGGCTTTACTACA
Source organism: [Candida] sp. (assembly GCA_030570575.1). NCBI lineage: Eukaryota > Fungi > Ascomycota > Saccharomycetes > Saccharomycetales > [Candida] sp. The sequence continues at coordinate 730,874 of JAJLVZ010000002.1, read as the reverse complement.
CCAATATTTGTATCATACAGAAATGTCCAAGCCAGAGAAAAACGTGGTTCGAAAAAAGACTTTTTTTGCTAGTTCTTATTTTGCTATTATGCCTACTATCGTTTTGATCTCGATAGGTTGTAGCTGAGCTAACACTAGCGTTGTGTAGGGAACGAATTACCTTATTTGTACTGCTAAACACACTTTCCAAGCTAACATGTGTAGAGCTTGCGGACTATATAAATCGGTGCATATAGATGCTTTGAATGGCCGATGGAAATTTGTCTTGGAACCGTTATTTAAAAGCTTGGCTGCTTAGTAAGGCCCATGTAATAAGATGGATCCCAGTAATTACTGACTAAGCTGAAATCCTCTCAAAAGAAAAATTGGTGCTGTTTACAGTTCATTTCTAATCCAATACAATACATAGTTATGGTCACGGCTCACTCATTAGCGCAGCAGGAACAGAAGAAACATATAAAGAATGCACTGGATGGAGTGAAGCAGATATTTGAGCAGGATACACAGAAGACAATATCACAAATTGAGTCAATCAGAATCAAAAATACCGCTACGACTATACAATTTCTGAAGAAGGAAGAAGAGTTCAAGCCGATAAGCGAGAAAATGGATCAGCTGAAGAGCTTGTGTGAGTTAGGGTTTGGTGTTTTGCGGAAGAAAACAATATACTAACACGATCTATATAAAGGCGATGAGGTGCATTCGATAATTGAGCAGATTGATGTCTTGGAACCAAGAGTGTCCCATTTAGAAGAACTGACTAGCGAGCTAGAAGAATACTCCAAGGAGTTGAAAGTCAGAGTGTCAGCAATGAAGAAGTGAGTTCAAAATATTTACAAATTTAAGGATTTTGTGTCCTGTAATATGAACTGTGGTTCAAATTCATAAAGCTTCTTATTTTTATGTGCCACTAGACAGACACTATACAAAATGAAAGTCTTTTATTTAGCACTAGCTCTTATAGGGGGAGCCCAGTCGTCAGCGTCAGAGGAGTCAATAGACCAGTTAGATGTCTATTCAAACTTTATCAAATCGGATTTGGATTTCAGCTATTTATCTGAGCCAAATGTTGATATTTTGAGCCCAACTTTCCAGCCAGATCAGGCTTATTTTGAAAGCTCGCTAGGTAAGCTCGAAGAGTCAATTAATGCATTTAAAACTGATTTAATCGAAGAAAATCCTGATTTAATTGAAATTGAATTATTCAACATTCACTTAAAGTTACAAGAGACTTATACAACTCTATTGAAGTTTGCGAAATTTATTATCTCGTTGGATAATCATAGCATTATCAGCATTACTGATGCACTATTAGAGAACGATGACTTGTTTATCGATTTTGATAAATTCAATTTCACAGGTTTAGATAAAAGAGAACTGGAAGAGTCATTTGAGACAAGCGGAATTCTGAAAATGCTGAAAAGAAAGTCTATGAAACTAAAATTGAATGCAATGGTTCTGATTAAGATGTTTAAGACGAAAAAGTTATTGAAGAATAAAAAGACATTTATTATTTGGTATATCATTAGAACCATTGAAAAGATAAAGATTTTGATACGATTCATAATAAAAACTATTATTGCAAAAGTTAAGTTATTGCTAACACGGTTTCCACCGGAAGCTTATTGGAGAATCAAACTATTGGTTAAGTTCTTATTGAGAAAGTTGTTTCAAGTCATCTATGATTTAAAGTTCCTATTCACGGATTTAACCTACAAGTTTGCATTATTTATAAAGTTTTTAGTGAAGATACCAGTTTCCATATTGATGTACTTCACAACTTTACAGAAAAAAAGTTTCATTTATTCCATGGAGTTAAAACAGGAAGTCAAAGATGACATCAACTACTTAGAATGGGAAAATGAAGATGACTTGCCAAACGGCTTTGATTTTGATGATATGAACTATCAGTACTCAAATGAGTTTTCAGTATCGTCATTGGTTTTACCCCAAGAATTGGAACAACTATTTGAACCCATTTTAAACCAACAAGATTACAACGATGTCAAGAAGTATAGTTTTAATTTTGACATGGAATTTGTGGACGAAGATAACGAACTTTCTAGAATTACAAGAAGGTCTTTTGATCAAGTGAAGGTCCTTGTTGATAACCCGATTAATCTAACAAGTCTAAACGAACAGATCACAAAGAAAATCGACATTAATTTGTTCAATGCTAATTTAAATGAATCTGTGTCATTGAACTATAACAGCAGCAACCTTAGCACTAACTGTTCTCTGTTTTTATACGAATCTTCAGCCCGAAGTTCTCGTGGTTATAATTTATTCCACAAGCTAAAACCATATTTATTTCAAGCTTGAAAAGGTTTATATCATCTATAGACTTTATATTGTGTGCTATTTTTTATATTTGGACAAGACGTAATATAAATATGGAACCTTTTGCCGCTTTTATATTTTCTTAAAACAACAGCCCAATAAACACATATATCTTTTTAACTTGATAAGCAGCTCGGCGGTTAACTTTTGGAGATGGTATTCTTGTTCTACGCACTTCACTTGATAAGTGTATGTACTGCGATTTTTGTTGACTTTGAGCAATTCATCAGCGAGGACGATGTTTTGAGTTATTTAATGGAAACTTCAGATATTTTGACACCTTTTATCATTGATCCAGACAACGAGAATGTAGTTGAGCGCGCAGAAGCGGAACAATACAGCCATGACTATTTAAAAGAGATTAGAAATCAATCAATGGGGTTAATTGAAGAGGAGTTGGAGGAGTTGAATGATCATTTGGAAGTAATTTATCAGAAATTATTCAACTTCACCAAAATATTAGTTAGTGTAAGTGATGAAGACATTATTCAAATGAGCGAGTTATTGGTCACTAGTGAAAATGGCTACTATGATCTTATTGTGAATAGTCTCAACAATAATGAAGGAGAAGAGAACGGGGAAGAGTTCCTAGCGACAGACCAAGAATTGCTAAAAAGACATGAAGTTGATTTGGGTGAATATGAATTTAATGATAATGAGCACAGTTTAAAACAGTTTGAAGAATTAAACGCATTAGAAAGCCAAATCGACTCGAACTATTATGATCCTGACTTCTTTTTACCGAGTTTCTACGGTAATGAAAGTGAATCTAAGTTAAATGAAATATTTGAATCCCAAGGAATTTTGAAAAAAGTTATCAAAAAGATCAAGAAGAAGAAAAGAAAATTCACCATTATATTGAAATTAATGAAGCTGAAGAAAGTAATTAGAATAAAAAAGATAAAGGTTTGCCTTAAAATAATGAAATCAATTGAAAAAATTAAAAGATGCTTAATGTTGATTAAAAAATACTTGGTTAAAAAAATTAAACATTTTATAAAGAACTTCCCATGGAATATTGTTTGGAAGTTTAAAGTTTTCATCATGTTAATTTTAAGGATATTGTCAACAATCTTATATGAACTAAAATTTTGTATGATTGAAATTTCAGTCAAGTTATATGTATATTTTGAAAGTTTATCACACGAAACAATTGATCAGGTCAAGTTTGTTTCAAGACTACCAACTGAATTATTATATTATTTTGAAATGGAGTTGTTCAACAGACTTGGTTGGTATGATGATAATTCCAAGTTTACTGATTGGAATAATTTAGAAACTTCAAATGGTGACAATGAGATTCAATTTGAACAAGAAGTTGAATCATCTTTTGATACTTCACCATCTATAAAGGACTTGGAAGCAATTTTCACACCACTTTTTACTTCACAAGAATATGATGAAATCAATGAGGAGTCTTTTTTCAACTTTGATATGGTTTTTACATTTGATGATGAAGATGATGATGACCACAAATTAGAAAAAAGATTTAATGAGGTTCCGCATCCAACTCTTCAAATAGATACTGAATTTATCAAAGAAAACAATTCAGTGAATTTATCGCAAAACTCATCAATCAATATCACAATTATTGAAAAATTATCAAAACTCAACATAACAGTTAAAGATGCAGAATTGGAAACTATCTTTAGGTCAGACTCAAGTCGGTTATTAATGCCACTAATGGCAATGTTTGCTATCGTAATTATCCTTTGGCCATGAACGTTATTTACCGACACAAAAGTTTGAGAAAACAACACCTAGTAATTCTTCGACATCAACACTTTGCCCTGTGATTTTCCCAATTCCTTCAATCGAATGGTGTAAAGCCTCTGCAGCCATTACTGCATCTTCAGCTTCTTTAAAGTGATTGAACTGCTCAAATCCATATAAGACATCATTTTTCAAAATATCTTGGACACGTTCAGATAAAATTAGTGGCGTTGACAAATCTGTTAAAGTTAAATTCTTGAATTTTGCTAACAAAGCATCATTTAATTGTGATATTCCAAAACCATCTTTGCATGAAACTCTTAAAATCTCATCAGGAGAGATGTTCAATTTTAAACTTAATTCTTTGATTATCTTTAGCTGTTGAGATTTATCCAATAGGTCCATTTTGTTGAGTACAATCACGAATTCACATCCATTTGCTCTCAGCTCATTAAAATGATCCAACATTGAGTCATCAATCTCATTATCACAACTCAATATCAACAATATCAAATCACCTTGGAAAGATTTCGTTTTAGCTCTTTTGATTCCTTCAATTTCGATTTTGTCAGCTTCTTGAAAGTTTCTGATGCCAGCAGTGTCTGTTGCAATCACTTTATACCCATTAATATCAATTGGGACATTGATAACATCCCTTGTCGTTCCTGCAACATCACTAACGATTGATGCATCATCGTTTGCTAAAATATTTAAAATTGAAGACTTTCCAGCATTTGGAGGACCAATTAAAGTCACTTTAATACCGTCTAATAAAATGTTGGATTTCAGTGACTTATTCAGAAAGTTGTTAATCTCAAATGAAAGTTCGTTGATCTCATTCGAAACTTTCTTAAATATTGACTCAATATCTTCAATCTCTGTATCATCAGCAAAATCAATTATAGCAGAAAGCATTCCAACATTATGAACTATCAATTCTCTCCATCTATGGAACCTCAACCTATTGTTTCCCATGGCTGAATTAATTGCACCCAATCTTTGAACTTCGGTCTCTGCATTGATTAATTCTTTGATTCCTTCAATCTCTGTCAGATCAAATCTTCCATTTTGAAATGATTTTCTTGTGAATTCTCCGGCTTCTGCATACCTTATTGGGTTCTCCTCGGTATGTAAAGCTTGGATGGCCTTTATAACTGCCTTAATCACGGCTATTCCTCCATGTAAATGCAACTCTACCAAATCTTCACCTGTATAACTTTTTGGCTCTTTGAAGTACAAGGTCAGCGCTTCATCCAGCAGCACCTTATCTGTGGGGTGATACAGTTTCCTTACTGAGGCTTTTCTAGGCTTTGGTGTAGGCTTTTCACTTAGTTTCTCCAGTATAAACTTTGAGTTGGGGCCTGAAATTCTCACCACACCAATTGCAGATCTTGCCAGGTGCGTTGATAGTGCATAAATTGTTGGTTGTGCAATTGAGTTATTTTCGTTGCTAAAGCTGGTCACGTTATTCAACAGCGGTTTACCGTTATGAAGGGCCCTGATAAATGAAGAATATTTGAACATTTTTTCCTTCGCAATTTCCTCTCAAATTTTTGATTTTTCGTTTAACTAATAAAATCAAAATTATTTATTTTGGTTTTGTGCCATTTTTGTATCATCAAAAACAGCTGAATTAAAATATGCATTTGTGACCTGGAAATGTGTTATTTAGTTGAACCAAGCACTGGGAAAGCTGATAATTGTTGCTAATTTTTTACTTGCCTGATTGGTTCCACATTATGAAGCTAAGCTTAGGTATTTTGAGCTGTATTTTGTTAGCAGTTGAAGCAGTAGAATATGACACTGTTGAGTTCAGCCAGTTGAACGATGAGAACTTCAATATTTTTGAAGATGGCGAATCATTGAGATTGCAAAGCTATAAAGCACTAGCACCATTTATTGAATCGATTGGCTCTGAGGCATTGAATCCTAATAGCAAAATTGATTTTGGTTCTTTACAGCACTTGAATGGTGATGAAGAGCCTGAAATATTCAAAAATGTATCGAGGAATGGGAGTATGCTGACACTCAAAGAGACTGGAGAGGTTGAACAGATTGATAAGGTTGCCAAAACTGAGCCAACTAGTTCGAGAATGTCTGAACTAAGAAGCGTTAAAATTCACAGCGATGGAGCTAGTAAACAGGAATTGGCACAGGAGAAATTAGGATCGGCTCACACTGAACCGAATGAGCTAGATAGTTCACTCCATCCGCAAGGACTAAACATTGAAAAGTCGATCAAACGTGTCTTAGATCAGTATTATAACCTTGAGAAACAAACAGTCACAGTTACTGAGCACTTTGAAGAAACTGCAACAGAGATTGTGAGAGAAGCTTTACCAACAGCACAGCTGCAGAGTGGGGATCTTATTACTTCAAGCTCCTCAGTAGGGATTCACAGTATCTCTTACAAAACCATAACGATCACTGATTTGCCAACACCAACGCCAACCGAAGCTATTTCAACACCAACCCAAGTTATCACAGCACCAACCGAAGCTATTACAACACCGTTGGAAACTCCATCACTGGCTTTGGGAATAAAGACCATTTCGGCCCCAGTAGGGACCACACAGTCTAAAGATGAGCTTTTGAATGAGTCCATCCGTGAATACTTGAACAATAAGTTGCAAGACTCTGTTTTCAAGCAAGATAAAGACAAAATCCAAGGGATAAATGATGTCTTGGATTTACTGTTGACCAAATCTGTGAGTTTTGAGGTGAAGGATGCTGCTAACTTTGATAATAAAACGAGTGAAACAACTACAGAACCCAAACCGGAAGATACTGACATTAACGACTTTGAGTCATTACAGCAACTAGAGAAGAGCGAAAGTGAGCCAGAGGGAGCAGATGCACCTGGTAACAACGACAACCAGATAGTGTCCGCACAAGATCTTAAGGGTGTTATTTCAACGTTGAAACAGCTTGGTAAAAACGCTTTTGAGTTACCAGAGGAGGAGCTAGAGAAGACGATAAAGCTGAAACTTTCGGATTATAAAACCAGTTTTGACAAATCACCCCATGAAAAGGTTACGAACTCGATGAAAAAGGCTGCTTCGAAGAAAGAAGAAAGCACGAAATTGATGGATAAGTTTGACTTGAAAGATAAAAGGCCAAAGAAAGTGGATACTACCAAGTCTTTTAAACTTAGAGTGCCAGCAACTGCTACTAGCACTGCAGTTTCAAGTTCAACTTCTAAACCAGCTACCTCAAAGAATCCAACCGTCAAAGATTCAAGCGATGAAGGGTTCAAAAAGCTTTCAAAGTCCAAAGTCTTGTTCAAGTTTGACAAGAACAAGAACAGACAGAGGTTCGGTGCGAAATTGAAAGAAATGGAGGGAACTGCAGGTGAAAATGAAGAAGAAAGCAGAGAGTACTACGAACCTGAGAAATTTTTGTTTGGGGTTGCTGCATCTCCGAACAACCAGTCAGGTTCTGAAGGAAGTGGAACACAAACAGAGACACAGACAGGCACAGCAACTCTTAAAGTTGCGGCAGAGACAAAGACAGGCACAGCAACCCCTAAAGTTGCGGCAGAATTCTTGAAAAATCCACAGTACAACTCGAACATTATTGAGAAAGAGGAGCCATCCAGAAGCGCAAACAAGCTGAGTAGAAACTCAGCACCCTCTGAAACAAGTAAGCTGTCGGTAAGAGAAAAGTTCAAGAACAACCCTTCGTTACTATTTGTCAACGAGAACAGCCAGAATGAAGATTTAGGTTTCGACTTTACGAAAAACAATGCACCATTGGCCGTTTATGTTTCTTCGTGGTCAATGATCGGTGCTTTGGTGTTTCTCGGTGTTAGCGTCTTGTTGATTTGATTAAACTTGAATTTTAATGTATTTTACTGGGTTTCTAAGGGTCCACGGTTTGCCGATACTTCTCTGTAATATCCGGTAAATGAAAGTACGATTATCTATTTGATCAAATTTGTCCGTCTTATTAATATTCGTTTACGTCGTTTAGGTTGGTTCTTTGTTGTTCAGTGCTTTAGTGGGTTTAGGGTGTAGTCCAACATGTATAAATAGTTGCGGGACTTCCTCTCAAACCCAAATTTTTAGGGTAAAATAGCGTATAAAATACAAAATGTCTGCCGAGAACAAAGCTTTAGATCAAAAAGATAACAAGTTTGAGTTTGACCACCATTTGGAATTTCCCGAAGGTGGATATGGCTATTTTGTCATTGCTGCAACATGGCTGGTGATGTCCTTCTCTTTCGGGATGATCAACTCGTTTGGTGTGTACCAAACTTACTACATTCAAAAATACTCAGATGAGACGCCCTTCAAGATCTCAGTGATTGGCTCATTACAGGCTTTCTCCATCTATTTTTTCGCGGGCCTCACCTCGTCAAGCTTACACCACCTGGGCTCGCGGCTGACTGTGTTTCTCGGGATGCTCATCCAGGTCATCGGGTACATGTTACTGTCCATAACCACCGGCTTATGGCAGATCTTTATTATCCAAGGTCTGATTATTGGGTTTGGGGCTGCCCTAATCTACAACCCAGCCATCATTGTGCTTTTCCAGTACTTCAAAAGGAAAAGGGCTATAGCAATGGGGCTTGGTTCCAGTGGCTCGTGCACTGCCGGTGTGTGCATGCCTATTGCCATTAGAAGAATGTTTAATGAGATTGGCTTCAGGTGGACCAACAGGGTTCTGGGTTTCATATACCTGGGGCTGACAACTGTGATTGTGCTGGGTATGAAATCCAGGCTGTCATTGAAACATGACTTTAAGAAAGACCCAAACCCAAACTTTTTAATCATCAACTTTGGTGTTGCCAAAGATATCAAGTTTCTGATACTGGTTTTCGCCTTTTTAGTTGGCACCTTTGGGTTAATGCCCGGGCTATTTTATGTTGACTTGTACGCAACAAAACTATCCGCTAGGGTGGGACATGAGCTGATAAAACCGGAGTACTTTTTATCAATTCTGAATGCTGCAAGTGTGTTTGGCAGAATTATACCATCCTTCTTAGGCGACAAGCTTGGAAGGATGAACATGCTGTTCCCGTTTGTGCTGCTAAGTGGTATTTTCCCACTATGTTTGTGGCTGGTGTCAAGTAACTCGCAGGTTGTTTTCCTGATTTACTGTATCCTTTGGGGATTTGCATCAGGTGTGTTCATTTCAATCTATCCGGCCATTGTTACCCAACTACATGGGATTGTGGACAACCAGAGCAGAACCGCAATAATGTTCACCATATGCAGTTTAGGATCGTTGTTTGGGCCAATGATATGTGGGTCGTTCCTGCCAACTAATAGCGCTCCAGGTGACTTAACGGGCTTTCATCAGGTTGCAATCTTCACAGGTGTTATGTTTCTCGGTTCTGCATTCATCCAATTTGGCTTGAGAATGTACTACACCTCGAAACTGACTGATAAGATTTGATCTATACAGAGTGAAGAATGCGGAATGCCAGAAAGCCGGGATGCCTTAAAGCTACAGATTGCGGTATTCAATTTTTGCGAAATATCAAATTGTGGTAGTCTAATTTTTTGCGAAATAAAATCTTGAATGTACTTTTTTGCGAAATAGTAAATAGTAAAACTAAATAAGAATTATTTGCGAAATTTCGAAATTTGAAATATTATTTTTGATAATTTGTACTGTTTTGAAGATAATACAACCAGCGGGAAAAAAGAGACCGCGATGGACTACCTGAAGAAAGCCATCTGGGGCGAGGACCCCAAAGAGCAGCACCGCAGAATTAAAGCAATCCTGAGACGCAATGGGCGGTCACTAGAGAAGAGCATACGTGAAATAAACGCACTGAGTAAGAAAACTGAAGGATTAATCAAAAAGAGCTACAAAAAGGGAGACGAAAAATCGGTTAAAATCTTCGCAAAAGAGCTGTATGGCATCAAGAAGCAGCAGACGAGGCTGTACAACTCGCTGGCGACTCTGAACAGCGTGAGCCTGCAGATAGAGGAGAGTTTCAATATGATGAAAATAAGCCAGCAGATGAAGTCAAGCGGAGCAATAATGCACGAGGTGAACATGCTCGTGAGGCTGCCTGAGCTCACGAGCGGGATGCGGGACCTGGAGAAGGAGCTGATGAAGAGCGGGATCATCAACGAGATGGTGGGGGATGTGATTGACGCCCAGGGCGAGGACGAGGAAGAGGAAGAGGAGGTGGAGGAAGAGATTAACAAGATTGTTATGCAGCTCACCAGCGACAAGCTGGACAAAGCAGGCCACGTGCCTAGCGTGTCGCTGCCGCAGCAGCAGCAGCAAGAGGCGGACGAAAGCGTCTCAGAGGACGACAACGCCGAGGACGTGTTGAGTGAGATGAGGGAGCGGCTCAACGCCCTACAAAGCTGATTCTAATACCACATTACTTATTACACGCTGCAGTGCTCCACTACTAGGTTCATCACTTCTCCTTCTTCATCAGGCTCAGATCAGAGTTGAGCGACTGGTTGATGAGCGCAATCAGGTTCGAGATGAACTTGATGGAGTCATTCGCTATTATTATCAGCTTGTTCTTGTTGTTGCTGAGCTTGTTCCACTTGATTGGCAGCTTCAGGATGATCTCCCGGAGGGTCTCCCTGATCTCGCTGGAGATGGAGTTCCCGGTGTACTTTGAGATCAACGAAACAACCTTCTTTATTATAGAGATTATCTCATTTATTATCACGGCATTGTCGTCTTTCTTGTCGTATATCTGCAGACTTTTCGCCTTATTTGTGATCTGGTTGTTTGCTAGGATCAGCAGCTTGAGGCAGATGGTGAGCCTCTGCTGCTTGTTGCTGTTGTTGTTGGTGCTGTCCTCGCCGGAACAGCAGCTCACTGAGGATCTCTTGATTACCGCCTTGTCCAGCTTGATGTTCTCAGGAAACATCGAGTTGGCCTTTGTCAGTCTTCTCTTACGCTTCCACTCACCGTGCTTCTTCTCAATTATGTTCACCATGGGCAAAATCGTCGCTTCCATTCCGTACTTGATGGTTGGCTTGTTTTGCTTGTAGATATCCACCGCGTTCTTCTTGATGTTCTCCAGAAACGACTCTTTGGGAATCGAAGAGTTCGAGTCGTAGTACTCCTCCTCCTCTTCATTGGCTTCGTTCACCTCATCTGCCTCTTTTATCTCTTTTATTCTCTCTCTTTTCAGGCTTTCTAGCGCTATTATAGCTTCCAGCTCATTGTTGTCCATTTCCCTTTGCTACTTGTACTGCTCGATGTCCTTTCTTGCAATACCACACAGTAATTAAAATAGCGCAACTCAAAGACAAAAGGGAACAACACAATTATTAATTATTTATCATATGTTAATTAGCTGCAACTGAAAGTTTTAGTTTAATTTTTCTGAAATTGCGGTGGAATTTCGCGAAAAATACATTTTGCGGCACAAAATATTTGACACATGAAAATTTCTCGCCAATTTTTAAAATATTTTTGAAATTGCGATGGAATTTCACAAAAAAAAACGAAAAATCGCAAAATCACATGAAATTTTTTGCCTTTTCGCAGGTCACGTGCGGTGCTCCATTTTTAGTAATATCATTGCACGTGCCGTGTAGGCTACTTTCACGTGATTTCCAGGCTTTTCATCAATTTCGATTTTTGTTGATTTTTTCTTATTGAGCAAATCAAAAACCGTTCAGACCTTGTCACCAATTGACGCCCAAACTGGTTTGAAATGTGGCGACAACTCCCCCAGCTGGCAAGAAAGTACTCATCCATTTCCATCAAACCAGTAAGCTCAATTTCAAACAAAAAAATAGATTCAGTTTTACCTGCAAACAAAATATCACAAAAATCCAGTACTTACAGTGACTCGTCCACATATAGCTTACTTGACACACAAAACATAACTAAAATCAAAGAATCCTTCCCAGATAAAAATGGGCTTCACAGAAAATTGGATTTGCTGACTGAATATGTAAATAATAAATCAAACAGTCCAGTTAAAATTGGGCTACTAGGATCCAAACCGTCCTTATTGAACACGATAGTGGCAGACCCCTTTGAAGCTAACCAAGACTGGTTCAACGAGTTTGTCAAGAGGGAGAGAAAAGAGAATCTGACCATTAAATTTGGATCAGATTTCAAAAACAATAAATTAGAAAATGAATTCACATTACCCTCAACCAACCTAACTGAACTGGGGAAGTACAAGAGGAACATTGAGTTTATTGAAATAAACAGCGCTGAAAAACTTGAACACAATTTCCACTTTATGATTTCTTTTAGTGATAATAAATTCTCGTCAGAGTACTTGAATTGGCCGATTTATGAGTTTAAAGATACAAATGACCTAGAGGTATTATCAATGAACGAGGTCAACTCGACAGAGAGTTTTAATGCAATTCAGCTGCTGATTTCAAGTCCAAAAAACTCATCCGAGTATTTGAATCTGTTGAACAAATCAAACTTTAGTAAAGTTGATGAACTGATCCTTAAGCTGATAAATGATGATTTCTACATCAGAAACTTGACAAAATATATTGAAAAGAATATTGTCCATATTAACAAATTGCAATCACTAACATTGAGTGATTTGAACTTTAAAAATGAAAAAATACTAAGAAACATCAATAGCTGGAATGAATTAACACACAACGAATTCCAATCAGTCTTGAAACCTTTTTATAACGAGTTTGAGCAGAAGAACTTAACATGCTGGAAACTATACTACAAACTAGACGTGATTGATGAATTAATAATCAAAATGTTGAACAAACAGTTCTTAAATAACTCAATTGAGAACTACATTTTCATGAATGGGCTAATTGACTCATTCAATTTGAATACCAAACCTGGAAACGAACCAATATTCAAGAATGAGTTCAATACTTTAAAGAATAGTATCATCGATAATGATGTACCAATCATCAAAAAATCAATCAAGTCTATTTTCTATAAAAACTTTTATGGCTTGCAGATACCAATGTTGTTGGTTGCCAGTTGTGGCTACCTACTATATGACTTTACTTTCTATTCGATGTTTGGTTTGGGTGTATTAGGGTTCATCTTAGGTATCAAGAGAATTTCAGAAAACATGGATAAAGTTTTGCTTAATTTCAATGACAAGATATTTGAGAAAATCAGAATGGAAATACTGAATACAAACAAGAAAATGGTAGAAACCTGGGAAGTGAACTTGCTTAACGAGAAGAAGTTTATCGAGAGACAAAATGAAATACTGAAGAAACTATCTGCGAATTAAAACACTCTAAGTAGAACAATGAGTAATATATGATGTAATACAGATATTGTGTGTTATGTAATCAAGAAACTGGTTGAGCTGTAAATTGAATAAAATCAGAAGTGAAATAGAATAAGTAAACAAAAAAGTAAAAATGTCAAGCATTTTCATACTTGATGCGCAATGCCAATGCCTTATTCAGAGGAGTTACAAGGATGAAATGGTAGAAAATGATGAGATTCTACGGAATTTCAAGGAGTTTAATGCAATAAATAAATTCAAAAAGCCGGTATTTAAAGTTAATGGAGTTAACTATATTTTTGTTAAGCAAGAGGAGCTGATCTTCTTGTCGGTTGGGTTTATTGACAGTATGAACTGCATGACAATTGTGCTGTTCTTGAACAAATTTATACTAATATTGAAAAGTTATTTTAAAGTTGATAAACTGATCAAAGACTTAATTATTGATAATTTCATAATAATTTACGAGCTGTTTGATGAGATGTTTGACAATGGGATACCACAACTAACGGACTTGACCATTCTACAAGATGTTATTAAGCTTGAAGTTAATAAATCAGAGATTGAAGGCGAATCAAAGATTAAATTGAAGAAGAAAGGTAAAAGTAAGAATCAAAATGATGAAGAAAACAAGTACACAGAAGAAATCAACTCTAGCATTCTTAGATCGTCAACCACTAATATCTCGTGGAGGCCAAAGGGAATATATTACACGAAAAATGAATTTTTCATTGATGTTGTGGAAAAAATTGATATAATAATAAATCCCAATAATGAGATTATCAAACACGAAATACAGGGCCAATTCAATGCGAAGTGTTATCTTAGTGGAATGCCAGAGCTAAACTTGGTACTGAATGATTTAAAGTATTTGAAGTATTTGAAATTCCATCAGTGCGTGCTGTTGAACAAACTACAGCAGGAGAATCTAATTGAATTTATACCACCCGATGGAGATTTTGTACTATGTGAGTACAACATCCCAATCAAGTCAACACCAATGATTGAGATAATCAAGAACGATATTAAAATTGACAAGGACTCTCTGTACTTGAGGTTCAAAATAAAGACAAATTTTAGAACAAGACTATTAATGAACTATTTGAAAGTTTGTATACCTGTTAAGCAGGAGGAGTTTAACATAAACTGGAAAAAAATACCAAAATTCAAATGCCAGCATGGAACCGTAAAGTACGATGTCAATAATGATGAGATTAACTGGAACCTGAAAGGGATTGGAGGTGACAGAGTATTCGAGTTACTGTGTCGATTCAGTCTAAACTCTGAAAATGATGGTAACGTGGTTGAGGAACTGGGAATGGACCCAAAGCCTAAAGAAACTGGAACCATCTTCAACGATCTAAAGAAGAGTTTGAATAATGAGCATGAAAATGATGATAGAGAAAAGCATGAGAACAAGTTGGTTAAATTTCAGTTTGAGCTTCCAGATATGACCATAAGCGGTATCAAAATTGACTACCTCAAGGTTACGGAGAACAACCTGAAGTATAACTGCTTCCCATGGGTGCGCTACAAAGTGTGCAACAACGAGTACTTCTATAGATTGTGAGCGCTGACTCAGCAGTTATTAGTAAGCGCTTAGTAAGGCATTGTAGGTTTTTTTTTTTGATACCACATAATTTAGTTCAGCAGTTTATCAGACAGGATGTACAACAAAGTGGTTAAGACGGCAGCCAAACGCGTCACAGACTTGTCGGCTCTGCCAAAAAACTGGGTAGTCAACAGCGAAAACAAGCTGACCAGAAACTTTAAGCTGAAAAATTTCGAGCATACGTGGGGCTTCCTCAACCAGATCGCAATGAGAAGCCACTTAATGGGCCACCATCCCGAAATCAAAACCTGCTATAACAACGTCGAGATAAGTCTGTTCACGCACGATCTCAATTCAATCAGTGATGTCGATTTTGCTTTAGCTGAGAAGATCAATTCTACGTTTAAAATATATAATGATAATACTAATGCTTAAACCTTATAAAAACACAAAATACAAACCCCATATCCCCCTAGTGATTAACCTATTCGTCCAGTCCAATTATGCGTGGCCCAGTGCTGGATTATGCGTGGCCCAGTGCTGGATTATGCGTGGCCCAGTGCTGGATTATGCGTGGCCCAGTGCTGGATTATGCGTGGCCCAGTGCTGGATTATGCGTGGCCCTCAGAGTGTTTGCTCTGTTTCAGTTTCTCCTCAAATTTGTGGAATTCCAACTCTGCCAGATTCACTACCTCGTCAATTCCATCAATATAGTGCGCCAGCATAGACTGGATACCCGACTTGAGTGTGTCATCGGATAACGAGCACGAAGTGCATGCACCTTGTAGCTGGACATACACTTTGCCGTTCTCGTATCTCAGAAACACGATATCACCACCATCGTCTTGAATAGCAGGTCTTATTCTGGTTTCGATCAGCTCTTCGCACATATCAGAGATTTCCTGGTCTTCTTCACTGAGCATTGATCTGTTTTTTGATCTCAGCTCGTCGATTCTGTCGTGGTCGCTGCCACTGTGCATGCTTGCGCTGTGGTCTTCATTTGCCATTAGCTTGTTGTCGTTTTCCAGCAGGTGCTTCTGCAGAATCGACTGGACCACTGGCGAAACCTGATTCCAATGGGAGAACTCGTTCTTATTAACTGTGATGAAATTCGATCCAATCATCAGCGATTCCACGTCATTCACGTTGTCAAAAATTTCCTTAGCCAGTGGCGAGCTGTTGTAGTTGTTTGAGCTCTTGGAAAACTGCATGGACGACTTGCTGTTGCTGTTCAGCAGTGACTTGTCTACCTGGAACTTTAGTGCATTCTCGTTAGGTGTTGATATTGTCTTGATTGATAGCAGTCTTCTGCCAATCAGCTGGCGAAGCTGGTTACGGTTCACCTGTCTCAATTGATGTAGTCTAAACATTCTCGTTGTGGTGCTGTGCTGTTCGCTAAATCAGATTGTAAAATAAGTCATTTTTTATCACTTTTATTATGTTTTTTATATTTTTGCTTATTTCCTCCAAGATTTTATTGGCCGCCCAGCAACTCCGGTGCCGGTGATTATGTAAATACTGACTCAGTAAGGTGTTGCGCCTACCGTGTATAAATTTGCGTTGCAAAAACTTGCGGTACGCGCAGCACCGCTGGCACAAAATTGCGTAAAATCAAAATCTCAGCTACTCCACTGAGTAATCAGCACAGCAGCATGAAGTACGAGCTAAACGACAAAATAGCCCAATTGATCAACACGTCGTCCCACAAGCTCATAAAGGCACACAAGCAAACGTTTCTGGAGAGGAAGTGGCTCACCACAAACGACCTAATATTCATTTTAAGGTCGTCAAATAAGTCCCTAGCTGATATAAAGCCACTGAGGTTCTACAAAGAACCGTTGCCCGAGAAGCCTGGCTACACGCCCGAGTTCCAGAAGCAGCTGGATGAGATCAAACTGCGGCTGCAAGAAGAGGAATACAAGAAGCTCATCAACAGCAATAAGACTAAGTTTGGTGGTATCAGCGACGACTCGGCAGCACCAACATTTGCGGAAATCAATAAAGAAATCAAGAACCAGGTCACCACCATCTTCAACATTCTGCTCTCAGTGTGCTCTGTGGTGTACGCCATCTGGTACTGGACACAAAACTACAACTCATTATCGACTAGAGTACTGATGTGCCTGTTTTTTGGTCTATTGGTGCTAGTTGCAGAGGTTGTGGTGTTCAACTCGTACCTGAGAAAGGTGGATCTGGCTAAGAAGGTGGAGAGAAATAAGAAGGAGATCAAACAGATTGTGGAGACAATTGTCATTTGATGGGAAGTGATATATTAATTAGAGCAATGCAAGCAAAATAAACGAATAGACGAGCAAGCTAAGAGGCCTTCTTAACAGCCTCAGTGGCAACCTCTAACCCAGCTTGGATGTTCTGCAAGGTGTCAGAGTTGGATTTCTCACCTAAAACTGATACAAAATTTGTAGGTTTTGGTAAATTCCTGATATCGACGAATTTATTAACGTTTTCGTCCTTGCCATAATGGAAGTACCCGCACCACTGCTGTTTCCTAGTGTGCACCATCTTGCAGAACCCCCATTTGATCATGATCAAGTAATAGTCAAAGGTTGAGAACTCTGGCCACAGTTTATTCAGAAAAATAATTTCAGACCTCTCATTGCATTGCCATAGCAGGAAGTCACTTAGCCTCGTGTGCCCACTCGTTCTGATCAGAATGTCCACTGGTGGGACATCTGGTTTAAAATAGAAGTTATTTTCAATTAGCTTCTTATCAACTTTAGTGAATTCATTAGCTGAAATCTGTTCTAAGCTCTTACAGATTGAGCTTGTGATTTCGTCTCTTGAGGTGTAGCAAAAGCACACATTGATCACCATTGCATCGTCCTCGGCATCGTACTCAGTTGAATTCTCAAAGTTTTGCAACTGTGCTAATAAGTCAGCAGGAATAAGCGATAAGTTTCCGACAATTCTAATTTTAACCATCTTTTTGAATTTCGCTTCGTCTTTGGGATTGATTCTGTCCCCTCCATTCAAGTAAAGGTTGAGCTTCTCCACCAGTAAACTGAACAGCAAGGAAACCTCTTCAGGTTTCCTATTGAAATTCTCAATGGAGAACGCGTAAATCGTAATAAACTTAACTCCCAGTTCTTTGCTCGATTGAATGACATTGGCCAAGCTCATAGTCCCAGCCTCGTGTCCCTGACTCAGTTTCAAGCCATTGTTTTTCGCGTATCTTCTGTTGCCATCCATAATAAACGCGACATGCCTTGGTAATTCACCAGTTCTAAGAATATTTGTGAATTTCAATTGCACTTTGAGATTCCACTCTTGCAATGTCTCGTTCTCAAACCATGAGCTCAATGCCTTCCCACTCATTGCTCGCGGCTTATGTTATCTTTTGCTTGTTGGAACAGGGGAAAAATGAAATAAAAGAATTTCAAAAATTTCTTCCTTTAAATAGTGTCAGTGGGTGCACTAGTTCCACTTACAACACAATCACCCAGAAGGACGCTTTCTCTGTAATTATCTTCTCTGTTTTTCTATCCTCAGAAGCATCAACTGCTACATTGAAGACCACAAAGTTCAGCCCATCAGCTAGTTTCAGCTCGTATCTGGAGGTCAGCTTGGAGGTTGGGTTGGAGTCATTCGCGTACTGAGAAGACGGAACTGGGTTGACGCGCTCTCCATTAACGAGTAATTCAACCTCGTGGCGTTTCGAGGTAGAAAGCGAGTCCTTTAGTGAGGTTGTGACAGTAATGGCACTTTGCTGCGGAGGCAGCTGGATCGTGTAGTTCTCGTTGTTGTGCTTGAATGCAGCAAACTTGTACTCAAACCAGTTCTGTATTAGCGGTTCTGGGATCGCATTTTGTTTCGGTTGTCTGATTATCTGTTTGTAAACAGATCTGGAGGACGAGATTGAAACCT
Organism: [Candida] sp.; assembly: GCA_030570575.1. Lineage (NCBI taxonomy): Eukaryota > Fungi > Ascomycota > Saccharomycetes > Saccharomycetales > [Candida] sp. The sequence goes on along the minus strand of JAJLVZ010000002.1, from coordinate 712,209 downwards.
CCTGTATTAGAGAAGTTGTTGAGTTGCCTGCAGCTGTGGATCCCAGTGGCAGCGGTGGCTGTGCTGTGTCCTGTGGAGTTGCTTGTGGGGTCTCAGGATTTTCGTGGGCCGGTGTGTCATCAACAGCAGACGAATCGTCACCCACCACGGGAGACGAGTTGTCTTCTATCTCATCAGCTTCGCCAGCGCTCTCTCTCTTCAGATTAATGTGCAGTTTGAGTTTAGTAGGCGGCTTGACCCTTAGCTTCAGCCTTGGATGCCCACTGTTACCATTACTGCTGCTACCGTTAACCTTACGTTTCAGCTCTTCAATCAGCTTGTTGAACTCGTTCTGCAGGTACACCGAGTCGTCGTAAACCAAACTCCCTTCCTCGTTGTAGGTCTGTGCGTTCTGCCAAATCAGATTCATGTGGTTTTCAAATGACTCAATGGACTGGTACTTATTGGACTCAATGTTCTTCAGAATAGTTGAGAATGACATTGGCGTCTTGATGATCTTGTAGTAGTCCGGCAGCTCTTTACGGTTCACGTTCTCGTAGAAAGTGTCACCAATCCTTATGTTGTCCACCTCAGTATTCGCCAATACGTCGACAATTTTGGTGAATTCCTCATTCAAATCGAGCTCTTTCTTCTCTCCGTCTTCCTCTTTGGCCATCTTTTCCACAGCTCTCAATATAACAAGCGAATTCTTCGCAAGCGCGCTGGACGACCCGTTGTAAGTCTTCGCGTTGTCTGCCATCAGCCTGAAATCTTCAACCAGCTGGTCCAAGTCGTAGCTCTCCAGCGTGGCGGTCTTCTCCTCAATCTCATTGATGCTTATAGGGCTCTCTATGATGGTGTAGTAGTCGGGATACAGCCTCTTGTCTGGTAGCTCCAGGAAATCAATGCTAATTGGCAACTGTTTAACATGATTCAGAATGCTTATGAAAGCATCTGCGTACTTCGTGTCCAGGGGCGCAAGCCTCATCATTTTGTTGTGCTGGCTATCTTGCGGGCTGCTTCTTCTTCTGTGCTTCACTGACATCTCAATCCCGGCCAAACTAATTAACTTAGCGTGTTGTTTATTGTTTTGATTTTGCAAAACACAAATTTTGTTCGTGGAAATTTTTGGGAAAACCATAAAATGGTTGGCGCACGCTGAGCCAGTCCGCCTACAGGCTGCCTACGAGCTACCGCAGTTCTGTCTATTGGTACACAGTTTTTCTAGTATTTGAGGGCCCACAGTGCCGGTGCTGGTCTAAAACTCCAGGATTAGCGGGCCGGAAGCCCTGATCTTCACGGAGTCGTCAATCAGCTGGAAGATTTCGTGGTGGATATCTTTCAGTGCGCTCTTCTCCTCCACAGTGAGGAAGTCCCCAGGTATAGGTTTTGCAGCGCTGGCCTGTGCGACTAGTTTCGCGTCTTTCTGCGGCTGCGCAGGTGCGCCTTTCAGCGTGCTCATCGATTTCTTGAGGCCCAAGTCTGCTGTCGTTGTGTTGTTGTTGAAGTTGATATATCCCGATATATCAATCATGTTTCTGCAGTGCACGCGCTGCGGTTAGTTCTGGCTCGGGTCACTGCAAGCTCGGCTGGCTACTCACTCATTCGTCTCGCTGACTATTTGGTTCAGCTCCTCTTCTCTCGCCCTCAGTGCTGCGTCGTTGTCGTAGTCTCTGTAACTGTTAGTTGCCCTTCTTCGTCCATGCACACGCTTCGCTAAGGTAAACTAACCTGTTCTCGCTGTCTAGCAGTGGTGATGTCTCGTTAAGCTGGGTTTGGTTAGTTAGCTGGTTCTCTCAACTTTGGCTTGCCCCCTTCTGTGGGAACAAATAAACGCACCTGGCTTGGCACATCGTCCTCGCTGCTGCCTCGCAGGCACGACAAACAGATCCCCATTCTTGAGTTCAGTCAATATCCTCGAAATACCAAAGTTTATTAGCCAAATTGCAATTTTTAGAGATAATTTCAGCCAGCAACCGCCCTGCAAAGCAGTCAACACTTTTACTTCCCAATTAGGAAGTTGTAGCTTTTTTGAAAAAAAACCATAGCCAAAATCAAAAATTTTGGTGAAATTTGTTGTTTGGGAACAGTTGAACAAAATGCTTTCAAGACGACTAGTTTGCGGTGTTTCCAGTGCCAGAAGCATCCACACTACCAGTGTGAAGAGCGGATTCATGGACTGGTTTTCGTGGAAGCAGAAAGAGGACGAAAAAGCTGTGGAAAAAGCCGAGCCAACCAAAAGCTATATTGAAAAATTAGAAAACAAAAGCATCAAGCCAGAGGAAGAACTACTCCATCTAGACAACATTGAATTCATCGGGCTCAAGACAGATCCTCGTGAAAAGCTGCCACTGGAGCAGAGATTGAAAGGGTTCAGAGTCAAGCCTTGGTTAAACAAAACAGAAATCAAAGACCTCGAACAGTTCAAGCAGCTATTACTGAAGAAATACGAAAGAATGACAGGTAAGCAGGTTACGTTGATTTCCCACATTGACCTGACTGACTTGGAGTTCAGATTCAAGTACACAACCGAGATCCAAAAGCTTGCGGGATTCATAATTCCTGACCTGGTTCTAACACAGTCATATAAGGGAACAGGGCTAGTAAAATTCTTTGAAGAAGAAGTGTTAACAGGCAGAATCCACAAGAGATTCCCAGATGTTAAGACTGTTGATGAGTACGAATTCACTGCACCAAATATTTCAATCAAAAAGAGAGTCACTTTACGTGCGAGAAAATTGAAACTTCAAGCAATCGAGGATGAGATGAACAAGAGACAGGAATTAGTCTCAAATGAACTGATGAAGAATGCAAAACAGTCAACTGTGTCTGTTTGAATAGAAGTAATACATGTAAATATATCCAAAGCCAAAAAAAAAAGTGTATATCTTTCTATTTCTTGTTAATTACGAATAAGGTGACGATGGATGCACCAATTAAAAACAAAACTGATGGTAGCAGGATCTCGTTTTTCACCCCAGGAAGTATTTCATTGGAATTTTTGTTGTTATTTGGGGTTAACTTTTTACTCTTGGATTCATAAAACTCTTTTAGATCAATTTCGTCATCAGGATGATGTATGAATAAGTCAGCTTTTTCGTTTTTAGAGTTCTTGTAAATCAAGACACAGTCAATCAAGTCCTGGTCGTTGGTAATCGCAACAACATCGCCTTCATCATCGATATAACTTATATGGAAATCGCCGTTATTCAATTTTTCAATTTCATTCGCATTCAGCTTGGATAATATCAGTTTCTTTAGCTCATCAATTCCATCAATCGGTTTAATTGAGATTCTATGGTTTCTGTTCAATGGTGACTTGAATTTGAAAACAAAAGGCAAAGTTTTATTGTCAATCAAATTGGTATTTGTAGAAATTGATGAATTCTGATTAAAGATGTTGGAGTTGTTGTCAATGTTTGTTACAGAGATTGAGTCGCTTGGTTTCAGATTGTCATTGTTAAATGAAAACTGGTTGATTTCTGTCTGTGAAATATCAGGAATCAAGTTATTACCAGCTTGTGAATCTGAAGTTATTGAGTCTGTGTCCTCATTATCCAACGAAGTCCAGAACTTATTCCATGCTGGTCCTTCACTGTTATTTTCTTCAGTATCACTTCCTCCATGAGTAGAGTTCTTCATCATGGAAATCTGATTCAATGTTGCATAGGTTAATTTCAAAACTTCAACAATACCAATAATTTCACCATCATCAACAACTGGTAAATTTAGATAATGACCATCAAACATTTTTCTTAGCGCAGCCTGAATAGTTAAGTCCTTTGGAGCAACGTCTGGAGAAGAAGTCATCACTCTGATGACTGAACATGTTTTTGGATCTAAACCTGCTGCAATAACTCTTAGAACAACATCCTTTGAGGTGAAAATTCCCGAGATCTCGTCATTGTTATCTTTGACTAATACAGCAGTTGTATGGTTTTCTTTCATCAAGACTGTGGCATCATAGACATTTGTTTTGACATTAACGTAGCATGGCAAGGTGTTCTCATCTAAAACATTCTCTAAGATAGGACCATTCATTGCTGTTTTCAGGCTTTCAAAATATTTGATAACGTGAGATGGGTGCTTGCTTGATGATGCGCCAATTTCCATGTTGACACCTTCAAGCGCATCGTGTAGTTTCTTTGAAGATTCGTACATTCTTTCCAGTTTTTCCATCGCTTCCTGATAACATTTTGTTATATCCAAGACACCAATAATCGAGTGGTTCTCTTCATCAATGACTGGTAGGTGTCTGAAACCTTTCTCCACCATCAAATTCAATGCTTCGGATGCTAATGTGTCGCTTGTGGCACACAGTGGGTTTTCTGTCATGATTTGATCGATTGTAACACTTGATGCGTTAAGGCCTCTACTAACAACTCTGAAAGCCAAATCTTTTGCTGTGAAAATTCCCAGTAACTGCTCATTGTACTCATCCACAACAAGAATGCAGTTTTCTCTTTTAGCGCCCATCAACTGGGCAGCTTCATAAGCTGTGTAACTTGGTTTACAAATAACAGGATCTGATGGTTTCAAAGACAACACTGATCCTGGCGTGGAGTTGACATATCTGCTGTGCTTCTTTCTAGGAGACTTGGGTGTCTGTCTCTTCTTCGATAAGTCATTCTCAACTTTTCTTCTAATCGCTTCATCACGCTTAGATTGACGTTTGCGTGATTCCAGCACTAAATCATTTGGCTGGGGAATCCCAGAATTAGAAGTACTGCTGGCACCTGAAGTGGATCCAGGCCCACTGGACTTCATAGGCGTTCTCAGCGACATTGGTTTTTCTCAACAAGTTTCACTAATGGGAAAAAACTTCAAATGTACAGCTTTTTAGGAAATTTTTTATCCCAAAAAGTAAACAAACTGACAAAAACAAAAACAAAAATAAGCAGAAAGAGCATATTTTTGAGTTCCGACCGCACCGGAAATGGTGCATCTCGGCAAAGTGTATAATTATCAACTTCCGAAAACCCGCCATTATAGTATAGTGGTTAGTACAGGTCGTTGTGGCCGACCAGACCCAGGTTCGATTCCAGGTAGTGGCAGTTTTTTTTTTGCTATTTTCAACGCTTTTATGTGTCAAACGGTCAAAGAGCAAACTCTACAAGCTGACTTGCTGGTTTATAAAATAAATAGGTTGCGTTAAAGTACATTTTTAGGCGTGGACGGTTTTGTAGACGGTTTTGGTGTGAGTGACGGTGGACTGGTGAGGGTTGTGAACATGATGTTCACGGTCGTCACGCTTGATTTTGCTCGTGCCGCTTTCGAAGACCTCGATTTTAGCCTTTGCGCCGTTCTGAGCAGTCACAACACAAAAGGCTGCGCCTCCAGCACCATCAGAGACTTGTGAGCCACTGATTTGATTGACATCGTTTTTCGATGGGTCTATCGAACATGGCAAACCGACACATTTGCTCTCGTCGTCACAGGTGACTTTGATACCAAAGGAAGGTTTGGTATTTCTGAACGGGGTGGCGGGCTCCAGGTATATTGGGTTCCAGCCGATTTTGACGTACGTGTTGCCCGAGGAGTCTTGGTTGGCACCAGCAACGTAGGGAGCCCAGTTACCGTACGGGTGTGCGGTTGAACCCCATTTACAGCCATCATCAACGGACACTCCTGGTGGATTGATATAGTAGTGAGCTGCAGTACCAGCCCAGTACTCGGTGCCCGGGACAGCTAACACCTGTTCTGAGCCACCATCAACATTGGTGGGAATCAGCATCTCTTCATTACCTGGTAAGACCGTTTGGCAAAAAGCAACATTTGATCCACAGCTGTTTTTCGCTGAAACGGTTCCCTTTCCTTGGTAGCAATACCCTTTGCCAGATCTCTTTTCCTGTAAATTACCATTGTCATCACAGTACAACCCACCGTTTTGGGACCCTGGATACGAGTAAGTTTTAACTTCGGGGTCCCATTGTGCCATTAGCTGCCCAGGCTCACATGCATAAGGGCACCAAGAGCCATAAGAGCAGACTTGGTCCTCGTGCATTGCCCAGCCTGCATTTTTCCCAGACTTTTGAACTGCAACCATGCCTGGGCCATTTGGGAAAGCACAAGTGCCACCTCTCTTGAAAAGTGAAGATATTGCTTTGCCCTCAATCTTTTTATTGTGTTCTGACTTTTGGTGCTTTGCAGAATCTGTGCCCTCAGAACCCTTGGACTCGGTGAAACTAATCAAGTTCAGCAGATAGATAATTGAAATGGCCAGTCTGAGCATGTTGTTATTGTGTTCAGGTTGTTGCTTTGCATGTTGAGCTGGTTGCGGGAGTTGAATCGTACTTAAATACTGCTGCTCATTAAAGTTCACTTCTAGAATCAAAAGCTTAATATCGAGCTTGCTTTAATAAAACTTTATATAATACCAGGCTGCTTATGTTCAGTTTCTAGAAGCAGTTTACATATTTGGTAGTAGTACGTGATACAGGTTACCTGCTAGTATAGCAAGTATTCTGGTGATACACTGCAAGTATCTCGGTAATACAGATCAAGCGGTATATACTATACACACGCCAACCGGTCTATCAACTATCACACTGGTTCAGCATCTTTGTGTTCGTCATAGAAACACACTGTATGCCGCACTGTGTAGCAACATAACACACTCATGCTCGGTATGGTGTATCACCGCTTGCGATAGGATGCCTCATCAGCTTGGAACTTGTGTAAAGTTGGCGGTTTAGCTATAGGTAAAAACACTAACAACTTCAAGTAAATACTTACTTAGCGTATAATTCCATAAGTTGTAAGCTGAAAATATAAAACTATTCTATTCTGGAAACCGACGGATATCTAGGTGCTGCATATTTCCACCTTACAAGACATTTAGTTATCATTTAGCGAAACGTACAGAAGCAAGTTAAATAAACGTTTTTGAACTGTTGGCAGCTAAGTTTTCAAACACAGAAGCATACAACTCTTCAAGGGTTTGCCTTTGAACCCTAGAAAATAAGTTTGCAGCCAAACTGAGTCAACTAGCACGGCTCCTCAATCTAACTAGGACTAAACCGGTTATAAACGATTCATCCAGCATGATCATGCAGTAACCACTAGGTGCAATTTCGTTCTTTACTAGCAGGTTTGAATTTTTTGACGTTGGATGAACATTTTTATGCGGAAGACTACCGATACCTACAGGGTCCTTTATTTAAAATCTGTGAAATTCGCATCTTGAACAATGTAAGAAATTAACTAGTAAAACAACAAAAAGAAAAGCAAGAAAATATTGGTCTTTTCAGTTAAAAAAGATATATAATTTTTTTTTTGTAAAATTATTTTACTTTCAAAGAAACAACCGATATTGTTATAGATTTTAACAACTTAGACCAGAAAGTCATTTCAATTAAGGGGGACAAGTTTCATCAGTTAAATTTGAGGTTGAAAGTTGCTAGAATCTGCTCCAAGTTGCTAGTTTTTTTATTGATTTTGTGTGTGGTACAAACAGTTTTAGGGAATAAGAAATAACAAACCAGCAAAGATGATGAAAGCGAAGGAAATCAGAATCTACTCGCTGTTATTCATTGATACCTTCTTTTTCTTTTTGGAGATTATTATTGGATATGCAGTCAATTCGCTAGCTTTAATTGCGGACTCGTTCCACATGTTGAACGATATCTTTTCATTATTTGTTGCATTATGGGCCGTCAGAGTCGCTAAGAACAATAAGGCAGATGCCAAATATACCTACGGATGGAAAAGAGCTGAGATTTTAGGTGCATTGATCAATGCGGTTTTCCTTTTAGCGTTATGTTTCTCTATTTTAATTGAGGCAATTCAGAGATTAATCAACCCACAAGTTATCACCAACCCTAAGTTGATTTTATATGTTGGTACTGCCGGTTTGATTTCCAATATTGTTGGATTATTCTTATTCCATGAACATGGACACTCGCACGGTGGCTCTGGTGGACACTCTCATGCCAGCGAACTGCTTGATGAGGAAAGCTCTATCAATGCTGTTTTACCAGAGACTGTTGTCAACGAACATTCATCTCTGCTGAACGGTGGCCACAACCACGATCACGCACACTCCCACACAACCTACCAAGCTGACGATGTCGAAGAATCCGGCAACGACCACTCCCACGCCAAATTAACCAAACAAAAGGCTAAATCTATGAACATGCAAGGTGTGTTCTTGCATGTCGTTGGTGACGCTTTAGGTAACATTGGTGTTATGTTGACTGCTATCTTTATCTGGAAAACAGACTTCTCATGGAAGTTCTACGCAGACCCAATGATCTCCTTAGTTATTACTGCAATCATCTTTTCAAGTGCACTTCCATTATGCAGAAGATCGTCCAAGATCTTGTTGCAAGCCACGCCATCAGATATCTCTGCGGACTCTGTTCAAGACGACATCTTGAAAGTGAACGGAGTTGTGTCGGTCCACGACTTCCACATCTGGAACTTGACCGAAGACATTTTCATTGCTTCCTTGCATATCGAGGTTGATGCATCCCCAGCAAAATTCTTACAAATTGCCAAAGAGATTAGAGCAACCTTGCACGAGTACGGTATTCACTCGGCCACTGTCCAGCCTGAATTTATTGGCAGTGTTGTGTCGCAGGAAGACCGTGACCAATTCAAGAGACTAGCAGGAGGACGCTCCACTGCCTCCTTGAGAGACGGTGCCACCACTCCATACGGAACTCACGCCGGTGATCAATGCCAAGTTGACAGCGCAACTAATTGTAACACAGAGAACTGTTTAGATTAGATTAAACTATATCAAAATAATAATAATAACTGTTAGCCGTGTTGTAAGCAGCACAAGTGCTGAGCTATATTAAAATAGCTATAACTATGATCAGTGTTGGAAGCAGCACAAGAGCTATATCAAAATAGCTAGAACTATGAGCAGTGTTGTAAGCAGCACAAGTGCTGAGCCGCGGTGCGTTCTCGAGGCCAGCGATCCGGACGTTGCAGCAGTGCTGGAGTTGGAGCTCTGGACAAACTCACTGGCACGAGGGCTCGCATTGGTTGTTGTTGCTGGGCCAGAAGAGGTGGCCACTGAAGAGGCTGCCGAGTTCGTCATCAGGTCGTTGGCTTTGAGCTCATCGATGACGTTTGCAATGAAGCTGTTCTCGCTGGTGATATCGTAGCAGTTGCTGAACCCGAGCGAGGCGTCCCAGAACATTACACCGTCAACATTCTTGTACTTAGCCACAGCTTCCTTCACTCTGCTGATAACGATGGAGGAGCCCACAAACCCTGAAGCCGCAGCCTTTCTGCTGGCAGGCAGTCCAACCAGGATCTTGGTGCCGCGTCCCTCGAGCAGGGCACACCACTTGTCTAGGTTGAACTGGGGGCTCTCTAAACCGCAGTAGTTGTTGTAGAACTGAACAGACACATAGTCGAGCTCCACGCTGGTGACCAGGTCCTGCAGACTTTCGTCGGGAAACGTGCATTGCGGTGCTGCTGAGAACAAGTACTGCTTGCCCGAGGAGCTTGCAGCGGACAGGCTTTTCAGCGTCTCAACCAGCCGCACATAGCCTGTGCTGTCGCCATTCTCAATATCAAAGTCGAACCCGTCAACCACAGCGTCCCCAAACGGTCTGTAGGCCGAGTGGCCACCACCAAAGGAGTCCCACAGGACGCGGGCAAACGCCGCAGCTTCGTTGTCGTCCCTGAACCCGTACGCGGACTTCCTGCTGGACTCACCGCCCAGTGAGAGCACTATTTTCTTGCCCAAGCTCTGGCAGTACCTGATGCTGTCGCCCAGGGGCTCGCAGTTGGTGCGCTCCAGATTGTTGTTGCGGGTCGTGGTGCACTCCTTGTCGAATATCTCCAGGCGGAACAGGCTGTCGTTCTCGTAGTCAAAGCCTACTGGGAACCTGTTGAGGAACGCTAGATTGATGATGCTAACGTTCTCAATGTCGCAGTAGTACCGCAGGCCGTTTTGCGACTCGGCAGAAGCCTGGCCCCAGTACACTGCAACGTTCCCAGTGAACGCAGACGCGCCCCACGCGAGGTGCAGCACTGCTAGCGACCTCAAATGTGCCAAACCAAACATCACCCACTGTGCCCTTGAACGGCAGTCCCAAACGGTCCACATTGGCCCCTTTTATACCGTGGGACAAGAGAAGGAGGAATGAGGTCTCTGGACAGCTTTGCTACCGGAATAGGCTTTCTTCTCAGCATTTTGGGCTATTGTTCTCGCTTTGGGGCTGTTATCTTCTCAGTAGCGGCGATCGGGGCACAGTACCCACACTACAAGCGTCACTTGGGGCCATCTACAGCCATTTGGGGCCATCTGCAGCCGTCTGGGGCCACTGGGGCTGCACCAGGCGCACTACACAGAACACAGCACGGCGTAGTGCTAAAAGTAGATAAAAATAGCTGAAAACAAAATTTCAATTTCTGCTAGAACCCAAACACACCACAGAAAGATGATCTTGATAAGGAACCGCCGGGTTTTCGGTGCTGCGGTGGCCCTGGCAGTGCTGCTGGCAGCGTCAGTTTTCACAGTGCGAAACAAGCACCACAAAACAGCCATTGAGTACCTCCAGAAGTACACGAGACTGAAAGTTCTGCAGATATTGTACCCAGAACGCCATTTTGACCAGGAATCCGCGGAGAACTTTGTCCTGTTTGAGTCCCTGCAGGTGGAGGAGTTTGTGGACCAGAACCATGTGGCCAAGTTCGACGAGATGGGTGCTGGGGAAGAGAATTACGCGAGGGAGAATGCTGTGATATTTTCTCTGGTGAGAAACGAAGAGCTATACAAGATGCTGCAGTCCATCAAGTTTGTCGAGGACCGGTTCAACAGGAAGTACCACTACGACTGGGTGTTTGCCAACGAGGTGGAGTTCACTGACACTTTTAAGCGGGAAGTTTCCGGCCTCGTTAGTGGCAAAGCTATCTTCTCCAAAATACCTGAGGAGTACTGGTCGTACCCTGATTTCATAGACCAGGATAAGGCCAGGACCACCAGGGAGCGCATGGAGAAAAACAAGGTCACTTATGGCGGCTCCGAGAGCTACAGGCACATGTGCAGGTTCAACAGTGGGTTCTTCTACAAGCTGGAGGAGCTGGCCAAGTATAAGTACTACTGGCGAGTGGAGCCCGAGATCAAGATCAACTGCGATATTGACTACGACGTGTTCAAGTTCATGAGGGAAAACAAGAAGAAGTACGGCTTCACCATGTCGCTGCACGAGCTGCCAGACACTATATTTGGCCTGTGGCAAACCACCAAGAAGTTCTTCTATGAAATGCACAACGACTACATAGCCCCAGACAACTCGATCGAGTTTGTCACCCAGGACAACTCCCAGTCGTACAACTTCTGTCACTACTGGTCTAATTTTGAAATTGGCGACCTGGATTTCTTCCGGTCACGTGAGTACGAGGAATACTTCAACTATCTAGACAGAGCTGGGGGGTTCTTTTATGAGCGCTGGGGCGATGCGCCAGTCCACACGCTGGCTGTTTCGTTTTTGCTCAACAAAGACGAGCTGCACTATTTCGACAACACAGGATACTTTCACAGTCCACATACAAACTGTCCCAGAGACCCCGAAATGCGGTTCAAGTTGCATTGCACGTGCCTGCTAGGCCAGGACTTCAACTGGGGCAGCGACGACAGCTGCCTGGCGTACTACCATGAAGTGCGCAACCTCCAGAGACCCCCATATGCCCCAAACAGGGTTTTCAAGGCCCATAAAGCAAATTAAACAACCCTACATACAATTCGAAAGGTTTCTTGTTGGTTGTCATTATTCATTATAGTGTACATCTGTTACCATTCAAGCTGGTTAGCCCAATGAACAGTTTTCGTCATCTTCTTGCCAACTTTACTGGTGAAATAATCATCATCTTTCTTCTTGATGAACTTCTTATAGTCGTCAAACGAGTAGAATCCCAACGTGACACGCTTTTCGCCTTCACTTAGCGTCTGTGAGGAAGAGATATTGTTCAGTATGCCCTGAACTATTGCCATTTTCTTCAAATTTTTGTTTCTCGCTCTTTTACCGCTCCTTATCGGCACGCTGATCTGCTCGTCCACCGTGGTAGGTACAGGGATCCCCTCCCCATTGATACTGTTGAATTCGGTGGCGTATTTGGTCGATTCGTTCAATAGTCCACTAGGTGAGTTAACAATTAGGTTTAGCATATTTTCATCCTTTAGCCGTATCACGGGTTTTAAGTTATCAACCAGCCGGTTCTTGGGACTGCACACCTTCTTAGGCGATGGCACCACACCTTTCAGCGGCAACGGGTTTCTCTTAGACCGTCTTAGGTCTGCTGCCGAGGTTTTGGTGGATGGTGTAGGTGATGTTTTGGGTTTCATGCTTAATACAGGAATCTTTGAGACGCCTTTCCGATTCTTATTGACTTTGCTGTTCCGCTTTGTGTTCTTACTTGGCTTCACTGTCTCTGGTTTTGTCATGCTATTGTCTTCAGAAGACTGTGATATTAACTTCGTACTATTAAAAAAAAAGTCAGCTGCAGAATAGAAGCAAAACGCACTGTATTTGTCGTAGTATGAGGTGCCTAGCGTACTGATTGAACTTGAAGGCTCAAACTGCTAGCTGTGTCGTCAGTTGTGTCTTGTTTTGTTTTGAAAAACGGTAGAAAAGAAGAAAAAAATAATCAGCCAAAACCAAAAAAAGAAAAAAACACAGCTTACATAAGCAATATTGATAAGAGTTCGCAGCTGCTGTGGTTTTAGGGTGTTGCTGCTGGTGTTGTTGCTGCTGAGTTGATCAATTGCTAGGATATGAGCGAGAGATCTGTTTGAGCAAAGCCTTGTGTTTGACTAATGAGCTTGAAGGGCTATTTTAGTGGAAATGGACAGTGTTTGGAGTTGTCAGGTAATTGAGTGGAGTGAATATTGAAAGAACCCACATGGAGGTAGTTGTACAGTCCTATAATTAATTGTGCTTTGTTTTATAGCAAGGCAGCTTGCAATATCTATACTAATAAGTGTTGCATTCACACCATTTTTGTACTTTAAAACACAAAATGGTTTTAAAAAGTATAAAGGAAGCTGGGGGCATTCGAGATGTTTACTTCATACTTCACACACTCCCTGCTTGTTGTTTGGTTGCTAAATTAAATGTCATTCTTTAAAAAGCATTCTAAAACTACTACAAAAGCTATGAACACTAAATCTGAACCTGTTATCGCTACTGCTGCTGAGACTTCTCCAACAAATGAACAAGAAATCATGCCTGAGCAAGCGGAAGAGCCACCAGCTGATGGAGAAACAACTACAGCAGCTGCACCAGTTGAAGAATCCTCAGAATCAAAACCATTGGTGTTTCATTCAATTGAACATCTCGAATCTTACCCAATGGTTAAAGAGACCAAACAATTCTTAGACTCTTTTCCATTCACAACTTCAATTAAGAAAACGTCATTACCAATTGTCGAACCAATTGTCAAGTTTAGTGAATCACAGAGTTTCTTAAAGTGGGTCTTGGAGAATTCAGATAAATTAGGCAATTCAACATTAAATCAAATCGATTGGTTATTACCAGTTACTAAGAGCTTAACTTTTGAGGAGCTTTATAAAGATGTTTCATCACCAATTCTCAAAACTGATAAACTGATCAAAGATGTAATAATTTCAGCAAATGATTCAATTGAAAATACTTTAGTTTCACCAGCAAAGAATTCAGTTAAAGAATTCCGTTCGTTTTATAACAAGAAGATTTATGACACTCACGGAAAACCTCTATTGAGATCTTCATTAGATCCAATCTTCAAACCAATCAATTTAAAAGTCGAAAATTATACAAATGAGATATTACCAGTAGGTGAAAAGGTTTCCAATGAATTTTCAAGTGAGATTGAAAGAAACCTATTTTTAAACTTGGAATTTGGTAAAAGATCAATTCCAGTCATCAATGACGCTGTGGTTAGTACAATTAGAACCCCATGTAATTTGACAAATCATGTTTTTGAAGTTTACAATGAGAATCTATCAAAGTTTTCTGATGTGGAAACACAACAACAGGATAAAACTAAATCACCAACTGATGCAATTAACTTATCCATAAAAGCTACAATTAATACATCAAAAGAGTTAACTGATGAAGTTGTCAACCATACGGTGGAAGCATGGAATAACCTTTTCAAAAAAACTGATTCAGTTTCAACTTCAGTTTTAGCAGATTCAACAACCCCAGCTGCTGTGGACGTCTTGTAAGCACCATGGTAAAGCAGAAAAGTATTTTGTCGGTGTGTGTCGTTGTCTAGACTAAATACTGAAATCTCTATTTAGTTTACTTTTGGTTGTAGATTCTCATTGTGTCAATGTAGTTAGGGCTTTTAAAGCCCTAAGTTTGTTATTCACATTTTTGGGGTTTATAGTTGAAAAAACTTGTGACTGCGACATCCAAACATTTAAGCATAAAGTATTTGGTTTGTACCACAAAGTTGATTTTTATTATCCCGGTTTGGCAAATTGCTGTTTTCAAAAAAGCGTTTCGGGACGCAGAAAATAATTTTTAAGAATTTTTCAAACAAATTTTATGAAAAAGTTGAAATTTAAAATTTGAAATTTTAGTTTTATCATCAATTGAAGATCATAATCTAATTCAAAAAGTATGTTTGAGATGTGTTAGTTTGGATGAAATGAATGAAGTAATGATAATGATGATATTTGACATTGAAATTGAAGCAATTATTTGGTTTAATGAACAAGACTCCGTTGAGAAAGGTGAAGTTGAATTATTGAAATATTGTTATAAATTACTTTATGTATTTCATCAAGCCAAATTAAAGACTTGGGGAGCTTAGTATACTAACAAATTGTTACAGTGTCTCGTCTTAACGAATATCAAGTGATTGGTCGTCGTTTGCCTACCGCAACCGTTCCTGAACCAAAATTATACCGTATGAGAATTTTTGCACCAAACACAGTTGTTGCAAAATCTCGTTACTGGTACTTCTTACAAAAATTACACAAAGTTAAGAAAGCTTCTGGTGAAATTGTTTCAGTTAACATTATCTCTGAAGCACACCCAACTAAAGTTAAAAACTTTGGTATCTGGATTCGTTACGATTCAAGATCTGGTACTCACAACTTGTACAAAGAATACAGAGATGTTACCAGAGTTGGTGCTGTTGAAACCATGTACCAAGATTTAGCTGCTCGTCACAGAGCTAGATTTAGATCAATCCACATCTTAAAAGTTGTTGAATTAGAAAAAACTGATGATGTCAAACGTCAATATGTCAAACAATTTTTAACCAAAGATTTGAAATTCCCATTACCACATCGTATTCAAAAACATGCTGGTATTTACGCTCCAAAACGTCCATCTACTTTTTACTAAATGGTTTAAAATTTAACTAATTATTTTGTATATTTTAATGGATAATAAAAAAAAGCTTATATAACAAACTTTTCATTTGTAGGTGAGTTTTTATTTAAATATTGTAACTTTGGGTTGGGACTCATTTATGGAATATAGTTATCACACATTTTAGGAAAAAACCTGATAATAATGGAATTGTAAAGTTGTCATCCCAGTTGAATAGATCAATACCTTCTGATAACGCAGCAACAAACCCACTAAGTATACTCATGGTTGTTAAATTCAAATAACTTGTCTTTTCATTCCATGAAATATTATACTGTGGGTTAATTGGGTTGTATTTTGGTATGAAAATGCCATAAAAGTAAAAGCATGTAATCATACCAACTGAGAATGCGGCTAAAGATCCAGCTAAAGACTTATTTCTTGCGATTTTTGGTGTCAGGTAACCATATTTTCTGCCAATGGTTGAAGCAGCTGTATCACACCAACTCAACAATAAAATTGATATGATTGCAATATCATCACTATAAAATTTGAATAGATACCAGCATCCTGCAATATACCACAAGACACCATTAAAAGATGTAATTTCCTTTTCTCTCATCAAAAAACCAACAACTTGGCAATATAAATAATTGAAATCTTTCCAATTTAGCCTTATTAAGTCTAATGAAAAAATTATGATAAATGCAATTAACAAAGGATTAACAAAATCTGTCTTGTCCATTCCCAATGAGAATAAGTATAACGTTATAAAGCCAATGGAACTATGGAACACCTTTCTAGGAATCTCATGTTTACGTATGTAGTCTCCAAAAATATTATGGGCGGTTAAAAAATCATTAGCTAGTGCTGGACTTGTAGCTGACTTCTTCAACTCTCCAACATAATCAACATCAACCTTCAGCACCACATCGTTGTCATCTGGAATATGTGTGGTGGTGGTGGTCAAATTGTTATCGCTACTATCGCTATCATTTATACTTCTGATACTATCATTTTCATTGTTTACTAAGGTATCATCCTCTTTAGTTATGTGAATATTCACGTCGGACGTGTTTTTCATCGCCTTTACCGACGATCTAGTCCTTGCCATTATGCTGCTATACTGTGGTATGCAACTGCAGGCCTTCTGGTGATGTTTCTAATCAGCAAAATGTAGTAAATTAGTAAATAGATAAATTTTGATTTCCTGAATTTTGGAAATCGAAGAGAAAGTACTGTGCCAGAACTACTTGTTTAGGAAGCTGAAGGAACTAGAATTGCCTTAAGCGGAAGAATGTGCAGCACAATCACATGTCATTCTTGTTGCGGCATTTTGGCAGCAGTTTGGCAAAACAATTTAGCGAAAAAAAATAAGCTGTGTGCCAAAAAGACCCAAAACGGAAACTGGGACTTTTTAATAATTTTTTTTTTTTTTTTTTTCCTAAAAAATTTTTACAAAAAAAATTTGAAGAAAAAATTTAATTTCACAAAAAAAGCTAAAGAGAAGAGAAAAGTAATCGAAAAAATGGCTTACGTTTTGACCGAGACTGCAGCAGGTTATGCTTTGCTTAAGGCCTCAGACAAGAAGATTTACAAGTCTAGCACTTTAATCAAAGACTTGAACAGCACTGAAAAAGTTTTGGATCAATTCAAAATCTCAGCATTTTCCAAATTCACTTCAGCAGCCAACGCATTAGAAGAAGTTAACTCAATCATCGATGGTAAAGTCAGTGAGCAGTTGAAAAAGCTGCTGGAGGAAGCGAAAAGCGACAGCAAAAAAACCTTAGTTGTGTCAGACACAAAATTAGGAAACGCAATTAACAAGTTAGGACTGAACTTCAATGTTGTTTCAGATGCCGTCACCTTGGATTTATACAGAGCAGTCAGAGAGCATTTACCAGATTTATTACCAGGCTTGTCTGACAACGACTTGTCCAAAATGTCCCTAGGTTTAGCACACTCAATTGGCCGTCACAAATTGAAATTCAGTGCGGACAAAGTTGATACCATGATTATCCAAGCTATTGCATTGCTAGATGATTTAGACAAAGAACTGAACACCTACGCCATGAGATGCAAGGAGTGGTATGGATGGCATTTTCCTGAATTAGCCAAGATCATTGTTGACTCGACTGCTTACGCTAGAATCATCTTAACTATGGGAGTGAGATCAAACGCTGCAGAAACCGACTTCAGTGGTATATTACCTGAAGAAATGGAGGAAAGAGTCAAAGCGGCAGCCGAGGTTTCCATGGGTACCGAAATCACAGAGCTGGACTTGATCAACATCAAGGCATTAGCTGAACAAATTGTTGAATTCTCAACCTACAGAGAAAAATTGTCACAGTACCTGTCCTCCAGAATGCAAGCCATTGCACCAAACTTGACTGCGCTGGTTGGTGAACTAGTTGGAGCCAGACTTATTGCACACTCTGGCTCATTGATCTCTTTGGCCAAGGCGCCAGCATCCACCATCCAAATCTTGGGTGCTGAAAAAGCTTTATTCAGAGCACTAAAGACCAAACACGACACACCAAAATATGGTTTGTTGTATCATGCGTCACTAGTTGGCCAGGCGTCAGGTCGTAACAAAGGTAAGATTGCCAGAGTTTTGGCGGCCAAGGCGGCAGTTGCTTTGCGTTACGATGCTCTAGCTGAAGAAAGAGACGATTCTGGAGAATATGGTTTAGAAGTGCGTGCTAAGGTTGAGAACAGACTGTCCACTCTTGAAGGCCGTGACCTGAGAACCACCTCCAAGGTTGTGCGTGACCACAAGAAGGTTGAGATCAGCGAAAGCAGTGCGTACAATGCGGATGCAGACACTGTCATGACCACTGAGGCAGCCAACGAGGATTCTGACGACGAGAGCGACGAAGAAGAGGAGAAACCAAAGATAGAGAAGAAAGACAAGAAGGAGAAGAAGGAGAAGAAGGAAAAGAAGGAAAAGAAGGAAAAGAAGGACAAAAAGCGTAAGAGAGAAGACGAGGAGGAAGAGTCTAAGAAATCCAAGAAGGAGAAAAAGTCCAAAAAGGACAAAAAGAAGGACAAGAAATAATCAAGCAGTCCCCACTGAATAAATTTGTAAATTAGCAATTATTATAACCAAAACTGTCAGCATTATATAAAGTAATATTAATGAAAGATATTTTAACATTTGTAGATTTGTTAACTATGTGAAATAATTTTTTTTCTACATATAAAAAGTGAGTTATTAGAGAAGAACGATGGAGGCCGAGTCGATCTCTGTTGAGGAGACCAATAAGCTCAGAATATCGCTGGGGCTGAAGCCCATACCCACTGCTGGGGAGAGTACGAGGAAGAAGGATGAGATATCAGTTGATGAGACCAACCAGCTGAGAATTTCGCTTGGTCTGAAGCCGATCAAAGTGGGCCAAGATGAGCCGCAGAAGGAGGTGACAACCGAGGAGTACCAAGAGGCGAATGCCAGAAAGCAGAGGCAGGCGAAGTTGGAGGAGAATATGGAGAGTTTGAGGAGCAATCTGACCAAACGTCGAAAGCTTGCCACATTCCAGAGGATTATAGGCGAGGAAGAAGACGCAGCAGCCGCAGGCACGACCGACGACTGGCTGAACAGTATAAAGGCTCCAGCTAAGAAGCAGAGGAAGAAGGCGAAGGCTGTTTCGCGGCTGCGTGCCGAGGACGAGGGCGAAGAGCTCGAGGGACTGAAAGTGGGTCACAGTGTGGGCGATATCACGTCGCTGGACCACGATGTGGTGCTGACACTCAAGGACAAGGACATTTTGGACGAGGAGGACGAGCTGGAGTCGTCGGAGCTGGTGGCCAAGAGGAAGCTGGAGGACCAGGTGGCTGAGCGGATTGGCGCAAAGAAGTTTAATAAGTATGACGGGGAGGAGAAGACGCTGTTGCAGAGGTACGACGAGGAGCTTAATGGGGACAAAGACAGCGAGACGTTTTTGCTGAGCAGGACCATCGAGGTGAAGAAGCAGGAGGAGGCGAAGCAGAAGGAGGAGGAAAGCAGTAAGAAGCTTGTTTTCAGCCTGGACGACGAGAGCGAGGCCGAGGAGAGGTCTGACTACGCCAAGAGCAAGCCCGTGAAGATGAAGAAACTGAAGAAGAAGTTTGGGAACGAACGGAAGAGGCAGGCATCCAGCCATTTGGACAATGACGGCGATGTTCAGATCCAATCAGTCGAGCTGAAGAACGAGGATGCGATCCAGGACGACTTCGAGCTGCAGACCATTCTCTCGCTCAAGAGACAGAGTAAGATGAAGAGAAGGAGCGCGAAGGAGATTGCAGAGGAGATTGCGAACGATATGGACGAGGACGGTGATGATAAGGAGGAGTTTGTGGTTGACGAGAACAGCGAGTTTCTGAGCTCGATCAAGGCGGACCTTGTGCCAGGCAGAGCGACGGCTGAGCCAAGCGCACACGACGGGGACGAGGAGATGCAGGATACCACCAACAGCGCACCAGAAGTCGAAGAAACGGCAGAAGCACAGAACGATGACGACGAGGACGAGGACGACAAAAATGTCAACTTCAGCGGGGGTATAGCCGCGACGCTGTCGTTCCTGAAGGACAAGAACGTTGTCAGGGCCAAAACAGCACAGGAGCTGGAACAGGAGCGCAAGCGTCGCGAGCTGAAGCAGGAAACAGAGTTAAATAAGCTGCGGTACGAGATTGAGAAACGCAAACTGCTCGAGTCGCTGTCCAACGACCATGAGTTCAACAAGCTGTCGAAGAAGGACCGCGAGGCGTTTGTTGACAAGCAGCTGGAGTACCTGAAGCAGGATCAGGACCTGTCTAAGGTGAGCTCGAAACTGAAGGACTACAAGCCGGAGGTGAATCTGAAGTACATTGACGAGTTTGGCAGAGAAATGGACAGCAAGGAGGCGTACAAGCAGCTGTCGCACCAGTTCCACGGCATCAAGGTGCACAAGAACAAGGTGGAGAAGAAGATGAAGAAGATTGAGCAGGAGAGAAAGATGAAGGAGAAGGACTCGCTGTTGTAGTGGTAATATATGTCAGTTTGGGCAGCTGTAGCGTGTCACTCATGGTCTTGAAATACCCCAGAGGCCTGGATTATTACACTCTGCACTGGGAGTAGAGGTAGTCACCACCCAAGCAGATTAAGCCTAGCTACCGCTTCAGCTATATAGTACAAAGCTGTCAACCTAGCTAGCTATCCGCACACCAAAGCGACAAGCTGACTTAGTAGATCACAGTAGACCATGACGGTTGAAAGTTAGAGACTGAGTTCCTGGTCTACTGATAATCAACTGACATTCGTCAGACGAGGGTACAAGATCGATTGGGAATGAAACCATTTAGTGTAACACAGTAGCTTGAGTCAATCAATAACTGGAATTGCAACAAGCACACTACTAAACCATTATCCAGCGCGCCCCAAGCACGGATTAAGAGATAGAGTGAAAGGAGAGATAGGACTGGTGTTACAGGTGAAGCTCTTGATGCTATTGTGTGGGGAAACCAGATGGTCTGAACTTACCGTAATCAATGTCATACTACAATAAGAAATAGTCTGTGTCAAGCAGTAGTAGAGTGGACAGTGTGATTCACTGCTAGTGCGTAGTCTACTCAACAGCAGCAGATGATATCTCAGTACGATTCACCGCTATGCGTAGCTTAAATAGTTGTAGTGCTATTCAGCGTCAATTACCTCAGAATAAATAGCACAGTGATTCACTACTGGTGCGTAATATACTCAGCAGCAGCTGAAGATGTCGCTTGTTAGCTAGTTGTGGATTTGAACCTACAAGCACACAGGCGATGTACAGCTATTATGCCAGTTTATGCGAGTTTCGTTCTCGTTGGTGAGGCCAATAAACGGCGTTTTCAGTGGCTAGGAGCACTGTGCAAATGCTACAGGCGCAAACTCCATC
Organism: [Candida] sp.; assembly: GCA_030570575.1. Taxonomy (NCBI): domain Eukaryota; kingdom Fungi; phylum Ascomycota; class Saccharomycetes; order Saccharomycetales; species [Candida] sp. The sequence continues at coordinate 691,073 of JAJLVZ010000002.1, read as the reverse complement.
AACCACACAGCACGCTGCAGTTTTACACCGCCAGAAGTTGCTCAGCTGCGTTTCTTTTCTTTTTGTTTACTTTTCAGAAAAAAATGAAAATCAAAAAAAAATCAAAATTCACAAATAAAACAAAACAAAACAACGCATAGAAGCATAGACGATAGAGAACGGTACTTGCAGTGACTTTGCAACGACTCAGCGACCATTGCCAGACCACACAGACCGACAGCAGACACCGGCAGTGCGAAGATGATCACGACGCAGCCCACACAGTCTGCACAGAAGCAGCAGCGCCCAAGTTTGCTAGCCAACTTTATCCAGCGAGAAACGCTCAAGCTGAAGCCGTCCAAGTCGTCGGCGAACTTGACCGAGCAGCAGTACGACAAGTACTTCAAGTACCACCCGAAGTCGAGTGCCAGACGGTACCTGGAGAAGTTTGTGCCGCCCATCGACTACAAAATAGTGGCATACTGCGCCATCTGGTATGCGCTGAGCGGCATCTCCTCCAACATAAGCAAGGTGATCCTGGGCCAGTTCCCGTACCCGACCGCGTTCACCGAGCTGCAGTTCATGTGCAGCGTGCTGTTCTGCATGCTGATGATGCTGGTGCTCACCAAGTACCCTGGCGTGGCGGACTGCTTCCCCAAGGGCACCCTGCCGAGCAAGTCCAAGGCCACCAGCCTGTGGCGGCTCATCGAGCCCAGCAAGCTGGTGATCAACACCACGCTGCCTATGGGCATGTTCCAGTTCATCGGGCACATCACCACCCACATGGCCACGCACGTGATCCCCGTCAGCCTGGTGCATTCGGTCAAGGCGCTTAGCCCAATCACCACCGTGCTCGTGTACAAGCTGTTCTTCCGCAAGAGCTACAGCACGATAACGTACGTCACGCTGGTCCCGCTGGTGTGCGGCGTCATGATGACGTGCCTGTCCAACAAGTCCAAAGAGAGCGACATCTTTGGGTTCTACAAGGGGCTCGTGCTGGCGTTCATCTCGATGATAATCTTTGTGAGCCAGAACGTGTACGCCAAGAAGATCCTGACTGTCAAGGAGAGCTCGCTGCCCGTGAACAAGGACGAGGGCGAAGAGGAGATCATCGACAAGCTTAACATCCTGCTGTACTGCTCGATATTTGGCTTTTTGCTGACGCTGCCCATCTACCTCATCAACGAGATCACACACAGGAAAATATGCCTGTTTGAGATCAATATGGGTGTGATAACGCTGATCCTGCTGCACGGAATCAGCCATTTTTTCCAGGCGATGATCGCGTTCCACCTGATTGGCCTAATATCGCCGGTCAACTACTCAATTGCAAATATAATGAAGAGAATCGTCGTCATCTCGATGGCGATGATCTGGGAGAGCTCCAGCATCAACGGCGTGCAGGGCGCGGGGCTGCTTCTCACCCTAATAGGACTCTATTCCTACGACCGGTGGGGCATGAAGAAATAATAATCCATACAGCTTTTGTTGCAGGCTTAACTAATCTAAGCTCAGTGTTGCAGTCTACAGCTCAGTGTTGGATTCTAGGCACAGTGTTGCAGTCTACAGCTCAGTGTTGGATTCTAGGCACAGTGTTGCAGTCTACAGCTCAGTGTTGGATTCTAGGCACAGTGGTGCAGTCTACAGCTCAGTGTTGGATTCTAGGCACAGTGTTGCAGTCTACAGCTCAGTGTTGGATTCTAGGCTCAGTGTTATAGGGTAAAGCTCAGTGTTTTGCAGCAGGCTTCTCACCGGTCAGCTTGGCAACCATCTCTCTGGCCATGTCACCAAAACCAACCATGAAGATGGTCTGCCAGATACCCAGGCCGACTCTTGGGGCAACTCCTCTGTACAACCCTTTCAAACCGTTCTGCGAGTAAATATACTTTGCAGCACCAAGAACACTCAGATTCTTTGGTCTGTTTGGGTCTGCGGTCTTGGACTGCATTTCGACCCTGATCACCTCGATTGGCTGGTTCCAGGCACTCAGCCCACCACCAATGGCAGAGGCAAAGATCTTCTCCACTGACGACAACTTGTCTTCCTTGGACTTTCCTCTCAGGTTCTTGATTACGTCCTCAGCCAGTCTGGACAGCCCGAATCTGGACCCCCAGTTTGTGCACTGTCTGATGGCAACAGCATTAACACCCTTGTTGATACCTCTGATACCTTCTTTCTTGTAGATCTCTTTAAACACCTGGAAAGAGGTTTGCTGCGCCACACCTGGCACGGCAGCCTGCTTGGATCTGGTAATCTCCACTGTCTTCATACAGGTACAGAAGCCCATGGTGAGGTACGCTTGCGCCAGACCACCGATGATACCACCACCAATACCTGCGCCAAAGTTGCTTGCGCCAATCTTCTTGAACTGGTATTCAGCCTCAGTGGACACAAATAGCAGCACAGCACCTTTGGTTGAGGCCTCAATCCACGCCCAGGGAATCAAGCCCTGGTAGAAACCCAGAGGACCACCCCTGGACCACACCAGTTTGGCACTCTGCAGCAACGACAGGTTTCTGTTGGCTGCCATGGTGGTCTTGGTCACCTCCAAAGGCTGACCCAAGGTGCTCACTTCTGCTAGATTGAGCCCAGCTCCTAGCAGGATGTTGGAAAACGAAACTGGTTTTTTCTCTAATGGTTTGGAAGTGCTCATTTGTGCAACAGGCTAGTTCAACAGGTTAGTTCAACGGGGTTGTTCAACGCGGTTGGTTTGGTAGAAGAAATTTATCAATTTTTTTTTGTCAGTCATTTTTTCTGATTAGCCTGAAATTTCACATCTCGCCAATCACGCACGAGAACCCACCCTACCCACCACGCCCTGGCAAGCCCTGGCACACCCACCACACCCTGGCACGCACTGTGTGTGTTGTGGCTGAGCCTGAGTTGGCTGAAGTACAGTTGGCCTGTAAAGCCTACCGGGGGACGACCCGGGGGAACTCGCTAGCTGGAGGCCGTGCACCCTCCGCCAGCAGGTGTCTGTAGTTTCCTCTCACCCTCAAGAGGTTGGGTCCCAGCGAGCCAGAAGTCTCACAGTGTGGTACTGGTGGAATTTCTAAGAATGGTTTTGGTGTAAGTGCTACCCTAGTAAACTAGTAACATACTCTGTTTCGATCAGGTGCGCTGGGCACTATCAGTTGGGTTGTCTGAGAAACGAGAGCCCGTAGTTGAATGCTGAGAGGGCTGATTGGGCTGTGGTACGGCCGGTACTGCTGGGTGAGATAACGGCGAAGCTATGGGAGAAAATAGTTAGCAACGGAAAATACCTGCGTAGAGTGCGGAGAGTTTCAGTTGAGTCAGTAGAGATCACCAGAAAAGGGTGCAGTCTCTGCGCACACACTGGAAGCTCAAATAGAGAAGACTGCGGACCCCAAAATAAGCGTTAAACACATCGAGAGGTTGATTAAACCGGTTAGGCATCAAGCTGAAGGCACTGCCACTCAGTGGTTGCTGCGCTTATCCCAAGCCCTCTTAGAGACTTGTTTCAGGTGAATGTGCTAAATCTTATGAAGCTTCACCGAGCCAGGTAGTGTAAGCCTGTAACAACTGCATCATTGTCTCCCAAATGACATAACATTGAGTCAAGTTCTTAGCTTGAGTTAGCAGAGTAAGTGTAGTCTTTACAAATTTCACCTAACTGAATGGCATTAAAGTGTGGCAAAGTTAGCCAGGCACCCTCTGTGGTAGCAAAGCACTACAATGTGCCCGGGCTAACCACCTTCTTTGCTCATTAACTGACATTAAAATGCGCCTCAACCACTGACAATGTTTAATGCGCCACCATGCACAACCGGTGCAAACCACAGCCACCGGCAGCACCGCACAGCCGGTGTCGTCACACAGGCAGCTGGAATCGGTTTTTTCCCGGTTGTGCAGGGATCTGCACGTATGACCTGCGCGCAGGCCTAACAAATAAATCCCATTAACACGGGGAAAAACCCAACAAAATTCAACTTTTAGTGAAAATCTATGAAATTTCACCATTTCAAAGGGTCTTTTGCTAGTATAAGGCGAAAACATGTTGAGCAGCGCACAGCTGTTTCAATGCCCGCGCTGTTTCCACGCAGTTGCAAAACACACCACTCAAACACCCAAAATCGCACCACTTGCTCAGCACTTTCCGCAGTTTCCCACCTGTCCCGTTTCTTCTACCTCCGTCTTATCTGGCACATCGCACAACATTTCTCAAACCCCCAGATCGTGTCGCATATCAGTAGCTGTGCAGATTTTGGAATTTTTTTCTTTTTTTTATAATTTTTTCCTTTTGGTTTTGTACAAATTTTCATCTTCTCTTCTCCTTGTTGTTCAGTTGTGTGTCGGAGCTGCTGCTGCTAAATCTACCAGCCGTGTGTATTTAGTGTGTTACCAGAATGTCTGCTGCCAAAACAAGCACCACTACAAGCTCCACTGGAGTGTCTAACAACGAGTCCACCACAACACAAAGATCAGGAAATGTCACCACTTTAAACACCAACATCAAGGCTATTGACACCCTGGGAAACGTGTTTGAGGTGCCAGACTTCTCCATCAAGGACGTGCTCAGCGCCATTCCACAGCACTGCTACGAGCGTCGTCTCACAACTTCTTTTTACTATGTGTTTAGAGACATTTTGTGCTTGTTGGTGTGTGGCTACATTGCCAACACCTACATCCCACTGATTCCTAACGCGTTTGCCAGGGGCGTCGCTTGGTTCTGCTACGTCACCATCCAGGGCCTGTTTGGCACCGGGATCTGGGTCTTGGCCCACGAGTGTGGTCACCAGGCCTTCAGTGACTACGGTTGGGTCAACGACCTCACTGGCTGGGTCCTCCACTCGTACTTGCTGGTGCCATACTTCTCATGGAAGTACACCCACGGTAAGCACCACAAGGCCACCGGCCATTTAACCAGAGACACTGTTTTCGTGCCACCAACTAAAGAGGAATTCAAAGCAAAGAGATTTGTTGACAATTTGAAAGACCTTAGTGAAGACTCGCCAATTTTCACCCTTTACGAGCTGATCTTGCAACAGGTAGGTGGCTGGTGGGCTCACTTGACCACTAATGTCACAGGACAAGTCTATCCAGACAGAGCTGCATGGGAAGTGAACCACTTTAACCCATCTGCTCCAATGTTTGAGAAAAAGGACTACTGGTTTATTGTTTTAAGTGACATTGGTTTGATGATTCAATTCACCATCTTGTACAAATGGTACAAAACCTTTGGTGCTTTCAACTTCTTGATGAATTACTTTTTGCCATACATGTACGTCAACCATTGGTTGGTGTTTATTACATTCTTACAACACACTGCACCAACAATGCCACATTACGACGCATCTGAATGGAACTTTGCACGTGGAGCTGCTGCCACTATTGACAGACAGTTTGGCTTCGTTGGGCCATACATCTTCCATGATATCATTGAAACCCATGTCTTGCATCACTACGTCTCAAGAATCCCATTTTACAACGCTAGAGAGGCTAGTGAAGCAATAAAGAAAGTTATGGGTAAACACTACCAGCATACTGACGAAAATATGTTTGTCTCACTGTGGAAATCGTCCAGATGGTGCCAGTTTGTCGATGGGAACAATGGTGTTAGAATGTTTAGAAATGTCAATAACTTAGGTGTGAAACCTGTTGAATAGATATATAAACCGGAATACATATATTATTTACAGCTCATCGAACTGGTTGTTGTACAAACCATACATATATTATTTACAGCTCATCGAAATGGTTGTTGTACAAACCATAACATAACAGCTCATCGAACTGGTTGTAGAAACCATAGCACATATTTTATTTATTTACAGCTCATCGAACTGGTTGTAGAAACCATAGCACATATTTTATTTATTTACAGCTCATCGAACTGGTCGTTGTTGATGAACCACTCGACAAACTTCATGTTCTCTGCGGATTTTTTCTCATCCTGTTCGGTATACAAATTACAGAATTTCAGAGCCTCAACAGGTGGGATTGTCTTTCTGCCATCCTTCAGCACGTACTTGGTGAGGCATGTAGCTGCAGTGATCTCTTCGGCCTCGTCCTGTTTCTTTTTGCTATTCTTGATTAGGAATTTAGAGTAGACAAATAACCACTTGGAGTCCCACGACAGGATCTTGGATTGGACTCTGTACTTCTGGAATGGCTTGATCTCTTTCTTGAAGTTGGAGTACACGGACGCAACTGGAACGTATGGATAGCTACCTGACTTGGTTGGGTAGTTGATGAAGAAGTTTTGCAATAGACTGGAAACTAGTTTAGTTCTGGCGATATCCAGCTCGGTGAAGTAGGTGGAGTTGGATTTGTGCATGTAGAAGTCCACTTCGAATGGTGAAACGAACGTTTTCAGCTCACTTGGCTGGAATGGTGACTTATCCTCATTCTTGATTCTCAGTGATGGGAAGTACGTTGGCAGGACAATCAGTTTCAGCAGTTGGTAGTAGAATCTGACAAAGTACGCCAGCGGAAGCGACTTGTAGCTGGACAGCAGGTAGAGGCCCAGCACGCTTTTGACTATCTTGGAGAGCATCCTGCAGTGGTTGCTAAACAGTGCAATCACCGGCTCTCTACGAAACCGAATAGCACTAGATTAAGTAATTGATTACATATTAAAAAAAGAATTAACAAGCTATTACATAATCACAAATTTTATAAACATATCAAATTAGTCATGTATTATATAAACAGTCATTATCAAGCAATTACATAACCAGCTCAGACGTGGAACACCACCTTCTCGCCGCTCACCTTGTTCTGCTTGAGCAGCTTGACAGCCTCGTTGGCGCTGGCGAGGCCCGCTGGCAGCACTTTCAGCGCGGTGTGCTTGAACTGAGGCAGGTATGGTGGCAGGGTGTCGTTCCAGAACTTGGAGTAGGTGGTGAACTCTTCCTGGGACAGCTTGAACTCACCGCCAAACGCCTTGATGTTCTCGCCAGTGGCGGTGTAAGCCAGGGTGCCGCAGTATCTGACGGAGCCCTTGCGGTTGTCGGTCTTCAGGTTGGACTCGTTGAGGAACAGCAGGTTGTCCAGCACCACATCGCCATTTTCAGTGTAGGTTGAGTCGTACAGTGCCTGGAAGGTGGTCTCGTTGGAGACAGTGTCCAGGCCGTACTTGATGTGGCCGGCGCCAATCTTTCTGATCTGGTCCACAGCATCGGCGTCGTGGTAGTCGACCACGTAGTCCGCACCCACCGATTTCAGCACTTGGCTGTGTTTAGCCGAGGCTGTTGCAATAACTTTCAGTCCGTACACCAGCTTGGCCATCTGGATAGCCAGGAAGCCCGTGGCCGTGGCACCGCCCCAGATCACAATAAAGTCGTTGCTGTTGGCAGCCTTGTCCTGAGGGATTCTAATATGGGTGGAGAAGGACAGCCCCACGGTGACCAGGCCCAGAGTGACGGACGCAGCCGCCTCAAAGGTGTCGATTTCGCCCACTGGGTGGTTTCCTGGGCTCAGAGGCTTGGTGTCGAGCGACGCGTACTTGATGGAGGTGATTGGATTCACCGCAACGTACTCAGCAAACCCACCGTTGGCGGTATCCACGTTGCCGTGCAAGAACCCAGACACATAGTCGCCCACTTTGAAGCCCTGCACTTCCGAGCCCACCTGCTCCACCACTCCACTGACATCGCTTCCGGCAATTGTGCCCTTTGGGCCCGAGTCTGAGTACAGGTGCTTCCAGTCGGTTGGGTTTGACGCAAACGCAGCAGCCTTGATCAGTATCTCATGCGGTTTAGGAACTGGTTTGCCAACTTCCACCACTTCCAGCAGTTTGTCGTCCTCTTTGATTCCCGTGTATGCAGCAGCTTTCATCATGGATTATTCCTGTCGTCTTCAATTAGCCCACAATCGGCAAACACACACCCTTTATATACCTTTCTCAGCAGAATTGCTAGAAATTACTGTGCAGCACAAAAAGTCAACAATTAATAATAGCAGCAATGATACCAAAAAGCATTAGTAATTGCCTTGTTAGGGCTAGCGAGCTGAAACAGAGTGCGCCCATAATCTCGTACTACTGTGAGCTGTGGTGTGTGGAGCGGCTGCTGGGGGACAGGGCGCACCAGACAGAGGAGGACTCGAAATTTGTGCTGGGATTGCTGGACCAGGTGGAGGCTGCAAAGGCTGAGTTTGGCGAGCACGAGCTCGAGATTGTGCGAGACGAGCAGCTTAGTGTTGCTTACGTCCACAACTTTGTCACTGCGGTGTTTAACAACCTCAGCAGGCAGATAACTGACAAGAAGGCGAACAGGGCTACAGCTTTAGGGCTTCTGGCGCTGGTTCAGTTTATCTCGCTGTTCGAGCTGTGGCCTGAGAACAGTGTTAATAGTGACGAGGATGTCAAGAAGATGGGCCGGTATGCGAAGTTCCATGCTGCACGGATTCTCAAGGGGATCAAGGCAGGTGAGGATGTGAATGGTGAGGAAGAGGATGCCGAACATGCCTCGCCAGGTGGCGGTAGCAGCAATGCCGAACATGCCTCGCCAGGTGGCGGTAGCAGCAATGCCGAACATGCCTCGCCAGGTGGCGGTAGCAGCAATGCCGTAAGCGATGCACCAAGCAAAAGCGCCCCAAGCGATGCGGCTGACGGGGACGAGCTGGCACGCCTCAAGGCGCAGATGGCGCGACTCATGGACGAGCCTGACTCAGACGGCGTGGCTGATGGGGTTACAGAGGCCCCAAACCACGCTCTGGGCCTTCCTGAGGTTCCAGATGAGGCCCCGGAGGCCGCAGACCACGCTCTGAGCTTGCCTGAGGTTCCAGATGAGGCCCCGGAGGCCGCAGACCACGCTCTGAGCTTGCCTGAGGTTCCAGATGAGGCCCTGGAGGCCGCAGACCACACTCTGAGCCTGCCTGAGGTTCCAGATGAGGCCCCGGAGGCCGCAGACCACGCTCTGAGCCTGCCTGAGGTTCCAGATGAGGTACCAGCCGAGGTACCAGACGAGGTACCAGCCGAGGCCCCAGTCGAGGCCCCAGCGTGCGGTACCACCCCCAGCGCAGCCCCAATCGACATCCAGCACATCATCGACACCGACGAGGTGTACTCGCAGGCCACCAGGCACTGCAAGTTCAGCATCAGCGCAATGAACTACGAGGACAGGGAAACCGCCATCAAAGAGCTCGAAGCCGCCCTGGGCCTGCTGCGCAGCATCAAATGAGTAACCAGACCCAGCTCCATGGTCCAGTTGTCTTCAGTAGGAGTCTACAGCTTCTCTTTACCGATTGAGAAATTTCCTTTTTGGGCGATTCATATTGAGGTTTTTTCAGAAAAATGAATCATCTGATGGATAATAAATAAGAACACCACTGAGCTTTCCATAATTCACACCAGCAGCACAAGATACACATAGACTCAGGTCCGACCAATACGAAGCAATGCTCACAGATATTTTTGAGATAAACGAGACGCTGTCGCACACATCCAAGAACACACAGGTACCCACGCAGCAGAACAAGTCTGCTAAGAGTGCAAGCCCCACCTCGTACAACGTGCACTTCTTTGGCGACTTTATCAACATAACGATCCACCCGAAAAAGTGAGAGTCAGCACATAGTAGCACGCTAATCCTGGGCCACTAGTATAGTGCGACCACAGCCTGGTTTACGGCTTTCCTGGCTTTCCAGGCTTTCCAGGCTTTCCTGGCTTTGCTGGCTTTCCTGGATTTCCTGGCTTTCCTGGATTTCCTGGCTTTCCTGGGCTCCCTGGACCAGAGCCCACCTGTATACTACAATCACGCAAAGACTGAGTGTAAAATAATTCAAAGCCCATTTATTTGCTCGCTGTAGATAGCACTAAATACAGAAAATAAACAACAAAGCCAACAGATAGGCGACAATGAGGCTGCTGACGGTGCTGACGCCACTGCTGGGCGTGGTGCTGGGCGTAGCAGGCACGCAAGCGGTGACACTCGAGTGGGAGCTGGGGTACAAGCAGGTGGAGTTCGATAACGGGCACTCGCGAAGAGTTATCTCAGTCAATAACCAATGGCCCAACCCGCAGATCGAAGTCAGGCAGGGCCAGCAGCTCGTCATCCACCTCACAAACAGGCTGGACACGTCCACATCGCTGCACTTCCACGGCATTTTCCAGAACGGGTCCAACTCCATGGACGGTGCCACCTTCATCACGCAGTGCCCCATACCACCCGGTGCCCAGTTCACCTACAACTTCACCATCACACAGCCACCAGGCACCTTCTGGTACCACTCGCACGACAGTGCGCAGTACGGCGACGGGCTCAGGGGCGCGCTTGTCATCAAACCAGAGCACAATGTTGTGTCAAACATCGAGTACACCAGTGACGAGACCGTGCTGCTCAGCGACTGGTACTACACCGAGACCTCGCTGCTTGTGCACGAGATGAACAAGCCCGACCAGGGCGGAGAGCCATCCATCGACTCCTCGCTGATCAACGACGCCCAGTTCGAGGGGTTCAGGCTGACCGTGCGGCCCAGCCAGAACTACTACCTGAGGCTCATCAACGTGGGCATGTCTGGCAGCCAGTACTTCTACGTGGAAGAGCACAGCCTGCTGATTGTGGAGGTGGACGGCGTGGAGGTGGAGCCCTGCGAGGTGGAGGGCGTCTACATAGCCACGGGCCAGCGGTATGGGGTGATTCTCACCACTAAGGACTCTGCCGACAGGAACTACGCCATGATCCAGGCAACCAACCTGATGATGCACAAGCTGTACTCCAACAATTGGCTGGTGTACGACGAACACAGGGAGCTGAACCACTGGACCAAGAACGCAAAGTCCATCAAAACAGTCGATGACTTCGACCTCAAGCCTCTGAGCAGACCCGCCATACTCCAGCACCCGACACACCAGTTCGTCTTCAACTACACAGACAGGTATTTCACCAGGGACAAGATATCCTACTACATGATGAACTCGTACCCGCATCTGTCGCCCAAGATCCCTACCTTGCTAACAATCACCTCCGCAGACAACACCACAGACTTGCTGGACCCACGGGTCTACGGCCTCAACACCAACGCGTTCATCATCAATAAGGGCGAGGTGGTCGAGATTGTCGTGAACTCGCTGGACCACATGAGGCACCCGTTCCACCTGCACGGACACAACTTCCAGCTGGTTGCGCGTGGCTCCAAGCAGCACTACAACGAGTCCACAGCCACGCTAGAGCAGTTCCCTGTCATCAGAGACACCGCCATGATCCCAGGAAGAGGTTACATAGTGATACGCTTTGTCGCAGACAACCCGGGCGTGTGGTTCTTCCACTGCCACACCGAGTGGCACGCAGTCCAGGGCCTGGGCGTGGTATTTGTCGAGTCGCCCCTTGACATCCACAACCAGTTCATTGCGCCAGACCACCTGCAGGTGTGCCGTGACCAGGGAATCAAAACGAAGGGCAACGGGCTGGGAAACGACAACTACCTGGACTACAAAGACGACAAACGAATCACACCGTGGGGCGAGGAAGAGGAGACAGAGCCGGAAATGCACGGCACTGGATCACAGAGTGAAACAGACACTAACAGCAAGGATATGGGCCACTCTCATCATGAAATCCCAGACAATGTGTCACTGCAGTCGAAAATCATTGTGCTGATTATCTATTTTGCCATTGTCCTGTCCATTGCCTCGGGGTGTGCGCTGCTCATCAACTGGACGAACTGGAGACAGTCCAAACGCTTTGAAATTCAAAGAGTCGAGAACTAGTTGAACGTTAGATATTAACGTGTTTTGAATTTAGGAGTTTTCATACGGGAAATTGTAGTTGTTGGGGCCTGTCTTAGGCAAAGAGTGGCATAAGAACAAACTCCTAGTTACATGAATTGTGGTTACTAGAAAGTTAGGATAATGGCTTTGAAGCATTATTGTACTGTAACGCAGTACTTTGCAGTGTTTGATGGAGTTTCAGAGTGAAGGGGTACGGAAAGAGTACAGTTTCAGAGCGAGAGGAGCAGCAAGAACTGTAGCGTTGAGACAGCTGTTCGTCTGTGCAAGTTGAGTATACAGAAAGCTGTATACCAAGGAGTATACAACCCTCATATTCACAGTGCTAATTGTCCAACTATTGTGTTAGGCTGTGCACGATGGTAACCACTTAAGGTTCAGCTGCTGGTAATATGCACTTTAAAAAAAAATAAAAAACCGATGAAAAGTTATCTTTTCGATATTATCTTTTCCATCTATAAACTGATTATCTGCCAGAACCCCCGAAATCATCAAATGTGCAGTTTGAAGCTTATGGCTACCATTTTTCTGCTGCTGGCAGACACTTCCAGGGCTGCACACTCCTCGACAGCCAATCTCATTCTGCTTTCGTGCGAGGTCTCACTAGCCAAGTTCAATTTCGCATGTGGCGAATCATTCAGCCAGTGCGCGTGCACGTACGATCCGTTCATACAGTCGCTACTTCACTGCATCAGCACATACTCACCCACCAGTTACACCAAGGCGGTCAGCATATTCCAGCAGAGGACCTGTCCAGGGGTGACTGACGCTAAAATACAGGATTTACTACAGAATAAAACAGTGTTCCATGACCCTGAGGACCCCGATTTCAACTCATCTGACACGTTTTATGCACCTGTGCTGCCCTCTAGGGAAACCACATTAACCGAGTTTAGAGACCTGAAGGTGTTTATGACTAATTTAGACAATGCGCAGACCTTTGGAACTGTTTTGATACTGTTCTGGGTGGTTGTGCTGGTGTGGTTTGGCGTGGTTAACAGGATGAAGGGGTCCAGGCCTGGCCAGAGAATGACCAGCAGGCTGCGATTTATCAGACAGCACCTGACTCTACCATTAATGTCTTCTTCAAGGTTCAAGCAGATGGGTATGCTGACAATGATACTGCCAACAACGCTGGAGTTTGCCATCCTGAGCGCTTACAGTGCACTGCACCTGTACTTTGTTGTCTCCAACTACAACATCTACAAAGAAAACACGATATTCAGAAATAACGTCACCACTCAGGTGCTGCGATATACGGCTGACAGAACCGGGATCATTGCATTCTCTCAGTTGCCAATCCTGATACTGTTTGCGGGCAGAAACAATATCTTGCTGGGAGTCTCGCAACTGCCGTTCAGCGTGTTTATGGTATTTCATAAGTGGATTGGAAGAATAATGATACTGGACAGTGTTCTGCACACCGTTCTGTACTTGGGCTACATGATGGTTATAGAGGACTGGATTGCTACTATCCGAAGAGAGTTCTACTTGCAGGCTGGTCTTGTGGGAGTGGTTGCGCTGACGGTGGTGCTCATTCAATCACTGAATAATTTCAGGAATGCCAACTACGAGGTGTTTCTGGGCCTGCATATTGTGCTGGGCGCTGCCATCATATGGGGATGCTGGGAGCATTGTAAGAACCTGGGCTGGCTAGAATGGATTCTTGCGGCTGGGGCTATTTGGGGCTTTGACAGAGCCGTTAGACTGGTGAAACTATTTAAATTTGGAATTGTTCAGTCTCAGCTGGCCTTTATCACTGATGACACGTTTACGGTGCGGTTCACAAAGCCCATGAACTGGAACACGTTTCCTGGATGCTATGTTTTCATCCATTTCCTGGACATAGCCCTGTTCTGGCAGTCACACCCATTCACAATCATTGACTCTATAGCCCAAGAAGGCGAAGTGTGCGTGTACATCAAAGCCAAGGACGGGATCACCGGGAAGCTGAAGAGGATGATTATTGCGAACGGGGGCAGCCTGAGCATGAAGATAGCAGTGGAAGGACCGTACGGAACAGAGCTGCCTCTCAGTAGATACTCCAATTTATTATTCATAACCAGTGGGAACGGGGTGCCAGGCCCGCTGTACCACTACTACGAGCTGCTGAGCAAGCCGCTGATACCCAAGCAGAGGATGAAGTTTGTGTGGATCATACGGAGCCTGAACTCGCTCAAGTGGCTAAAAGGTGAACTGCTGAAATTGCGCCAGTTTGATAATGTCCACTTTGAGATATATGTAACGAGGGATGTGCCCAAAGGGGAATACGAGGACGAGGTGATGGGGCTGTTCAACACGCTTGTGCCGTTTATCAAGTTCTATAGAGCCAAGTTCCGCGCGCAGAAGTACCTGAGCAGCGAACTTGAGAAAAGCGGCGCTGGGTCCGTGGGTATAGTGACGTGCGGGCACCCACTGATGTGCGACGATGTGCGGAACGCAGCTGCGGACAGTGTGGGGTCGTGTAGTGGGGCGGTGGATCTGTTCGAGGAGCTACAGGTGTGGTAGGAAGACACAACACTTTATAAGCTCTTATTCATGAATCTTCTTCTGGTGAAGGCGAGCCAGAACTTGCTTGGGAACTCGCTGTCCTTGTAGAGTCTCTGTATGAGGCGGGCACTGAGCTCCTGGCGGAACTGCTGGATGTAGGACTGCAGGAGGTCGTACTCGTTGCGGTCCCTAGGAGGCTGGTACAGGGAGTTGAGCTGGAAGTCGGCGTCGCCCGGAATGGCAAAGTGGTCCAGCGACAGGTTTGTCAGTATCTTGGTGGCCTCGGTGCTGGAGGTGGTGAGCGACAGCTTGGACAGGCAGTCCGACACAAACAGTATGCCGTAGATCAGCACACGGTCTGCCGGGCCCTTGATCTCAAAGTTTCTGAAGAAGGAGTTGGCCCTAAACAGGTCCAGCACCTCGTCTATGATGTCGTAGTCTGTGGATGGGTACGCTGGGCCCCTGAACTTGGTTCTGAGCGGCAGCAGCGCAAAGTTTCCCACAAGTCTTTCGTTGGCCTGTGGGTCTGAAAGGAACGTGGAGTGGTAGGCCTGGCACAGTGCGGGTTAGTGGGGGTTCCTGAAACGCAATTGACCTGCTGGCAGCACGCAGCAGCTCGGACTCAGCGCACTTACTGGCATTTGGCAACAGTTTCTGTTTACTCCTTTTTTTCCAATTTTAAAAAGAAAAAAAATAACACAAATATTCCAACATGCGCAAAAAGTTGTTTATTTTTACGCTTTTTCTGTTTCACAACAAGACAGAAAATTCACGAAACTGTGAATAAAACGGCGCGTGGACCCTCCAGAAGTCGCTTAGGCAGTCAGACGAAGTGCGATCAGCCTGTGCAGTTGCGTGTGATATTTTTTCCAGCCGAGCTCTGCACCCGCCAACCGGTATTCCGCAGTTCATTATCAACTGATTTATCATTGCATTTCCACGAGGTACGTTTGATGAACTAGCGTGCGCGCTTAAGAACTGCCATCCTCCTACAGACCATACCGCGGACGCATCGACAAGCATCCATGCCAGACCAGACCACCCCCGGAAGCCAGCAAAACTGGGACAGAAACGAGCTGTTCAGCGAAATTTTTGGGGAAGACCGCCAGCAGCGCTCCACCTTGGACCCCAACGCCATGCGCCAGCTCCCAGCACAGTTCACCGCCTACACACAGGTGAGCGGTGGCCCCAGCGACCCGGCCCCAGCTCATCCCTACAGAAACATGAACAGAACCAACCTTGAACCACACCCACCGCAAGGATACCAACAGCAGCCAGTACACCAGCTGCACCAACCGCCACACCAGCCCCACCAGCACTCGCAAACCAGGCAGATGATCCCACAGCATATAAGACCTCCGGCTCCAGCCCCAGGCTCTGTGCCACCCCAGGCCCCTGCTCCTGGCTCCGCCCCTCCTCTCCACCACCAGTATCCCCAGCAGCCTCATCTTCAGCCTCAGCCTCAGCCTCAGCCTCAGCCTCAGTACACCAGAAACCAGCCACAACCCGCAATGGGCAGCCAGCAGCACACCGGTAGCAGCGTACCCAGAGCAAGAGTGCCACCACCGCAACAACCGCTACAACCACCACCACCACAACAACAGTCCCAAAGGGTGCCTTCGCAACCCGCTCAGGCGCTCCAGAACCCACAGCTCAACCCTAACCCACAGCAGGGCCAGAGAAGCTTCTCCCTAACCAGCAACCCCAACCCGAACTTGAACATCTACCAGCAAATCCCTCCAATCCCCAAACCAAAGAGTTACATTTCTGATCCACAACACCATCAGTCGCAGTCACAACCGTTACCGAAATCAAGACTCCAACCAATAACAACAACCGATCCCTCAAGTGCTCCAGTTTCTCAAAGGTACCAATCGCAGTCCCAACCTTCCCCATCACCAACTATCCCCAAGGGCCGCAGTCCTATCTTGCAGCAGGGAATGAACTTCTTCTCAAGATCGTCTACAAGAAACGTTACAAGTCCTGCAGTGTCAACTGCTCCATCTTCATTTTCTACCAGCAGTCATGGTAACGGCTATAATAATAATAACAATAGTAACAGTACCAGAAGTATGTCGTTGAGTTCATCTTCTCTCAAGAACTCTGAACCATCAAAGCATCATTCAAAAGATTATCCGCAAAAGACATCGAGTGGCAGAGTCATTCCTCAGAAACTTGACATCTCCAGTGCTGCTTCAATTGATTCATCAAGCAACACTACAACAACACCAACCAGCGGGTTAGGACTGAAATCTAGAAGCCTATCTTCGATTGCAAGACGAGTACCATCAAACTCTTCCTTTAATTCAAGAAGTTCTACAAGCCTGAGTAAGATGAATGCAAATACTGCAACAGCTGTCATAATAAAATCAAAGTACACCACAAAACCACCAAAAGTGTACCCTGCATTACTATCAAGAGTTGCAACATTGTTCAAAAAGACTATTCATTTGGAGCAGTATAATAAAGATGGTTTAGAATATCGTGATGCATTTACTGGCTCAGATGCAGTTGATTTGATTGCGTATCTGATCCGTACAACTGATAGAAACCTGGCATTGCTATTAGGACGTGCTTTAGATGCTCAAAAGCTTTTCCATGATGTTACCTATGAACATAGATTGAGGGATTCGAGTAACGAAATTTATCAATTTAGTGAAACATTTATAAACACTGAAATTGTTGGCATAGAAAGAAATGGATCAATTGCAAGTGATTTAACCTTGCTATCTCATCATGGCGCGAATGGACCTGGTAATATGAATGAAACTCAACAAAAACAACAGCAAAATGATGACCACAATGTTAATGGTGTTTTTACATTATTATCAGAATGTTATTCGCCAACATGCACAAGAGACGCGCTGTGTTATTCAATTGCATGTCCGCGTCGTCTGGAGCAACAGGCAAGACTTAACATGAAGCCACAAGGTGGATTGAAACGTAATGAAAGTCATGCTTCATTGCACGAGGAAGAAGAAAAGAAACAATTATGGTCGCATACTGTTCCTAAGGAACTGCTAGAATCACTGGATAAGAGAGAAATTAAGAGACAGGAGTTAATTTATGAAGTTATTTCAACAGAACGTACTTTTGTTAAGAACTTGGAGTATTTAAGAGATTACTGGATTATTCCTCTTAGAGAAAGTAACATTATCCCATACCAAGAACGTGAAAAGTTTATTAGAACTGTTTTTTTCAATGTCATTGAGATCTTGAGTGTTGCAATCAGATTCCGTGATGCATTAATTAGAAGACAACAATTAAAACCAGTTGTGGAGAACATTGGTGATATATTTTTGGAATACATTTCATATTTTGAACCATTTGTTTCATATAATGCAGGTCAATGTTTTGCGAAGTATGAATTGGAAAGACAGAAAGTTGCAAATCCGTTATTCGCAAGATTTGTTGAAGAAACTGAGAGATTAGCTGAATCGAATAGATTAAACATCAGTTCTTATTTATCACAGGCAACTACAAGAACAGTTAGATATAATTTATTGTTGAGAGATATTGTTAAATGTACTAGAGAAGATTCTATTGATTTGCCAGACTTGAAGAAAGCATCAGAAATGATATTGAAATTGTTGGAGCGTATCAATATCAAGGTGGGTAAAGCAGAAGATCGTCATGCATTGATTTTATTGAAACAAAGATTAGTATTCAGACCAGGCGAATTTGTTGATCTGAAATTAGGTTCAGAAAATAGAAAAATCATTTATACAACACCATTAAAAAGAAAAAATCAAGATAAAGACTCGCAAGGTGATATTCAAGTTTATTTACTGGACCATTTGCTGTTATTTGTTCGGGTTAAAGTGATTAATAAAAGAGAACAGCATAAAGTGTTCCAGAGACCAATTCCACTGCAATTGTTGTATGTAAGTGGAACAGAGGATATGCCTGCACTAAGACAATTTACTCGTAAACCTGGTGCGTACGCCCACGTTTTGACAAACGGCAATAGGTTTATCAATAATGATAAGTATCCTATCTCATTCCATTATGTTGGTCGTCGTGGTTATGACCTAACATTATATGGAAGTACGAGCAGTGTGCAGGAGTCTCTTTTGAGTGCCATTGAGACTGAGCAGAAGAAGCTATTGGCGAATAATGATATCTTCACATTAACTCCATTATGTGAACGGTTCTTTGACATCTCAAATCGAATAAACTGTGTTGCGCCATGCGACGGTGGCAGAAAGTTTCTTTATGGAACTGATAACGGAATCTTTGTTTCCGAGGTGAAGAATCGTGAGGGTAAACGTATTGTTGGCAAACCAGTCAAGATTATTAGTAAGATCAATGTGACGCAGCTGGAAGTTTTGGAAGAGTATCAGACGCTGATGGTGCTGGCTGACAAGAAGCTATATGCAGTGCCGCTGGAACTCAGTTCACAGGACAAGAAGCTGAACAAAGAGTTGATGTCGCATGTTTCATTTTTCAAAGTTGGAATCTGTTCTGGAAAGATTCTTGTTTGTGCAGCCAAGTCTGATCTTATCAGGGTGTTTGAGCCGACGGATCCGTTTTCCAAGAAGATGTCGAAGAAGAAGTTTAAGAACGAGACCAAGGAGTACAATTTCAGCAGTGAGCCTGTGTCGATATCATTTTTGAAGACGGGGCTGATTGTCGGGTGCACGCGTGGGTTTGAGATTGTGTCGCTGAATGACGGCAAGATCGAGAGCATTCTGGACCCTGCAGACACGTCGCTGGACTTTATCAACAACAAGGAAGGACTGAAACCACTGGCAATCTACCGGATCGGCACGAACTTCCTGCTGAACTACTCTGACTTCAGCTTCTACATCAACAAGAACGGGTGGCGCACGAAAAGCGAGTGGCTGGTGAACTGGGAGGGCATCCCGACCAACTTTGCGCTGTGGTACCCGTACCTGCTGGCGTTTGACGCAGGGTTCATCGAGATCCGGTCGATTGAGAGCGGCGAGATTGTGCGTGTCATCATGGGCGAGAACATCCGGCTGCTGCACACGGGCTCGCAGGAGGTGCTGTACGCGTACGAGGACGAGGGCGGCTACGACGTGGTGGCCTCGCTCGACTTCTGGGACAAGAGCCTCAAGCGCAGCGAGCTCGGTAAGATCAGCGAGTAAGCGCTGACATAAGCGCCTGTTGAGCGAGCGATTATGTAATTGAATCAATGACTTTTTTTTTTGTTTTTTTTTTTTTATTTTTTTGGTTTTCTGTTTGTTTTGTTGTTGGGAAGTTTTTTCAGAGACTTTTGTTTTTATTTTTGCGTTCATTTATATTCCGTGACACGTTGCTGAAATGGACAAGCTGAGCTACTACTTGAAGATTGTGGACGCGCAGACTGCGGATTGGGTGCGCGTGGGTGTTCCAAGCCTGGACAGACCGTTTGGAGTGGAGTTATGGCCAGTTTTCAATCATGTTGTGAAAACAGTTACCGGCGGCTGGTTTGTTCCAGACGAGTTCCAGTACATTGAAGGGGAGACATTCATGTCGTCGTACAAGGAGGTTGCGGCGGCGATTGCGGCATACTACTTCATCATCACGTTTGGCCAGATGGTTTTCAAGAAGCTGAACCCATGGAAACTGACCTACTTATTCCAGTTGCACAACTTGTTCCTAACCGTGGCCAGTTTCATTCTGTGGGCGTTGCTGTTCGAGCAGATTCTGCCTGTGATTGTCAGACACGGCGTGCTGTACGCGGTTTGCTCGCCAAACTCGTGGACCAGAAAGGTTGTTGTCATTTACTACTTGAACTACTTGACCAAGTTTATCGAGTTTAGTGACACTTATTACCTTGTTGTCAAGAAGAAGCCTATCATCTTCCTGCACAGCTATCACCACGGAGCCACTGCGTTGTTGTGTTTTATCCAGCTTGGCGGAGCCACCTCGGTCAGCTGGGTTCCAATCTTGCTGAACTTGTCCGTCCACGTCATCATGTACTGGTACTACTTCTTAGCATCCAGAGGCATCAGAGTCTGGTGGAAGCAGTACATCACCGTGTTCCAGATCATTCAGTTTGTCCTGGACTTGATCTTTGTCTACTTCACCACCTACACCTTCTATGCTGAAAAATACTCTAGAGAGCTGGGCATCTGGATTCCAAATGCGGGTACCTGCTTCGGCACACCTTTTGCTGCTGCAACCGGTTGCACGATTCTGAGTAGCTACTTGGTGCTGTTCATTGCATTCTACAAGAAGATCTACACCAAACCAGCAAAAAAGCAGGTTAAGAAGAACTAATCTTCTCACTCAAGGAATAGTCTCAGAGCTGGCTGCCAGCTTGTAATATACATATGTCTACATAATCTACCTGTGTAGGATGGCGCCCAACTGTTGTGGTTTTCAGCCACCTCCTGTTGTGGTCGCACCTTGCCGGGGCTAAATGAGACTAAGTGAGACTCATTTTAGTCCCGCATTAGTCCTCGCTTGTGCTGCAGCCAATTCCGGGCGTTCATATCTCAAGGGCGGCGTGGCCCGACCATAACCGCCCGGTTGGAAAGTTCTCAAACTAAAATTAAACGATAAAAATAAACGGTATTTTTCAATTCAGCCGTCTTATCCATACAAACCGTAACAATAAAGCTGAGTAGACGGGCGAGCTGGCCCCGTTGCGCGCGGAACACGGCTGGCGGGGCCACCCTGGCACGCGGAGAGTGAACCGGGCACCGCAGCCAGGCTGGCTCCCACGCAAAACGCCCCATTTCCCTAGAGGAAACGGTATGCGTTATTTCCCAAAGGGTCCAACAGCCGTTCTTTTCTAAAATAACGATGCAATAATTCATTTAAAAATGTGAGAATCCCACGCATGCTGAATATTGCAAATGTTGTGTAAATCGAGCGGTGTGTGGTATTAGTTGATATAATGTTCAAGTCCTCGATCATCCTGCCTCCACCCACACAAAACTCGCTGTGGAGCTATGACAGTGCCGGTGCCAGGAAGAGCGAGCCTGCCAGTGCTGGAGACGCCCACCCGAACGCGCTGCCGCCAGTGCACCAGATCTACAGCGGCACGGGCCCCAGCCTCGCGCCCAGCTCCCAGTCCTTAGCCCAGCACACGCCCCCACTGCCTCCTATCCAGTACAATTTCAGCTCGGTCCCACAGCCGGTGCCACATCCACAAGCACACCCGCAGTCAGCCATACGAGCGCTCGGCGCCATCCAGCACCACCACTTCCCTGCGCGCAGCACCAGCCTGCCCAGCAGTTCCAGCCTGCCCAGCATCTCCACGCCGCTCGCCAGCCCGGCTCCCGAAGAAAAACCCGCCGGGCCCTCCAGCAGCGGCAGCGCCAGTCCCACCACGGCGGTAGCCGCCCAGCCTGCCGCGGGCTCCAGGCAGAGAAAGAAGAAACAGTGCAGCGAGTGCGGCAACTTCTACTCCAACCTCACCACGCACATGACGGTCCACCTGGACGACCCACAGAGACCGTACCGGTGCTCGGTGTGCGGCAGTGGGTTCTCCAGGTCCAACGACCTCCACAGACACAGCAAGCGGCACTGGCGCGAGAACGGCCAGATCCAGGGCGCCTTCAAGTGCCCGTTCTCGGCCGTCCTGCTCCAGGACAAGCTCGCGGTTGACTCCAGCGACGCCCGGGTCAAGGACCTCATGATCAACTCCACCCCATGCCACTCCAGCGGCGTCTTTTCGCGCTGCGACACTTACAAAAACCACCTCAAGGCGCTGCATTTCGAGTACCCGCCGGGCACCAGAAAGAAGCAGAGACACGCCGTCCCGGGCCACTGCAAGCTGTGCAAGAAGAAGTTCACCACCGTGGACGAGTGGCTCAACCTCCACGTCGAGACCGGCGACTGCGGCTACTCCTTCTGATACTGATTTATGATATGACGACACAACCTTGTAGTGAGACCAGTGTGGTTTCCAGTGCCCACCATCTGACACCCACCACCCACCACCCGGCACCAAGCTGTAGTGTAAGCTGGTCTGTAGGGTGTTGTGCTGAGACACTTCTTCCATAACAGGGTGCATTAAACCAACCACCTAACACCACCCTACTTGTCTAAAACCACCAACACCCACTCTACTTGTCTAAAACCACCAACACCCACTCTACAAGTACCCACCCAAAACCAGACTGCTATCCTAGCAGCACCCTCCACAACACCCTACACAACACCCTAACACCCTAACACCACACCCTAACACCGCTCTCAATATCTACACTCAGCAAGAAGACAACTCTACTTCGCCCTAACACTCTAAGACCTAACAGGGCCCCGAGGCTTTAACAAATAACACCCAACTATAACTAAAACCAATCACCTGAACTACAGTGTCCTATTTTTTAGATTGAGGTACACTCTGGTACCTCCCTCTCCTAGCTTCCCACAGTTCCCCCAACTCCCTGGAAAGTGCCTAACATCACCCTAACAAGGCCCCTACTTTGGTTTTCTTGACGAGATGATGTCTCCAACTATGGATCTGCCAGCAGCTCTTGGGTCCTCCATTTCATCAATGGTACTATACGCTGTTTTATCTTGAGACTCTCCTTTCAGGCTTAAGCCTAAGCTAAAAGTCCAGTGCCTAGCTTATCTCTTCAACCTATAATGGTAGAGCTTACATCAACACACCTGGGAATAAACTAAGCACACTTTATCTGGCCAGCTCGGTCTCGAATAATGATTTATAGTGGTAAACAGTCACTGAGTAGCAGTTCACCTTCACCCACCGTTCAAGCCTCAGAGGTCAGTTCCATTGCTTTTCAGCTGTAAAACTATGCAATCTTGACACTGGATCACCATTTTCTGAGTTTACAGTGGGACTGTTACTGCCTCGCTGCACCGCTTTCACACCCTGCTTAGCCCAGTGTGCTTTTTAAGTTTATCTTTAACTCTCACCAAGTTAGCTTCAGCAGGTAGGCCCATTGTAACTCATTCCATAGAAGTCATTGAAGGGATTCTGCTTTACTGGTAAAGACTCCACATTCAGTGTGACCAAATACTACATTTACAAACTCTCTGCGACAAATAAGTACAAGCCAGCCAGCCTTGCTTCATTATCATGTTAATGAATGCAACCGTGCATGATGATGCTAGAACCAAATTGTCACCATTGAGACTACTGAGAATGGCGCTAGGATCACTCCAGATGGCTTGATCCTCGACTTGAACGACTACTATAGCTAGTATGGCTAAGGAGCACTAGCAAGGCATTACCGAATAAGACAGCGCATAGTGTGGGTGGGATCTGTTTTCACAGTGATGCTAGACCTATAAAGCTGCAAGCCAGACACTCAACACTCACAAGAGGCTAAACTGTGTTGTGTACACCACATCCAGTGCACAGTCATTCCTCACTACACCAATGCTAGTTTATCGAATTTTATTGTATTGCTATAATGTCTGTACGCAGCTCAGGCCTTGACGGTTCTCAGACCTGCATTGGATCTGAAAATAGCATCTCCTTCGGCGTACCCTCTACCTAAACCAAATCCTAAACCCAACCAAACTGGGAAACTTCTACGCTTGAAAAGGACCACCGAGGCAACAACACCTGCGCCAAATCCTAAACCCGCTTTAACAATTGTGTTGGACAGCACAACGTCCCATCTGTCGTTAAGAATTGATTGTGACATTTCGTTCTTATTTGCTTTATTTTCGTCTTGAATGGCTAATTACTCAGTAAATTATTGGACAATTTGAAAAATTCATTACGGGATTTTTCGTTCCGGTTGGGCCACTACGTGTAGAATCAGTTAAAGTGTGTATTAGCTGGGCTCAACCTTCGTAGGTGGTTGGGTCCCAGGCGTAGGACACATAGCTGTTAGGGAAGTCCAGCTCCTTCAAGTCGTCTTGGTCCAGCTTGACGTGGTCCAGGACATTGAAGTTCTCGATAATTCTGTTGAGGTGGGTGGTTTTGGCCAGGACAATGAAACCCTGCTGGTACGACCAGCTCAGCAGCACCTCGCCAGGGGTGTATCCGTGCTTCTTAGCAATCTTCAGCAGGACAGGATCGTCCAGTCGCTTAGCCTGGGTCAGTGGTGAATACGCTTCCAGCAGGATATCGTGCTTCTTAGCGTACTCTTGGATGTCCTTTCTTGGTAGCCATGGGTGCAGCTCGAGCTGGTTCACCACTGGCTTGATGGTCAGGCCCTCCCAGCTGAGCAGCTCGTCCATGTGGCGGATGCCGTAGTTGGAAATACCAATCGACTTCACCTTGCCGGACTCAACAGCCTCCTGCAGAGCTTTCCACGTTCCCAGTCTCTTCTCCCTGTTGGACATTGGCGAGTGGATCAGAAACAGGTCAATGTAGTCAATTGACTTGGCCCTTTGCAAAGAGGACTCAATAGCCTTCTTTGCTTCTTCGTAGCCGTGCTCGTCGTTGAAGATCTTGGTGGTGAAGAATATCTCGGATCTCTTCACCTCAGGAAACTCCTTCAGGAATCTCGCAACACCCTCGGCCGCCTCTGCTTCGTTCTGGTAGTATCTCGCAGAGTCAACGTGTCTGTAGCCCGTTTTCAGCGCCTGGTAGGTCAGCTCAGCTGCCTCATTTGGCTTGGTTAAGTACAGCCCGTACCCTGAAATTGGAATTGATAGCCCATTGTTTAGCTTGTAAGTGTCGGTTTTCTTCATTTTGTGCTTGCAAGAGTTAATTGAGTTGCCAGAACGCCACCCGTAACCAGCGGATCTACTCCTTTATATGCCTAAGGGTCAATTAGTAATATCAAATTGATCTTGCGACTTTAATGGATTTCCGTTTTGGGTAGTGTGCGCCAGACTGCCATATGGGGCAATTCCCGGATTAGGCAGTCTGGCGCAAATCGCCACCAATTTCGTTGACGCATCGAAAACTGAATTTGCTGTTAGTTCAATGAATTCAGTCAGATCACAGATCCGAAGAATGGTTCAGTTGCCGCCAAGTTGGAAGTTCAATCCGGAGCAGATTGCGACAGTTGTGGACGAGTACATTTGCAAGTCCAAGCAGCTAGATGACGAAATCTCAAGCACCAATGCACCAACTGTTGAAAATGTACTGCTCAAGTATGCCAACCACCACCAGTCGTACCAGGGACTGTTGAACCAGATCACGTTTCTGCAGCATGTCTCGCCAGACAAGGAGCTGCGTGACGCATCTACTACGGCAGAGCAGAAACTGCAGGAGTTTTCAATTGAGTCCGGTTTGAGGGCTGATGTGTATGAGAAGTTTAAAGCGCTTACAGTGCCAAACGACAAGGATTTCGAAACCAAACGGTACCTGAACAAGATCAACACCGAGTTCAAGAGAAACGGTCTGGACTTGTCCAAGGAACAGCAGTCGGAAGTGGAGCAGATCCAAAAGAAACTGGCCAAATTGTCGTCAGAGTTTAACAAGAACTTAGGTGAGCAGACAGAGTTCATTCTGTTCACTGCCGAGGAGCTTGAAGGTGTGCCAGCGGATGTCATTAACCAGTTTGAGAAGGTGGAGGACAACAAACTGAAAGTGACTTTCAAATACCCTGACATCTTGCCGGTCTTGAAGTACGCAAACTCTGAGAAAACAAGAAAGTTGGCATACATTGCCAACCAAAACAAGCTACCACAGAATGAAAGTCTGCTAGTTGAAACCATAAAGCTGAGAACCCACTTGGCACAGATTATGAAATACAAAAACTTTGCTGACTACATTCTAGAGATCAAAATGGCTAAAAACTCTGAAACTGTGCTTAAGTTTTTAGACAATTTGGAGACTAAATTAACCAAGTTGGGTAAAATAGACTTGAACGGGCTGAAAGAGCTGAAACTGAAGGAGACCGGGGAGACAAACTTCTACGTTTGGGACTATTCCTACTACAATAATAAATTTTTAGAATTGAACTTCAATATCAATCACCAGTTGATTTCTGAGTATTTTGAGATTAACCACACCATTGACAACATGTTCAAGATTTTTGAGAACTTATTCAGCATCAAGTTTGAGGAACAAAAAGAGTTTGACTCCTGGCACAAGGATGTTAAATTATTCAAAATCACCAGTGTGAAGAACAATGGAGACTTGGTTGGGTACTTGTACTTGGATCTGCATCCAAGAGACGGGAAGTATGGTCACGCAGCCAACTTTGGATTGTACCCGGGCTACTTGAAGGAAGATGGAGCTAGAAATTATCCAGTCACAGCATTGGTTTGTAATTTCAGTAAACCAACTGAATCCAAACCATCACTACTAAAACACGAGGAAGTGACCACTTTATTCCACGAGTTGGGCCACGGAATTCACGACCTGTTAAGTAAAGTGAAATACGCCAGCTTGCATGGTCCAAGTGGTGTTTCCTGGGATTTCGTTGAGGCCCCATCACAAATGCTGGAATACTGGACATGGGATTTGAATGAGCTCAAGTTCTTGTCAAAACATTACAAGACCGGGGAACCGATCCCAGACGAGCTGGCAAACTCTTTGATCAAAACCAAACATGTCAATTCAGGCTTGTTCTATCTCAGACAGTTGTACTTTGCAAAGTTTGATATGAACTTGCACATTTTGAAAACCAGTGACTTGGAGAGCTTTGATATCCTAGAATTAAGTAACAAAATCAAGGAGATCACGCTACTTTCATCGGACGGTGTTGATTTGAAGCAGTTCAATTCGTTTGGTCACATCATGGGCGGTTACCAGGCTGGTTACTACGGGTACTTGTGGTCGCAAGTATTTGCAGCAGACATGTTCTACACGCTTTTTGCAAAAGACCTGAGAAATGTGGAAAATGGCACCTTGTACAGCGAGGTGATCCTAGGCCGTGGTGGCTCAGTGGACGAGCTCGAGAATTTGAAGCTCGTGCTAAAGAGAGAACCAAACAATGTCGCCTTCTCCAAAGAGCTGGGTATTTCTGATTAGCTAATAAATGAGGTAATATCAATGTGCTTATATAAGTGCTGAGTGGCACCAGAAAAGGTTTTTGTGTAAATAAACAAGTAGCCCCAACTTAGCGGCTAGTAGGAAGGATGAGCAGGACTGTGGAGGACCGCAGCCTGGTTGATCTGGTGCTGGAGGTTGGCAATCTGGTGCGGGAGAACTCTGTAAGCAAGCAGATTGAGGCTGAGATCGAGAATGAGGACTTTCTGCTAAACAGCTTTGAGACAGCCATTGCGCTGCTGGATAACTCGTACTATCTGCTCAAATTTCAGATGTTCAGCTCGTCTTCAGCTCTCAAGAACCTGGCGAAGAACATGAACTATCTGTGGATAGTGAGCATTCTGATCAACTGCAAGAGATTAGTTAGCCGGCTAATCAAGCTGAATGTCCTGAGCACGAAGCTGCAGCGGCTGATTGGGCTGATTGAGGCGAACCGCCACCGCCACACCAAGACTATAAACAGTGAGGTGGCTGTGAGGTTCAGGGCCAAGCTGGAACTGGTTGCTGAGGAGTTTAACGAGACCATTTGGGAGCTGGCGAGCTACCTGGTGGACTTTGTGCTGATCCTGATCGAGATGGGCAGGCTGCGCGTGCATTCGAGCATTGAGAGGGCAGTCAACTGGCTCAGCACGGTGCTCAACCTGGTGCGGATGCTCAGCAAGCGCAGAGGCGGGTGAGCTCACGCTGTGGTGTTGGGATGTTGTAGGTGTGCGGGTGTCTGGGTGTGGATGGTTGCTGCGTGTGGTTGTCTCGTGGTGGTGTGCTTGCGTGCTCGCGTCAATACCAGGAATTACGGGACATAAAGCCACTTAGTCAGCCGGAATTACTCAAATTTAAGGAAAAACTGCAGCTGGGGAAGTGCAGATCCACACACAGTTTTCAGGTATAAAAAAAGGCAGTTTGCTGTGCACACCAATTTTAGGGAGGAACCAACACAGAGGAGAAAAATGGCAGTTTTGAAGCTAAATACAGGAGCAGAGATCCCACAGATAGGGCTAGGAACATGGAGATCAACATCAGAAGAGGCGTACAACGCAGTTAAGACGGCAATTGCCAAGGGTTATAGGCACATTGACACTGCAGCAATGTACAAGAACGAGGCCGAGGTTGGGCGTGCGATCAAGGACAGTGGCATTCCACGTGAGGAGCTGTTTGTGACCACCAAGCTATGGGGTACCTCGCACAGAACACCACAGACTGCGCTGGACACCAGTCTGTCCAAGCTGGGCTTGGACTATGTCGACCTGTACCTGATGCACTGGCCCGTGCCACTGGTTGCCGAGAACGAAAGCGAGCTGCTGGAGATCCCAACCAACCCAGATGGGTCCAGAAGAATTGACAACGACTGGGACTTTATCAAGACCTGGGAGCTCATGCAGAAGATCCTCGCCACAGGCAAGGCCAAGGCCATTGGTGTGTCCAACTTCAGTGTGAACAACCTGAAGACCCTGTTGCTGGCCAACTCCACCACCGTGGTGCCTGCAGCCAACCAGGTGGAGATTCACCCGCTGCTGCCACAGAACGACATTCTCGAGTACTGCAACAAGAACGGCATTGTCGTTGAAGCGTACTCGCCACTGGGCACTGTGGACTCGCCATACTTCAAGGATGAGACCCTGAGCGCGCTTGCCACCAAGAACGGTGTGTCTGTCGCCTCGCTGCTGATTAACTGGGCCCTCAAGAGAGGCTATGTGGTGCTGCCTAAATCCAGTAACCCAAAGAGAATTGAGGATAATTTGAAGGAGTTTGAACTGTCCGAGGAGGATTTTGCCAAAATCACCGGCCTAATTGACCAGTTTGGCGAGAGAAGATTTGTCCAACCAAACTGGGGCAGCTTCCCTATCTTTGAGTGAGTACTTGAAGAATTGACTTGGTGTATAGACCTGCATTGAGTTCTTGGTATTCTGTGATTTGTAGCTAAGCCCAGTGCACCTTAGATCACACATCTGTTCTTTTACTTTAGCTAAACAGCTGAGTCTGCTAGGCTGCTCTCAGCCTAATTGATTTAGTTGACTGGGTGTGCACTGTTGAGTATGTACTTCCTGTGCTTTACATGCACTGGATCTCGATAAGCATGATATTAGCTAAATATCATAACCTAACACACTAAGTATTCCTAAGTCTTGTGTACTACTGCTCACTGATGGTGGCGCTGTGATAGTCCATGTGTGGTGTCTCTGGACAGTGAGGAAGCATCATGGTCCTCTTCTATCTCTTGCTAAGTATAAACCTACAAGGTGTGTACCAACTGAGCTAAGTTATAGCTTGCTAGCACTGAAGCAGTACCTTTTTGAGAGTTGAGCTTAACCTAAAGGTTTGCATTGTATCATTTGATATTGCCAAGTTCATGCCGGTATAGTGGAGTTTCCACTGGTCATAAACACTCTGAAGAAGGTGGTACTTCATATACAATGCTGAAGGTCTTACTCCAAATCTGCTGTAAGGCAGGTAACTGGTTTAATTGACTTGGAAGTACGTTCAGCAGCCAATACCACCAATCCAGTTGTGTACTGGACACGCTATAGAAGCATCAGTATGTAGAAAGCCTGAGTAATCTTTCCAGGATATCATGATTTTAGTTCAATAGCTTCATCACTGATGATCAGAGTGTTTATCTAAACCGATAGCTTATTAGTGATAACTGGGGGGATAGATTTTTGAGTTCAGTGGAGGTGTAGTGTTGGGTGGGCTGGTTCATCTACATGTAATGACATATACTATGGACACAGTGAGCTAAGTCACCCAGCGTTGGTTTGCAGACATAAGGGTGACTTAAAAGAACACGCGTGAATGCTTGCCTAGCAGGCAAAAGGTGTATAGCAAAGAGCTAAGCGGTTCAACCGACTTAGTTCTATACTTTTAGCTTAGACGAACAGTGAAGCTGAGATAGCAGCTACACATTAATTGGAGGCCAAGTAATTGGAAGCCCAAGTTAGTACTGAGACACAAAATTGCTGCTGTCCTAGCAGGTCGTAACAAGAACTACAATTAGGTGAGTGCTCCAGGTGGTCTTTCAGCACACTTCAAAATGAGAAGCTATCACTGGCTGAAAATGATGACATTTTACCTTTGAGTACACTATGAGTTCATCTAAAAAGCGAGTAAAAGAGTATAAGTTCAGCTTAACCCTGAGCACAAGAGTATAAGTTCAGCTTAAGTAGATGAGCAGAAGACTATAAGAGATGAACAGTTCAGCTTATTCTGAAAGATGAATGTTTACAGAATGTTTCAAATATATTGTGAAATTTTTTTCAAAAATTTTATTGTTCAACGAAATTTTAACGGTTAAACAGAGGCGAAATGTTTGCATTTAGACGTTTTAATTCAACTGTTTCAACGGTTGAAACTGTTGCCAATATTGCTACCGTTGCCAAGAAGCAAACTATTAGTAAAAAATGGGCTTTCTCTAAGAAAGACGGGCAGGTTCCATGCTTTAAGATGGTGCAGCACAAGTACAGAGACCTGATTCTTAACGGTACAAACGACAGCAACACGCTGGACTTGAGGTACCACACTGTTGCAGGTATGGATGACGCGTTTGACCTGTTCTACGAGCGCCTGAAGAAGAAGGCGCAGGCGTGCTACGACCAGATTGACGAGATCAACACTAAGCTGAGCTCCGAACAGCTCAGTGAGCAGGAAAGAGCCAGCCTGAACCAGCAGAAACTGGCCCTGGAGGTGGACGCAGAGATCAAGAACCCGGAAGTGCTTGCCAACTTCCAGTTCAACGACAAAGTGGACAACAACCCGCAACTGATTGACTACTCGAAAACCATCTACAGAAAGCTTGCCAGAGACCACTGGGAGTCGTACGACCTGATGATCACCATGCAGAGACTGGAGCAGATGTCTGTGATCCCAGACACGCTGCCTACGCTGGACCCACGCTGCGACGTGAAGATGAAGTTCCTGAACCACTCGACGCAGAACGCGTGGATCGAGCCGGGCGTCAAGCTGTCCACCAACGTCACCTCGTTTGCCCCATCGTTCAAGATCCAGGAGTTTGACCAGGTGGACCCACAGAAGCAGATGTACACCATCCTGATTGTCAACCCAGACGTGCCAGACGTGCCTAACGACTCGTACAAGACGGAGATCGTGTACGGGCTGTCCAACATCAAGATCGGGTACAACGACAACTTCGTGGGCCCACGCAGACTCGCCACCGACTCCAGCATCAACCAGATCATCGAGTACGCTCCACCAGTCCCAGACAGAAACCTGGGCCCGCAGAGATACTGTGTCTGGGTGTTTAGACAACCAAACACCATCAGCGACAAGCTGGCCGACAGAGCCTTCGACATCAGACAGTACGCCAAGCAGCACGAGCTGAGGGCGGTGGGCGCGCACCTGTGGAGAAGCGAGTGGGACCTCAACACGGAGAGCGTGCGCCAGCTGTACGGCATGCCGGAGGGCACCATCTACACCAACAAAAAGACCTTCTACGCAAAGGACTTCCCAGACTACAAACCAAGACCAAAGAAGCACAACTGAGCCCTGGCTGGACGCCACGAATGTAATTGAGTTTATTGAGGTTCACTATGTGCCTGGTGGTGTGCTGTTATGTATATATTTTATATAAAGGAATAAGAACTTTATTCGTCTATTGCAGCTTCTCCACTGCAGACAGGATCACTTTGGCAAAGTCGAGGTCCTTGTCGTCGAGGTTGATTTCCGCCGAGGCGGTCTCTGGCTTCTTGTTGAGCTCTGCAAACTTGGCTTTGGCCTCGTTGATCAGCTTCACTTTCTCGTTGTACGCCTTCAATTCCTCCGCTCTGTGGTGCGCGTTCTTGATGGCCTTGGCCTCGAAGAACCCGTACGTGATACCGGTGGCTAGGGCTGCGTATCTTAGGACGTTGATGGTGGACATGCTGGGGTTCGTTTAGTGCTTTTTTCTTGTGTTTCCACTTGTTTTCAACAATCCAATTGGAATTCGCCAAAATAATTTTCACCGGTGGACCCCCCGGAACGCTTGCGCACCCTCGGATCTTCCGCTTTGGGAAACTCCGTTTTTCGGGTAAAAGCTGGTCCCCCGTTTAGGCAAGTTACCGCATCGGGCAGACCCCATCTATTTCACAAAAATTTGATCACTTGAATATTTATCCAACTAAACCGCACTGGACTGATTTACGAGCGTGGGATCCCGCTGTGACTGGTCAATTCGCGTGCAATATAGACTGTGGAGCGTGCACAAGCTGATACGGGCGCAGAAACGAGCCAGGTAGCCGCACAATGTTCAGATCGCTAAGACAAAGTAAGTTGTGTCACTTTATTATCGTGGTGTGTGTGTGCGTGTTGATTAACCAGTACCAAGCATCGCTCAGATCCGCATTGAATCCCAGAGTCAGAAGAAGGTTCAGCACGTCGTCCTCATCCTACTCGTCGTCCTCGTCTTCTTCCTCGCAAAATACGCAGTCGCTAAACCTGAAATTCAACACTGCAGTGGCATATCACCCTAAAGAACGTGATGAAAACAAACTCATCAATAAATTCTACACATACAAGAAGATCGAGTCTCCCACAGGCGAGGACAACTTTGTCATAACCGCAAACAACTCCAACTCGCTGGTTGCGGGCGTCGCTGACGGCGTGGGCGGTTGGGCTGAAGCCGGCTTCGACTCCAGTGCCATCTCCAGAGAGCTTTGTGCCAACATCAAGCACTTCTGGCTCCAGGACACCTCTCTTGCGGCTGTGGACTACCTCGACAAGTCCTTCAACAAGATCAATACCGACAAAATCGTCAAAGTGGGCGGCACAACCGCCTGTATTGGGAAATTCTCCCCAGATGGGACTTTGAACGTTGCCAATCTAGGCGATTCCTGGTGCGGAGTGTTCAGAAACTCAAAACTCATCTTCAACACCAAGAACCAGGAACATGCATTTAACACACCTTACCAATTGGCCGTCATACCTCAACAACTTTTGGAAAAAAACTCAAACTATATCAGAGACTCTCCAAAAGACGCGGACGAATACTCTTTCCAGTTGCAGCCAAACGATATTGTAATATTCGCAACAGATGGCGTAACTGATAATATTTTTCCACAAGATATTGAAATATTCTTGAATGATAATAAGGCAAAGCCTCTGCAGAATTTAGCTGATGAACTAGTTGATAATGTTTACAAGCTGAGCATCGATGAGCAGTACCCCTCAGTGTTTGCTCAGCAATATTCGCAAATTTATGGTAGAAGAATCACTGGTGGTAAGGAAGATGACATCACAATTGTTTTGGTCAAACCTTTCATTGAATCAAAATTATAATCTTTATGTCGCACAATTCTCAACATTTTTGTAGCTTTACGCCTCGAAATTCGCTTGAAGAATGTACTTCTTGATTCGTTCATCCTGTTTGATTCTCTCCTCCTCTTTGGTGATCACTTGGTTCGCAAATTTATTATCCTTAGACAATTCAACGTCTTTGACTCCGCCACCTTTTGTGAGGAATTTGAATGCAATTGTATTTCCAGGTTTCAGCAGCATTTTAGGCTTTGCTGCAGGTGCAGTGCCGGTGGTACCATTAGATACACCATCATTGTTTGGTAGGTTGATTGATAGTGCCTTGCTTGGGTTGTTTCTTTGTGAAGAGGATAAACTATCAGAAACTAATTTACGGAACTCTCTATCAATATCTGCTTCAATCTTTTTCTCTTCCTGCTCCAAAAGTTTCTTTTCATACATTTCATATGTTTCTTTCGACAGTTTGGTTTCTGCTTCCTCTTCCTCCTCCTCTTCCTCCTCCTCCTCTTCCTCCTCTTCCTCTTCTTCTTCTTCTTCTTCTTCCTCCTCCTCGTGTTCATCATCTTCTTCCTCTTCCTCTTCTTCCTCTTCATCATCTTCGTCTTCTTCGTCATCTTCCTCCTCGTCATCTTCTTCATCATCTTCCTCCTCCTCTTGGTACTCGTCTGCTTGAGCCTCCTCCTCTTCTTCCTCTTCCTCAGCTGCACCAGTGCCGTTCTTCAAAGATCTTAGCTTCTGTTTGGCTGAAATATCATTCAAGCTCTTAATCGCCTCGTTCAAATCACCACTTCTTTCAACTTGGAACTTCTCAAACACTTTAACAATCTCAAATTCAAAATTCTTTGGCACAGGTGAGTCCTTGAGGTAAATATAGTAATCAAAATACTTCATGAAAACAACCAGTTTAAACTTAAATGAGTTCTTGACTCTCGTAATGTTCAATAAAATTGTACAAATTAAATTGATTCTAAAATAGTTGTCTGGTAAATCCAGCTCTGTTAACTCTCCCGGTAATGGATTATTGTTCTTATGGCCATAAGTTAGTATTTTATATAGTATTTCATGGACTAAGTTGAAATTGATAATCTTTTGCTCAAAAATTTCTGCAATGTATTTACAATGCGAAATTCTAATTCTGTTATATCTATAATCATTTATCTCCATATTTCTTATAATCTTCTCGATCATTGAATCAATAACCATATTCTTGAAGAAAACTGGACAACTTGTTAAGATTTCTGAAAGATATGTTATATTCTCAAAATTTAGCTTCTCAGGTTTGGTAAAAATATTAATCAAAATCGGTAAAACTGATTCATCGCTAAAATCAATAGAACGGATGAACTTCTTGACCAGAGTATAATTCTTAATGTTAAGGTCTTTTCTGAAAACTCTTTTTAAAAAAACTTCCTCTGCTGGTTTTTCTCTTTTGATTTTTTTCAGCTCTTGAATATTTGGTGGTTTTAATATCAAAAATAAGTTGACAATTTGTAACTTAACGTTCATACTCAATTGATGATCTTTTTTCTTTTCATTGAGTAATTCCAGCATTTCCTCCATTAACTGGTTAAAATTGTTCAGTAAGAACTTACCACAAGTTTCAAAAAATATTCCTAAAATCTCGACATTGTTCTGAGTCTTTAAATTAAGAATCAACGATCTTATTTTATGGAAGATCAGGTGTTCTGGGATCAGTTTAAACTTTATAAGTTCACAAAAGAACATTATATTCTTAAAGTTCAATCCATTATGGTGAATCTGTGATCTGAATCCTTGGTCTAAGTATGAAATCAGTTCTTGGATCAACTCATTGAAAATTGGTTCATTGGATTTTAAGAATCTTGCGTAAATCTTTGTTTTGGAAACCTCATTGTTCATTATAAAATGCTTAAACAGCCTGTTTTTTGTCGCTTTGTTGTAATATTTGTTATTCCAAAACTTTAACACCAAAGAATCACATTCTTCTGCTGTTTGTGCGTTGTCCAAGTCAATTAAAAACTCTGTAATTTCACCACCTCTGTTGGACTCGTCCACAGCTCCCTGGCCGGCGTGCTCAACAGCTGCAGGAATCTCTGGAAAATCTTCGTAGAATTTCCGTTCTTCTTCATTCAACCAAACATTGGTGTCTTTCGTGACGATGATTGAGTCAATTGTCGTGTTGTTTGATTTGATTTCAACCTTGAGAGGAGGTGCCTCAATCTTCATGATGGGGCAGATGGCTTCAATCGACGACTTGAAGTTCTCGAATTTGTTGTTCAGGAACTCGTAGCTCTCCTCATACTCCTCTAGAGTCTTACCTGTCCTTATCTGGGCTTTGTTTTTCTTGATGATCAGGTTGTTGAGCCTAGTGTTGAGGTCTTTGCTGATGGAGATAATCGAGTCAGTGTAAATGGTGAAGATCTTGCCCAGATCGATGCCCTCGTCGTTCTCATCGGTTAGGTACTGCGGATATTTCTTCAAGAAATTCACAGCAATGGGCAATGTTGTGCCCGACTTGACGTCGTAGCTCAGTATTTCCTTCAGCACCACCACCAGCAGGTGGTCCTTGCCCTCAGGGTTTCTTCTGTAGCAGTAGTTGGGCAAGTCGATGCGGTTGTACACATCTGGAATAATCACATTTACTGCGCACAGGTCTGTGAAGACTCTCAGCAGAAACTTGTTCTTGGTGATCCTTTCCTTCTCTTCCTTGTAGTTGGCTAGCCCACTGCCGCTACCGCTAGCACTACCGCTGCCAGTTTTGGGGTTCTCAAACTGGTACAGAAACCACGAGATCAGTGGCAAAGTGTACGACTCGCTAAACCTCTGGTGGATGGCGCTAATGATCTCTGCTGCCGCCACAATGTCTGCGGACTTTGTCACCCTCAGCAGACCCTCCTCAGTCGACGTCACCAGCTCAGTCACATATTTGGTCAGGGACAATGCGTTGATTTCTTTGATTATGGCAGCCTGGGAGTCTTTGGTGAGAGAAGTCTTGAGCTTCTTGACAAAAGCTGTGTTTTTCTTCAGACTGGTATCCAGCGCACCCACCTTCTTGGTCTCGCCAAACCACGCGGCATAGTTCAGCTGTTTCAGCTCATTTTTCCTTTCTTTGTCCATTTCCAGCTGGTTACTAAAACTCAAAGAAATTGATAAAAATCGTAAAATATGCAAAATTGTACATAAAGCGGTGAGGTAATGGCTGACAAGATGAGTCCGCGGGTCATTGGGACGCCCAAGCGGTCGTTTGGGAGTGTCAGAAAGACTGAGGTGACACCCACCAAGCTGGGCACGTCACCCTTCAAGTCTTTTATAACCTCAGCAAGCCCAGTAGGCGATGATATTGTGACAGAAAATGACTACATTGATGGAGTTTCACTGCAGGACAGTTCTGAGGATGTGTTTGTCAAGCAGGAAGATGTGGACAAGATAGACGATTTGGGGACGCTTAGCTGTCCGATATGTGAGGAAAATATGGTGAGTCTGCGGCAGCTGAACAGGCACTTGGACGATGTCCATTCCGGCTCTTTGAGCCTGTCCAGCCCCTCTGGGACAGCTGCGACTGCGCCTACACTGGGCTTATCGGCTTCCAGCTCACCCTCCCCATCGCCAGTGAAGAGCGGTGGCTCTATAGACACAGATCTGCGGTCCATCTGGCTGAAAAAGACCAACGATGTGATACTTCCCATAAAGAAGTTTGCCAAACTGGACATTTTTGACGACTCGTCGCGCACGTCGTCCACCAGCTCGCTAGGAGTGGTGGCGGGCGGCACAGCAAGCCCCTCTGGAGTGAACTCCCGGGCAGAGATTACAGTCACTAAAAAGCACTGGCAAAGACCCACAGGAAACGACTACTGCTCGGTGCCTAATTGCCGCAAAAGACACAGTCTGAACAACTGCAGGAAGTGCGGCAAGCTGTTTTGTCCATCACATTTTGGTTACGAGGTAAAACTGAACAGCCATGCCAACTATGAGATTTTTGGGAGATGGTCGCTGTGCTGCGAGCAGTGCTTCACCAACAAACCCGGGTACAACGATTTTGGCAGCTCCCGGGACCTGACGCAGCAGTTCAAAAGCCAAAGACAGGCTAGGCTGGACAGGAACCAGCTGTATCTGAACAAACTTGAGAGAAGAATTATTAAGCTGGTGAACTCGCTGGTGAAGCTGTACTCAAACTTTAGCGAGTTCAACAGCAACTTTTCCAAGCTGAGGCTGGTGCTGAAACAGAAGGAGATTGAACGGTCGATTGTGAACTGGGAGGACGAGAGCCTGATATCGCACTGCTATATTTGCGCGTCGAGCTTCAGTTTCACGCTGCGAAAGCACCATTGCCGGATATGTGGGAGAGTGTGCTGTGCCAGCGAGGATACAGGGTGCTCCAAAGAGATCCCCATCGAGTACCTGGCGTCTCTGGTGGACATGAGCATCAGAAACGAGGAGCTAAAGCGGCAGGTTGGCATTCGGATCTGTGTCCACTGCAAGGACCTCCTGTTCATCAGAAAGAACTTCTACAGGGACACGCACGCGCCAGTGGGGGTGCTTTTGAAGAGCTTTGAGATGCAGCAGAACATCAAGAAGTCGATCCTGTTCAACCTGCCGAAATTCGAGACGCTGTTGGTGAACATCAAGAACGACAAGACTAACCACGAGAACATCCACGAGATCTCCAAGCTGCGGAAGAAGCTGCTGAACTCGTTCGAGCTGTTCGACAAGCTGACCAAGGAGATTATCAGCCTGGGCGGGCTGTCGAGCGACGAGACGAGGATCCAGAACTCAATCAAGCTGGAGTCCGTACAGTTTATCCAGAAAAACATGGTGCCGCTGAAGAAGCTGCCGGAGATACTCAGCAGCAGCGAGCCAGGCGACGAGGTGCCGAAACCAGTCAAGCTCTCGCGTGACGAGATCCTCAGGATCAAGGAAAACCGTACGAATTTAATGGTTCTGCAGGAACAGAGCTTCCTGATCCAGCAGATGATCCAGACCGCAAAGGCCAACAGAAAGTTTGACGAGGTGCTAACGCTGGACAACAACCTCAGAGACATACAGGCGCAGGTGCGCCAGCTCCAGGCGGAACTGGGCGAGAATGGGTTCTAGCTGATGATAAAAATATAAAAAAATATTAGCGTTATAAATTTTCGTATTGTAAAGTATTTTAGCTAAGGATATCCATGTCAGAGTTCAGCGAGATTGTTGCGAGAGAGGAGCAGCAGCAGCTGCTGGGTGCGTTTGTCACCAACAGCACTAGCAGGTCAGTGCGGTCGCTGGTGTGCTACGGGGGCTCCTCCACGGGGAAGTCGCTGACCATCGAGCACCACCTGAAGCAGATTGCCGCCAGGTACGTGTGGGTGACGTGCGACGAGTGTGTGTCGCTCAAGACGCTGCTGCAGCGGATGATGTCGCAGCTGGTGGAGGCGATGGGTGCGCGCAGCGAGGAGTACATCTTTGATGCGTTTGTGACAGAATCGTTCGACAACTGCATCTACCAGCTGCAGAGGCTGTTCCGCAACGAGACCCAACCCGACCAGCAGTGGTTCATTGTGTTTGACAAGGTGGACGAGCTCGTGGAGGAGTCGGACCTGGTGCTGAGGAGTTTCCTGCGGTTTGACGAGTTCTCCAAGATCCCCAATTTGTCCATCATCTTCGTCTCCCGGGTGCTCCCGCGGCTCTTCATCACCAGCAGCGTGCCCCAGGTGTACTTCCAGCAGTACACGCCCGCCGAGATTGTCCAGATATTCTACAGCAACAAGATGTTCTGCGAGTTCAAGCGACAGGACTTTTCCCCAGCTGAGACTAAACAGTTCTGGGAGAACTACGTCAAGCTCATGATCGACACATACTCCTCGTTCACCAACGACATCAAGAGTCTGCAGCGGATCATGCTCAAGCTGTGGCCGATCTTCACCAGAAAAGTAGAGACCGGCGAGGTGAAGATCAGCCAGTTTATCAGGCTCATCAAGCAAAACAAAAACCTGCTGTCCTCCAACTTTGGGATCGGAGACTCCATGAGTATCAACGACAACGAGTACAACGACCTGGAGGACGACGAGATAGGCATCAGTAACAACGAGCTCATGAACAACGACCTGTTCATATCCAACCTGTCGAACCTGTCCAAGTACCTGATAATAGCAGGCTACCTGGCGAGCTTCAACGACTCCAAGTACGACTGGATCCTGTTTTCCAGGCTTAAGGGGTTCCATAAGAAGAAGCAGCAGATCCGCATGGCGAGAAGCAACGAGCCAAAAATCAACTCCAAGCTACTGGACCCCAACTCGTTCGACTTTGAGCGTTTATTGGCTATTCTGAATGCTATTTACAAGTTCGAGAACTTCAAGAAGATACAAACCGACTGCGACCTGTTCACGCAGTTCTCCAACCTGAACTCGCTCAAGATCTTCCTGAACTCCAACAACAACGACCTCATCGATGCCAGAACAAAGTTCAAGATCAACGTCAACTTCGAGTTTGTCTCCAACATTGCCGACGACATCAACCTCCCGATACTGAATTATATTATGGAAAGCTAGCAGTTCTCCCCATGCTGAATTATATCAAGGAGCTAGTATGACCCCATACTGAATTATATTATGGAGAGCTAGCAGTTCTCCCCATGCTGAATTATATCAAGGAGCTAGTATGACCCCATACTGAATTATATTATGGAGAGCTAGCAGTTCTCCCCATGCTGAATTATATCAAGGAGCTAGTATGACCCCATACTGAATTATGGAGAGCTAGCAGTTCTCCCGATATTGAATAACATGGAGCTAGCACTTCTCCCGATACTGAATTACTAGCACTGCCAATGAATTACATTACGGAGGATAGAGCCCATGCCTCCTGGTGATACCAGGATATTGCTTTTCAGTGTATAGACTGTGCTGAATCAACTGTTGCTGACTGCACCGACCACCCTACTGGAACTCAGACACGTGGACAAACTTAGGGTCCCCAACCTTCCTCACAAAAGCCCTGTTCTCGAAGTAGTGCTCTTTCCAGTACAGAATCTCGTCCTTGGTGTACGGCCCGTGCACCTGCTGCTCGTCATTCTCCCAGTGAAACTCGTACTTGTTTGGGGCTAGCTTGAACGCCCTGCCGGTCTCCTGCTTGAACAGAACAATCAGCTCCTCTTTCTCCAAGTTGTACACATCGCTGAAGCCAAGCTCGATCAGGTTCTCGCAGTAATCTGTAATCTTCAGAATGTCTGCCCTGCTCTGCTTGGACTTGTTGAGCCTCTGCAGGGCCTCAATTGGCGACTCAACGGGGCTCAGCAGGTTGATTAGGTTGGTTAGCAGCGTCTCCGCAGAGTCAGTTGGGGCCTGTTTGCGCGCCCGCTCGGGCCTCTTACAAGCCCTGGCAATGTCGTCTTTCTTTAGACTCTTCAGCCAGAACTCCTCCTCTTCTTCTTCGTCTCCAGCACCACTTTTGGCTATGAAGTTACCGTCTTTATCGAAATTCCCACTTTTCTTCTCGCTCTGGAGGTTGAACGGCTCGATTTGCACCTCGCCACCGTCCTCTGCATCCTGCTGGGGCCCCTCACTATCCCCGTCGCTGGCATAGCCCTCTGTAGCAAGCTCGTTCTCCTTCTCAAACTCTTCGATATTCAGTAATTCCACCTCACGCCTGCTGCCCGCGGGCTTGTGCTCCTGCTGGGGCTCCTGCTCGCCATCTGAGAACATATCGTCGTCGCCTGCACCACCTGCAGCGGGCTCTGGCTGCCCAGGCCGGCCATGCCCGTCGTAGTCCTCCACATCAGAGTCGTCCTGGTACTCGGCAGCACTGATTTCCAGCCTTCTCTTCTTCCTCACTGCCCCGCTGCTACTGAAGCCGTCCTCGTCCTGCGACATTCTACCACTCGTTTATTCGCGTGCTATCTAAACTACTCTCAGTGGTAGAGGTGCGGCTGTTGGGATTAGTTGCAATTCCATTAAGTTTTTTGCAAATATCATCAAATTCACCAAACTCCACTTT
Source organism: [Candida] sp. (assembly GCA_030570575.1). Taxonomy (NCBI): domain Eukaryota; kingdom Fungi; phylum Ascomycota; class Saccharomycetes; order Saccharomycetales; species [Candida] sp. The sequence goes on along the minus strand of JAJLVZ010000002.1, from coordinate 649,896 downwards.
GTAGCCCTTCTCTACTGAGCTGTTTGTGAGCAGCCGCAGCTTGTTGCGCATTTTGTTGATGATCTTGTCGTTGCTCACCACGTCACCATAGTCGTTGCTGGGCTTCAGCTGCGCTACCAGCTCCTTGAGCTGCTGCAGATGCGCGTTCTCTTTAGCCTGTGTGGCACCCTGGGCCCCTTCCCGCGCCACCAGCTGCTGTTCCAGCTGCTCCACAAACCCCTTGACCAGCCCGACCAGCACAAACTTCTGGAAACCCGTCTGAATGCCGTACTCTTTGCCCTCTATGAACGAGTTGATGGTGGACTGCTGCTGGCCCTCCCGCAGCCCCTGCTTGTAGAACCTGCCTGTTAGCCTGCCTACCCACATATCCCCACGCGCCACCACACACTCACTCTTCCTCCAGGTTCAGCACCTCGTCCAAGTCCATTCTTCGCTGGGTTAACTGCCAGAAATAATTACAATTTTATATTAATAATCTACACCCACAGTACGTAAAACATATATTCATCCACCTACAAGGTTGTCCCGCTGACAATCTGCTTGCCGGTCTTTGCAATGGTGTCGTGGATAGTTTGGTATGGCAGTGACGAGACAACGTCCACAGTCTGCTTCTCCAGCGAAATGTCCACCTTGGACACGCCCTCCTTCTTGGTTAGAACCTTGTTGATAGCGTTCGAGCATCCGGCACAGCTCATCTTGACTTCGAAATGGTAGGTGTGGTCGCTCATCGTGGTTGGGTTTGGTTACTATGAATGGTGTGGAAAATAACCAAAATTATTAACAATTGGCGATTTCTTTTATAGGTGAAAATGCGCAAATTGTGCTGTAAATGAATTAGTAAGTGCACCTGGGTGTGCCATCTATCTACGTAGAGTGTGCTGCGCGAGCCGTGGTTATAGCCAGGTGATGGGTTGGAGGTCTGTAGTGGGGCTGCTACCTGGTCTATACTTAGGCATGTTGATATATCTCTACTTTGTGCGAGAAAGCTGTGGCAATGGTTGGTAGTGTCTTGACTCTTCTACGGAATGCGGTAATTGTGCTGTAACAATTGACACCACAGCTTGAGTTACACTGCAGTGCACAGTCCGAGTAGTCTGATTGATGCATTGTCAACTATTAGAACAACCACCGAAGTACTAAACTGCACACCAGTAGCCGTTAAAAGGTGTAAGAGACACACACTTCTACTGCTAAGTCTCTTTGCCTATTGTGGTTACCAAGTGCAGCTCTCAATGCAACACTCAGCACCCTGCTTACTGCGCCAATAGCATACACGACCCTAATAAACCTTACTTTTCTTTACTGAGGCCCTGTGCTGCCAGCACTGACACTGCAGTTATAAACACCGTAGGGCAAGCCGTATAATATATAAGGACCACTTAGTCCCAGCTAGTACGGTGCTTGTGTGAGCTGCATAGCTGTGAACCACGACATAGCACGACAGGTTGCGGCTTTGCCAGGAAGAGAATAACGGTGGATCATTCTTAGAGTGATAAAGCCATGCCAGACGTCGAAGTCTAAGACATTATCGAGACAGTCGTTCTTCGTGAAAACCGCCACCTGTTGCTCTAGGACGCTTACAAGGTGTGATTGTAAGTACTGATTTGGGAGACATAGCTTTACGCTGTAGCGAGGTTACACCTGTGCCCTAACTGTGCCCAATGGACAGCAGCACCATCTAGAAATACTACGGCTATGTTCTGGCTATTGTTTATTCGCTCTAAATTGGCGCTCGGGCCACTGCTACAAGCACCCAAGACAGACTAGATCATGTGGTTGATGTTGTTGTCGACAAACGAGTCGAGGTTGTCTAGGTTGTCCCACCACTTGAACAGGTAGCTTTCGCAGATGAGCTTGAACCACGGGGTGAAGTGGAGGGCCGGGTCCTTGAACATGTCCTTGAGCTCTGAGCTGCTGACGTAGCGCACGTCGCGCACCTCGTTAGGGTTTGGGGCAAGGTCTGGCTGGGCTTTGATGATCAGAATGTAGTCGATCTCGTGCTCGCCCCACTTGCCGTTGCTTGGGGCCTTGTAGTGGATACGGGTGAGGAACTTGAAGTGGTCGAGCGGCACCTGTGCGCTAGGGATGCCCAGCTCCTGGAGCAGCTTTCTCTGGGCTGCAACCTTGACGCCGTGGATGGCCACCTGCAGGTCATTGATGTTGGAGCCGCCTAGCTCGTCCGCAGTGCATAGCGGGTGCGAGCAGCACGTGTTGGTCCACAGGTCTGGGAAGGTAATCTTCTCGGTGGCCCTCTGCTGGAGCAGCAGCTTGCCCTCGTCGTTGAACAAAAACACACTGAATGCTCTGTGCAGCAGCCCGCGCTCGATGTTGTCCATGATGTGGCACACCTTCTTGGTGCCCGCGCCCACAGGCGTGTCGTTGTAGTCCAACACGATGCACAGCTCCTCCATGAGCCGGATCTGCTCCTCGTCGTGGCCCTGGAACACCTCCTCGTCAGCGCTCGCAGAGCCCGCGCTCGTAGGCGCACCGCTCGTCTGGCCCAGGCTCACCAGCTCCGGAAACCGCTCAAGCACCTCTGCACCCGTCAGGCTCTTCACCAGCTCGTCGTAGCTCATTCTCTTCTCTGCCAATACTAATATTTGTTTACTTTTTTGCCCACAAATGTGAAAAATTTCGCGCAAAGATGTAGCCTGCAGCCCTGAGCTGCCACCTCTGGGACCGCGCATTAGCCTATGTCCCCTGGCGCAGGCACTGCTTACCCTCAAGAAGTGGAGGATGATGTACTGGAAACGTAGCAGAAGTGGACGCGTAGCTGTGAAACGGTGTGTGAGAGATATGCTGAAGTCTAGCAGCGTCACTTCACTGTAGACAGCAGCCGAAGAGACGGCCTGGGAGCTGATAGTAACAGATATTGCTGAGGGAGATCACACATCGAAAGGCTCTGGCACCGGATGTTGGTGTAGCACCAGGAGTTGATAGTATGGTGCATACTGCCAGAACGGTTACCACAGGGCAGGTGAGATAGAGAGCTTTAAACAGTTCCGTCTGTACTTTCAAAATTAGCTCCTGGTGAGCTGCTTTCCCATACCAAGTTCTTGTACATCACGACTACGCTATACTGTTGTATAGTAGTAACCATTGTGCATTCCGATATGATGGCATTGCAATGATATGTTGGCATTTTGTTCATACAGTTCCAGCAATGTCGATAGGGTTGCCGTAGGTTATCTAATGGGATAAACACCTGGTTACCGCGCACCAGCGTACCACCTAACCTAGCAGGTTTAATAAGTAAGCACACAGCTTGGTGACACTCGCATCATCTATACCTACATAGGTAGAGCTGTACAGCCAACGTACCCCTCAAACAACACTAAAGCTCCCATACCATGCTGCTAAACTGCACACAGCCTGGGGCAAATCACAAGGGATAGAGCACGCTTGATGAAGACAGCTTGGAGTACACAGCTGACTAGCAGAAATGGTCCTACTAGGTGCAATAGTACAATGAGCATGTAGTCTGGTCTAGGTCTGTACATAATAGGCCGGCTCGGTATCCAAGCCCATGCACTACTTCCAATATAAGGTGAGATCTACAACAAAAGACGTATCAGTAATGTGTGGAGTAATGATAGATAAAACCACAGCCACTCCAAAACTTGATACATTGTTCGCTAGGAGCTACTCCGCTATTTGGATGCTACTAAAGTCCACTGTATTGGGAGTTGAGCCTACACCAGTGAGAGCGGTGCATTGCATATTCTACTAAAGTCCACTGTATTGGGAGTTGAGCCTACACCAGTGAGAGCGGTGCATTGCATATTCTACTAAAGTCCACTGTATTGGGAGTTGAGCCTACACCAGTGAGAGCGGTGCATTGCATATTCTACTAAAGTCCACTGTATTGGGAGTTGAGCCTACACCAGTGAGAGCGGTGCATTGCATATTCTGGAACTTGCTAAAGAGGATGGCCATCTACTACTTTACCGAGAACTCTGGACTCCAGGACATACAGTGTGATTCCCACTTCCGTCTGCTCACGATTACTATGAGCCTGTGGCAGGGTGATGTAGCCTTCTCATCTCTGCACCAAAATTAGTATGAGCAGGCTGATGGTAGAAAGCTGTAAGCAACTTTTGAGAAGAACTGTCCTTTCTTGTTCAAAGACCGAACATCTTGAGCTGTGTCTTCAATGGAGCTTAAAGAAAGTAATGAGAGGTGGTTGTAAGAGAGTGATGGGCTGTAACTTTAATGGAGTGAAGCTTGAGAGAGAGCTGAACAGTGATGGGCTGTAACTTTAATGGAGTGAAGCTTGAGAGAGAGCTGAACAGTGATGGGCTGTAACTTTAATGGAGTGAGGCTTGAGAGAGAGCTTAACAGTGATGGGCTGGATTTCTATGGAGCTTGAGAAAGCCATAATTTTGTGGAGCTTTAGACAGTGATAAGCTGTGTCTTTAATGAAGCTTTGGAGATTGATGAGGTGTAACTTTAATGGAGCTTAAGAGTGATGGAGGATGGTGGTGAGCCGGGCTGTGCCTCTATGGTAAGTTCAGCCTATGGTTTTGGCTAGTGAATAGGCTCTTTCTACGACCAACTGTATAGACCGCATGAGCTACAGCACCAGCGAGACGTTACAGTGCTGAGAACTACGCGCCCAGGCGGTGGTGGTGGGCAGGTGGGACCAACTGTATAGACCGCATGAGCTACAGCACCAGCGAGACGTTACAGTGCTGAGAACTACGCGCCCAGGCGGTGGTGGTGGGCAGGTGGGCGCCCGGCGAAAATTTTGTTTACGTTTCGTCCACTTTGCACAAAAACGAAAAAGTGAAAAATTTCGAGAAAAGAACAACTCACTGCAAGTAAAGAAGGATGTCGCAGTTTGACGAGAAAGAGGAGCGCGGCGAGCGCACCGAGCGCGTGCAAAGACGCCACATTAAAGGGCCGGACGTTGCGGAGCGGAACGCGCAGCTGGAGAAACTGAACGCGGAGATCAAGGCGAAGGACACTGCGATTGCAGAGCTGAGTGCGCAGCTGAGCAAGCTGACCACGGCGGGTGGGGTCCAAGAAGAGCGCAAGCAGCTGATTGCAGAGCTCACCAAGCTCAGAAAGGTGCAGGGCGAGTTCAAGGACAAGCGCAACCTGGTGAACGCCAAAGTGAAGGAGATCGATGCGTCGCTCAAGAGAAAAGTGGGCGAGATCCAGGCCACCACGGCCAAGCACAGCTTCAAGTCCGTGCAGGACATTGACGCGAAGATCGCGTTCTACAACGAGGCCATTGCGAGCGGCGAGCTCAAGCTGGTGGACGAGCGTCGCTACATCAAGGAGATTTCCAACTTGCACAAGCTGCGCAAGGACTTTGACGGGCTCGTTGCCATCCAGAACAGCATCGACGCCGACAAGGCCAAGATCGCGGCACTGAAAGCGGAGCTTGCGGGCCTCAACTCCAAGGAGGTGAACGCCAAGTACGACGAGATCCAGAAGAAGCTTGACGGCCTGAACGACGCCAACAAGTCCGTCAACGACAAGAGACAGGCCGTCTACTCCAAGAGACAGGCCCTGTACAAGGAGAAGGACGCGCTGTACGCCTCGATCAAGAAGATCAGAGCGGACTACGACGAGAAGTTCAAAAACTTCCAAAAAGCCCTCAAGGAAGAGAAGCAGAGAGTCATCGACGAGGAGGCGAGACTCAAGGCCGAGAAGGACAAGGCCGAGAGATCCAGCAAGATCCAGCAGATTCTGGACGACGCAAAGAGACCGGCTTTCGAGCACGAGATCGACTCCATCTACACCTTGCTGCAAGTGTTTGACCCAACTTTTGTCAAGCCAGTCAAGACCACCAACGCCGGCTCCGTCAAGAAGACCTTTATCACTAGAACCGGTGGCCGTGTCATCGAGCAGATCCCAGATGACCTCATCATCAAGAAGGAGGAGACTCCGTTCTTCCAGGGCTCCACCAAGTCCAAGAAAAAGTCTTCTAACGGTCCTGCCTCTAAGAAGTTCACCTTGGAGCCTGATGTCATCACTGCTCTGGGCGAGCTCGACATTGCTTTGCCAATGACCGCAGAAGACGTCCCAAAGACTGTCGAAGCCTTGAACGCCAAATTAGAGGAGTTCAAGTCAACTGAGGCTGCAGTCACCGAGAAGAACATCGAGAACGCAAACAAGAAGATTGCCAAGTTGCAAGCCGAGTGGGAGAAGATGGATGCCAAATAGATGCCGCGCGCCACTCCCAGGTCCAGTCCATAGAGTCGTAATGGACTTGAATACACTGTTATGTAGATGCCCCTCTTGCCCCGATATTCACACTTACCTCTGCTTAACATCACCATTTTCTAAGAATGCCTTCCAGACTTTATAATCCGTGTGGACGATCACCAATACAGTGGAAAGATGGTTCTAACCCAGTAAGGTCTACCGCTCTCAACCACTGACGCTCTCAACCACTGATCAGGCTGTAGGAAGTCACCCAGTTTCGCGGCTAACGTATAAAGTACAATCTTTAAATCCTAATACTATCACACACACCAAGGTGTATACAGTGAGGTATGTTATAATATCATAGTTTCATTGAAATCATCTATTACCACCACACTTATACACAAGATGATTGGAATAATCTACATAAGACACCAATACGCCTTATTGCGATACCACAATACCCCAGCAGTATACAGTAATATCAGTAGAACCGGTGCTACAGTATCACCACAGTATAGCCGGCGCTACCATGTGTTACATCACCACAATAAAACTGGTGCTACAGTGTGGCAGTATGGCACTTGGGTGTAGTCATAGATAGAGCCAATACCCAAAGGTTACATCTACAGGAAACACCCACTACAGGTGAGGAAACAACCTTCCTATATTTTCATTGTGTGGGCCACCAGGTAACTCTCTACACACCACACCAGCCTCACATGATGAACTGCAGGTTGACATCAATCGGGTGTGACGAGCTCAGTTGCGGTTTCTGGGTGTATTTCCCAGCCAGCTCGTCCCTCATACAGTTCAAAAGCGAGATGTAACTCTGGTTTGGCTGTTTACAAAGCGCTGAAATAAACGCGAACGACATGGCACCCGTTGCAGTGCCGTTCTCTGACGCATCAGCACTAGTTTGCGAGTCCTTGGACCCACTGAGCATGATGACATCGGCTGGGGATGCGTTTTTCGCAATGGCAGCCTGCCGGTTGTAGTTTCCGCCCTGAGAAACGGTCTTAACTGCTCCTTCCAGGGCATTGAACAGCCCACCATAGTTGCCTGTAGCATAGCTCATCACCGCATTGAGACCAAACCCACCAACGTCTTTCAGCATGTTGGGTTCCTTGATAACACCTTTGGTGGAGTACACATATGGCAAGTCCAGTGCGGACCCACTGTGGCACGAGTCAAACAGGGCTGTTAGTCTACAGCCCTGGGGTAGTGACCTAACCATTATATCGTGCATAACGTCGTCAATGATGGACCCACTAACCTCGAAATCCACCGGATAAATACACGAATCGTAGCCAGACTCCTCGTCGCCAGTCAGATTCTTCTCCTGGCCCCCATGGCCCGAGTAGTGGAACACCAGCGAGTCGTTGGGTCTGGCGTCCTTCACCAGCCACTGCATCGCTCTGATGATATTGGCTCTGGTAGGAACCTTAACTAGCTGCTGTTGGTCGTCACTTAGCAGCACGATATCTTCCATTTTGTACCCGTAACGGTCACACAAGAACCGCTGCATGGCGTTGGCATCGTTAATGCACCCTCTAAGCTGGTTGCGGGTGCCAATGTAGTTGATTCCAATCAGCAGGGCCTTGCGCTTTCCGGTACACTGCGAATACTGGAAGTTGCTGTACTGCACGTGCTCGGTGCCAAAGGCCTGCGGGCCCTGTGGTGGCTGGGAGTACCCGCGGGAAGCCTGCTGGGTGCAGCCGTATGCCTGGGGTGGAGGGCCCTGTGGTGGCTGGGAATAGCCGTACGCCTGGGATGGAGGGCCCTGCGGTGGCTGGGAGTAGCCGTACGCCTGGGGTGGCGGGCCCTGCGGTGGCTGGAACTGTGGTGGAGGCTGCGAAGGGCGCGCGTACTGCTTTCCTGGGTACATGGCGGTGTCACTGCTAAATAAATAATTCGCTTAGCTGTGAACTGTAGAACGGGGTGCTGAGTCAGCACTGAGTCAGCAACTGGAGGCCCTAAGTGGTGGGCCACTTAGTGGGCGATAACGCGATAAGCTAAGTGGATGGGGACGGAGGAATATAAAAGTAGGCGGAAAGTCGCAGTTGCAGCTGTCCCCAGCAGCAATGAGCGAAGCAAAGACGAGCAAAGCGAAGAAGAGAGTTCTGGTGTGCTACGGGGTTGATATCGACGCCGTGAGTGGCTGGCTGGGAAGCTATGGAGGCGAGGACAGCGCCAACGACATTTCCAGAGGCCTGTGGGCCGGTGAGATTGGTGTGCAGAGACTGGTCAAGCTGTTTGATAAGTACGGGATCAAAGCCACCTGGTTCATTCCTGGCCACTCCCTGGAGACTTTCCCAGAGAGCTGTGCGCTCATTAGGGACAAGGGGCACGAGTTTGGCCTGCACGGGTACTCCCACGAGAACCCTGTGGACATGACCGAGCAGCAGCAAAAGGACGTGCTGGACCACACTTTCCGCCTGATCACCCAGTTCACGGGCAAGCTGCCAAAGGGGTCTGTTGCTCCGTGGTGGGAAACGAGCGAGAAAGGCGTGGAAATGCTGCTGGACTACGGAATTGAGTACGACCACTCCATGTCCCACCACGACTGCCTGCCTTACTGGCTGAGAGTTGGCGACTCGTGGACCAAGATCGACTACTCCAAGCAGGCCAAGGAGTGGATGAAGCCTCTAGTGAGAGGCAAGGAGATTGGCTTGGTCGAGATCGGGGCACAGTGGCATATTGACGACCTGCCTCCTCTGATGTTTATCAAGGGAAGCACCGATAGCAACGGCTGGCTTAACGCGAGAGATCTGGAAGACATCTGGAGAGACCATTTCGACTACTACTACCGCGAGTACGATTTCTTCATCTTCCCAATGACGATTCACCCAGACGCCAGTGGTAAGCCGCACGCACTGCTGATGCACGAGAGACTGATCGAGTACATCAACTCCCATGAAGGTGTGGAGTGGTGCACTATGGGAGAAATCGCACGGGACTTTAAGAAGAATAACACCCCCCCACCAGGTGCCAGAATGCCCGCTTCTGATGAAGAGGTTTGCAAGATGCTGGGAATCGATATTGCAACTTTGAAGAGGTAGGCAGTTGCTGTATTGTAGGCTGCCTCTTATATAGCTGTGCCTTGAGGTGGCTTTCTGCTCAATTAGTACATTGTATAGATTAACTATTGATGCATTGTGACTTCCTTGAGATTTTAGTACCCTGTATGTACGCTGGTACACAGTGTTGGCTACGCTAGAACACAGCAGTGACCATAAACAAGAAAAAAAAAGATTGCAGCATCCAAATTTCCCACATGGTCTCCCACTGTAGTACTCACTTGGACCCTTGGGAGCTTAAGTTGTACTAAGCGGACGGGAAGTACTGTTTTCTGCCAGGTATGGCCGCAACCGGCAGTTAAAATTTGCCATTTGCTAGCATGGGTAGCTGGTATATTATGATGTGGCACTTTTGGAGCTAGCAGAGGTGAATATCAGGTCTGAGCTTGGGCGTGGTGCATTTAGCTGGAACAAGTGCTCTTTTCTGGGCTGGTTGGCTGGAAGTCTTGGTTGAAACAAGCAGTCCTCAGGTTTATTAAGACTGGAGACCAAGCAGTCCCCAGGTTTAGTACGACTGTGGGTGAAGCAAGCAGTTCCCACGTTGAGTAAGACTGTAGCGGATGTGAGCTTATGGGTGGATGTCTGATCGTGCTAGCTCGCAATTTGTCAAAACTACACACTTTTGCGCAGGAGGACTTTTGACTGGATTTTGGTGAATGCTACACAGGTCTCGGTTCCCCAGCAAGCGGAAGCAAAAAGTTGGAACAGAATTTATAATTATCAATTTTTATTTTGACACAAAACTGAAATAACGGTTTACCGTTTATTTAATCATCTGGTAAAACCATTTACCAGTGGTTTTTCTCCAGTGGCTGTAATCTTGTGAGTGTAGTGGTTATTTCTGATGAACTAGCATTTTCAGAGTACGGTGATTCACACACCTAAGCAAGTGCACTGCACTGCACCCTGGCCTTTTAATTGAAAAGAACAATAACCGAAAACAGCATTTTGTACGTCGTGCACTGATAGCCAAACCATTTTACCTACGCTTTTACCTGATTAGGTAATTCAGCCTGATGGTTGATTATTTTAGCGCATTTTGAACACAGTAGGGAGATGCAGAAAATGGCTAGTGCCCACCCTCATATCTAACTGAAGAATGCCACTTTATACCCCTGAAACTACCAAACACAGGTGGACACCTCTTATCCTAGTTGGAACCCACTTATTATTTATCAGGTCCCGTTACAGCATTGTTCGGTACACACACACCCGTTTAAGAGATAAGAAAGATTAAAAGTGGACATGAATCACTTCCTCTACTTCAACAAGCAAAACCAGCAGCCAATGACTGAGAGATATCTGTGTCCGTTTGCACAGTGCGGCAGATCGTTTGCCAGAAAAGACCACCTGGACAGGCACCATTTGAACCACTCTAAGAAGCGCTTGCAGTGTCCCAGATGCGAATCTCAGTTTGCCAGAAAGGACCTGCTATCCAGGCACCTCAAGAGGCACGAGGAAAAAGACCAGGCAGCTGGGGGCAAGGGATTGGGTACGCTGCAAACCAGAACACGGGTTTGGGACCCGGTTCTTGGGTACACCTCGAAGAAGAGGAAAAGTGCCATTGAATCCACCATTGTTTCTTCATCTAGCGATCTAACAAGCGAGAACCCGCCTCAAATCAAATCCACCATGGCGCCCGTGCAAAACCACGAGATGGAGACTGTGCCTATGCCACCGCCCACGACAGACACTTCAAACTCGTCACGCTCGTCCATAATAGAGACTCCACAGCCACTGGAATCAGACACCACAATATTCACCGAGGAGTTCACCAACACCATGCCACGGCCCTCTTTCAACTACCAGTTCACTACAGTCAAGGACTACTCGTGGATCTTTGAGCAAACACCAGAGATGATGCTCAAGAACTTCAACCTGCCAGAGTACGATATACCGATGCACCACAACCACAATATCCAGACATATAACCACTCCCACCCTAAAGCCCAGCCTACCCCCCACCTGAAGTCCATTGCAGAGAGCGCAATGCAGCATCCGTCTTCTAACAACCTCACCTCCACGTGGACGGAGTCGTCTGAGAACTACAACTTTGACTCAGACTACTATGCAGAGCCAATAATCCCCGTAATCGACCTGGAAACCAGAAATAAGCTGGCAAAGTGCGTTGTGGGCATCATGTCCCCAAACTCGCTGATCACCGAGAGTTCGGAGATCTTGCAGCTCGACCAGCTCCAGGAATGTATCAACATGTTCTTCACAAAGTTCAATATCACCTACCCACTTATTCACTGCATCACCTTTATCCCAGCTAACGTGGACCCGCTGTTCCTGATCTCCATTGTGCTGCTGGGCGCGTCCTACTGCTCCAAGAACATCCACCAGCAGGCGGTGCAGATCCACGACTGCCTGCGTGGCGCACTCTTCTCGTCCCAGCACTTTGACCCAAATCCCGACCTCTGGGTGCTGCAGACGCTACTGCTAATCGAGGTGTTTGGCAAGAACCGGGCTGGCATTAGGCAGCACGAGTCCTCGCTGCTGTTTCACGGGCTGCTGATCAACCTGATCAGAAGAAGCGGCTGCGAGAGCGCAACAACTGACCCGTACGATATCAAAGACGAGACCAATAGGGACGAGGCCTGGTACAACTGGATCCGGCAGGAGTCCATGAAACGCGTGGCACTTCTCACATTCTTGTGGGACGTCCAGCACGCCACTTTCTTCAGCCAGACACTCTGCATGAGTGCCTTCGAGCTGAAAGTTGATCTGCCATCGGACCTCAACCTGTGGAACTCGCGAACAGTCCACGAATGGATTGACTACCGCCGCAACGAGACAAAGCCACTGTCCTTCCTGCCCACTTTAAAGCAGTTCCTCAACTGCTCGGTCAACTTACCGTACCTGAACTCATTCTCGCGGGTGCTCATCCTGCATGGGCTGATGGGGATTGCGTGGGACATGCAGCGTCGCGACCAAACGTCATTGAACTTCCAGATGGAGCCCTCAAGCTGGAAACTCAAGCTCAGCAAGGCGTATGATCACTGGAAGCAGGACTTTGACAAGTTCTCCAGGAACATAATGATCAAGATCAGTGGGAACTTTGCAGAGAACACCAAGAACAAGAAATTTTTCGTCAAGTACCTCACCACCAACAACACCATCTACCACACAGCTGTGCTGAGCCTGTGGACCAACCTAGTGGACATCCAGATATTTGCAGGGTGCGTCCACTTACTGGGAATGACGGTGAATGAACAAAACTATTCCAAGTCGAAAAAACAGGTCACCGAGTGGGTGTACCAGATCGGCATCAGCGACAAAGCGGTGATACACGCTGCGCAGCTGCTGAGAACGGGACTGACAAACTTGGAGAACTGGGAGGTGGATGGAACTTTCCACTACCCGTGGTGCCTCTACTTAGCGGTGATCACGTGCTGGAGCTTTTTCAAGATCTTACAGGACCACAATCCCACTTTGATGCCGGCCACCGCCACCGGCACGCCCAACCAGAACAACCATATGGGCAGCATGGACGGCATTGTTGAGCCCGTCATACTAGATAACAAAAGTGGGATGAGAAGGTTTGTGTCACTAGTCACCAGTGGCACGCCAGACGAGGTTCGCGCGCTGAAAAACATCCATGCAAGTGATTTGAAGGCCATGGTGGACGAGATCGCCTCCCATTTAGGTACCATTAGGTGGGCAATCATATATGAAGCTTCTAAAGTGCTGAAAAAGCTTTCAAGTGAGGAAACTTCCACTTAAGAAGATTCTTTTTCCTCCATTTAAAGAACCTATTTAATAAGTGGCTATTAAAAGCCTCTAAAGTGCTGAAAAAGCTTTCAAGTGAGGAAACTTCCACTTAAGAAGATTCTTCTCCCCCCCATTTAAAGAACCTATTTAATAAGTGGCTATTTAAACAGCGGGATGTATTCCTTCTACTCTACCGGAGAGCACACAAGCCAGTATGATGGAGCAACCGTTGAAAGTGGCCGTCATCCAACTGAGCGTTGGCACTAACAAGCAGGCCAACTTGAAAAATGCAGAAAGCAAGATACTTGAGGCAGTTAAGCAAGACGCAAAGCTGGTTGTGCTGCCCGAGTGCTTCCAGTCGCCATACTCTACAGACAAGTTCCGGGAGTACGCGGAGCCCATTCCCAGTGGCGAGACAGCCGTGCTGCTTGCAGCACTGGCTAAGCAGAACAAGGTGTTCATTGTGGGTGGGTCAATACCGGAGATTGACACCCAGCACGACAAGGTTTACAACACCAGTGCAGTGTTTGATCCCAGCGGTAAGATGATTGCTAAGCATAGAAAAGTGCACTTGTTTGATATGGATATTCCCAATGGGGTGCACTTCAAAGAGTCAGACACACTGAGCAGCGGCACCAAAGCTACAGAATTCGAGCTGGACGGGTTTGGCCACTGCGCACTGTGCATCTGCTACGACCTGCGGTTCCCAGAGATTGTTTCTGAGCCCATCAGGGCCTCGGACGGGTTCCTAATCGTAGTTCCCGCGGCATTCAACCTATCTACTGGGCCCAAGCACTGGGACATTCTAGCCAAATGCCGGGCAGTGGACAACGAGTGCTATGTGGTGATGTGCTCGCCGGCCCGAAGTAGAGCCCAAGGTGCATACAAGGCGTACGGGCACTCGATGGTGGTGGATCCCTGGGGGGACAAGCTGGTTGAGGCCGGAGAGGAGGAGGAAATTGTTTACTGCGAGATCGACGGCCGTGTAATGAACATGATGCGCAGTGCCATCCCGCTAAAACAGCACCGCAGAAGCGACGTGTACCGCACCGAGTGTGAAAAGCGCGCGTTGTGCTAGTAAAATCGCTAAACTATTAATATTCACACCCTATCCAGTTAGTCAGACCGCAGTAGTATAGCAAGTTACAGGGCTTACCGCACTATCATTGTTATGGGAAATAATTTCAGTGTAAAAATTTTCAGCTCTGATAAGCACTTTGGCCCAAATGTCTACAGTTTCAGCCGGGAGAATCATCTTGATCCATGGCTACGCGCAGAGTGCGTCCATCTTCAGTGCGAAAACCGGCGCATTGCGCAAGGCGTTGCAAAAACAGGGCTACGAGACAGAATACGTGCAGGCACCCATCAGGCTGGTTGGCGATGCCCTGCACGACCCATCCACGCCAGACGACACTGAACTGTACGGGTGGTGGCTGCATGCGGACAACGAGTACGACGTGCAGCCAGCCATTGATACCGTGATGAAGGCTGTTGGAGACAAGAACGACGTTGTTGGCCTGATTGGGTTCAGCCAGGGAGCCGGTCTGACTGGGGCCATTGTCACCAAGAACCTGATACCAAGCCTCAAGTTTGCGGTTATGTACAGTGGGTTCAGCCTGAAGCCTAAAAAGTACTCTGACTGGTACGCTAACGGGATACATATCCCGAACTTACATGTTTTGGGGGACTTGGACACGGTTGTGGAAGAGAGCAGAAGTCTGTCGCTATGGGACAAGTGTGCGGAAGAGCACAGGCTGATGCTGAGACACCAGGGAGGCCATTTTGTCCCAAATAGCAAGAGTTATGTGGAAAAAGTTGTCAACTGGATTCAGAGCACTATGCAGCACAGTAAAGCGCCAGCCAAATCCAACGAGATTGACGAGGATCTACTGAGCCAGATAGACAACCTTGGTAAAGCTTAAATAGTTGTTTAATTAATATATATCAGGTGTAATTCGGATTCAACTAAAATCACAGGATAATTGGTATTTCAAATTGTAGTTAGAATCCCAGACACCCCAGTGCTTTTCAACATCGGAGGTACCTGAAGTGTTTGGTTTCCAAGCTTCATCAAAGGCTTCAAAGACAATAACGTTGATACCCCATGCTCTAATGGCGCAGATCGCATCACCCCAGAAAGTTTTAGCGTTGGCAACTGATGGCTGGGAGTTCTCGAAAGCAGTTCCCTCGGTTGGCCAGCCAGTTTCTCCGACCCAGAAAGTGATGTCGGTGGAGCCCTTGGTGGTTTGGATGGTTTGCAAAGCTTGCATGATATCGTCAAAGAATGAGTAAGAAGCGTTGGACATGGTTTGACCCTGCCAGTATGAGAAGGCGTTTGCAAAGACAAAGTCGGCAGCCTTGATTGCTGGGTTGGATGCACCGTCAACAATCACGTTCCATGAATCAACAAATCCAACAGGGGTACCCTCGTAGGAGTTTCCCTCGGAATCTTTGATGTTTGCAATGTATTCCTTGATTTCGTTGATCTTCTCAGCTAGCTGTGAAGCGGTCAAGTCATCACGGTACAAAGCTTCTGATCCAACAGTGATAACTTCAACTGTTGATTTTTTGATCTTTGGTAAGTAGTTGGTTAAAGCTTGCTTTTCGGCACTGAAGTGTGCATCGTCAGTTGGCCAAACACCAACAAACACGGTGAAGCCCATCTCTTCGGCAACTGGGGCCAAGATTTCCAAAGTGTTACAGTCGGAAACAGCATAGAAACGAACTTTGGAGGTGTACGAGCTCAATATTTTTAGCTCGGTTTTGTATTCATCAGCTGTTTTACAGTTACCATCATTGTCCTTGACACCCAAGTTGAAGGCCAAGTCTCCAATAGCATGTGCCGATGCCGCTAGCGCAGTGAGAGCTGTCACGAATGATAATCCAAATCTCATTTTAACCCTTTTTATTCTTTTTGTAAAATATCAAAACAAACAGAATTCAAAACAAACACAAAAATTTGTCTTTTTTCGCTACAATTTAACTTTCGGTGAGAAAAAAGGAAAAAAAGTTCTAAAAATAAAAAAGCGCCCATTGCTGCTGACATAAGCGTATTTCAGCTTGCCCGAAAGGGCAGATTGCCCGATCGGGAAGTACTGAAGAGCCAAAAAAACATCACGTGAAAATTAAGGGTTCTGCACGTGACTGGGACCGGAACTCAAAGGCAGTTTCATGTCCGGATCACACACTTCCCAATTGGGAAAGCTCATTATCTGACTGGGTCCCTCTGAGAATTTCTTTTTGTGGGTCTGCTGATTTTATCTACAAAGTTCTTTAGTATGCGCAGAAAACGCCACCGTACTGATCATACCACGTTTTGCCATCAGCCTGTTTTGGCTTGCTTCCACATTGTTCAATTGTTGGCCCGGTTCAACAGCCAACTTTTCTTGAAACGTCTGCTGACGCAGCGCTGACTAACTTCCAACATTTTTTTGTTGGGATAAAAATATGAAAATTTAAATATAAAGAAAAGAAATGGTGTAACAAAAAAAGAAAAACCTTCATTCCTGAAATTGTTTGCTAATTGTCAAAGAAGATCAACTTAATCCACAACATGTCTGATCAGTTAGAAGCCGTTGACGTGCTTGAAGCAAATGTCATTGCTTCAGGTGCCAACAAGAAAACTAAGAGAATTGTGAATGGATTTGGCTCATTGATGGGATCAAAAGAAATCACACAGCTTCACTTCAAAGAGACTGAGGAACAGAAAAATGTCAACTCAATCCTGGAAAAGGATAGACTGGAGAAGGAGAAGTTTGCTAAGAAGAGACACATCAGTGAGATGCCATGGACTTTAGACAACTGGCACCAGCATATCAACTGGTTGAATTTCATCTTGGTGTTGTTCATTCCTTTTATCGGGTTCATGTCCATCTCAAAAGTTCCACTGAAACTACCAACCGCAATCACCGCCTTTGTCTTATACTGCTTTGCAGGTTTGTCCATCACTGGTGGTTACCACAGACTGTGGTCTCACAAGGCTTACCATGGTAAAGCGCCACTAAGAATATTCTTTGCCTTGTTTGGTGCAGCAGCCGTTGAAGGTTCCATCAAATGGTGGGGACACTCACACAGAATCCATCACAGATACACTGATACCGCAAGAGATCCATATGACGCAAGAAGAGGATTCTGGTATTCACATTTGGGTTGGATGTTACAGAAGCCAAATCCTAAATATAAGGCAAGAGCCGATATTTCTGACTTGGTTGATGACTGGATTGTCAGAGTTCAACACAGACACTACTTATTGATCATGTTTACTATGGCTTTTGTTGTGCCAACAGTTTTCTGTGGATACTTTTTCAATGACTACATGGGAGGATTAATCTACGCTGGTATTTTAAGAGCCTTCTTCATTCAACAAGCAACATTCTGTGTCAATTCTCTAGCACATTGGATCGGTTCTCAACCATTCGATGACAGAAGAACCCCAAGAGATCATGTTTTAACTGCTTTAGTTACTTTTGGTGAAGGTTACCACAATTTTCACCACGAGTTCCCATCAGACTACAGAAATGCAATCAAATGGTACCAATACGACCCAACCAAAATCCTCATTTATGTTGCCTCATTATTTGGTTTAGCTTATGACTTGAAAACTTTCTCACAAAACGCTATTGAACAAGGTTTAGTCCAACAACAGCAAAAGAAAATTGATGCTATGAGAGCAAAACTAAACTGGGGTACTCCATTAAACCAACTACCAATATGGGACAAATCCGAGTTTGTTGAAAAAAGTAAAACAAACAAGGGATTGGTTATTGTTAACGGAATCGCTCATGATGTTTCAGGATACATCAGTGAACATCCTGGTGGAGAATCTTTATTAAGAACTTCTATTGGTAAGGATGCCACCAAGGCGTTCAACGGTGGTGTTTACTTACATTCGAACGCTGCTCACAACTTGTTGGCCACTTTAAGAGTGGCTGTTATCAAGGATTCTCATACGCATTTAGCTGGCGTGAATTCCTCAGCAATCGAAACTAAAAAAGAGAATTAGTTTAGCGATCATTACGAAAACAAGAACAACTTTTGAATTAATTGAATTAATTTGGATTTTAAGGAGATCTTGAAGTTGAGAGCACAAGTGCGCCAACTACAACGATCATATTGGGAAGCATTATTTTATATTTTACTATTTTTTGAAGAAAACACAAAAAAAACGGTTACGAAATCATTAATTGTTGTAGAATTTGCCTTGACCACTCGTAGTTATTTCTGTCCTAGGCACCAGAGCATTTTCCATGCATAATCGATTCTCTTGATAGAATTTGTGTCAAATTTGTACTGTGCAGCTAAAACCATCGTTTAGTGCCTCAACCGTAGATCATTAGAAGGGTTATCAATACTTAATCGAGTAAATCGATTTCAATCCTGATGGGATAAGTGTGGACTGTTTTACGGCAGTCAACAGGATACAAAATAGTTGTGAAAATGGTGCTCAATGTATCGGCGATCCAGTAACCCCAGAAGCCTGCGTCCACCGGGTAAAAGTTTAATTTCAAATATCTTCTTCACAAGCCTGAAAATACAGTGTAGCGTACAACCGACTATTAGCTGGTATTTCTTTCATTGCTTATAACTTTTACGACACAACTACCATCGTTCAACACTGAATTGCGGAAATTTATTTTGAAATCATTTGCTTTTTTGCTTCTTAAAGAATTTGCTGTCCCTTTTTTTACAGTTTTGTATTTTGTAGATAACTGGCAAATAAAGCAACATTTTACTGTACAGTTTTATACCAACTTGCCCCTTACTGCTGCTTAGTCTCAACTAATTTTAACCAATGGTCAGAAGAACTCAAAGCAGAGCTGAGATAAAGACTCTTGCGGGTCAAACAGCAGAGGAAAAACGATTAGCAGAAGACAAACAAAAGAAAAAGTACTGGAGACGTTGGGGGCCCTATGTTAGTGAAAGGCAGTGGGGTGTTGTGCGTGAAGATTACTCTTTTGATGGGAATGCTTGGGAATCGTTCAGTTTTGATGATAGCAGAATGAGAACTTATCGTTGGGGTGAAGACGGTATTGCAGGTGTTTCTGATAATCATCAGCTCTTATGTTTCACTTTGGCCATGTGGAATGAGAACGATGATATATTGAAGGAAAAATTGTTTGGTCTCACTGGTCCACAGGGAAATCATGGTGAGGATGTCAAAGAGATTTACTATTATCTGGACAATACACCAACTCATTCGTACATGAAATATCACTACAAGTACCCGCAGAACAAGTTCCCTTATAAGGATTTGGTTGAGACCAATGCTTCAATTTCCAGAAACGAAAGGGAATATGAGCTGCTGGACACGGGAATTTTTGATTCAAACGAATATTTCGATATTGTGTTTGAAATGGCCAAAGACGATGACGAAGAGTTGTACTTTAGAGTCACTGCCTACAACAGATCTGACAAGCCAGCTCCATTACACTTGATTCCACAAGTTTTCTATAGAAACACTTGGAGCTGGGGTCATGATGACTATAAACCTGAATTGACTAAAACCGATGAGAATGTTTTGGGAATCAACCATAAAAAGTTTGGTGATAGACGCATGATTTTTGCTCCTGCACCTGGTTTAACTGTTGACCATCCGGATGTGGAGCCAGAACTCTTATTTACTGATAATGAAACTAACATGAAAAAGTTATATGATCAACCAAATAAACACAAGTTCACGAAAGATGCTTTCCACGATTATATTGTTGATAATGAGGTTGATGCAGTCAATCCTGCAAACAAAGGTACCAAGGCTTGTGCTTGGTTTTCATTCAACGAGTCTGGTGGTGTTCCACCAGACGATTATGTCACACTTCGTTATCAGTTTACCAAAAAGGATATTACAGAGATAAATGAAGAAGCATTTGATCAAGTTTTCCATAGACGTGAGACTGAAGCGGATAATTTTTACTGGAGAATTACACCACTTCCGATTAGTGAGGAACTGAGAACTATTCAGAGACAAGCGTTTGCCGGGTTGTTATGGACTAAGCAGTTTTACCATTTCATTCAGGAAGATTGGTACAATGGTGATCCAATTGAACCGAAACCTCCAGCAAATAGAGCAAATGGTAGAAACAAAGAGTGGAAGCATATGTACATTGATGATATTTTGTCTCTACCTGATAAATGGGAATATAACTTCTTTGCATCATGGGACACAGCCTTCCATTGTGTTCCGATTGCATTAATTGATCCAGATTTTGCTAAGAAGCAACTAGATCTGCTAACTAGAGAGTGGTATATGCATCCAAACGGTCAAATTCCTGCATATGAATGGAATTTCAGTGATGTTAATCCTCCAGTTCATGCTTGGGCAACTTATAGAGTTTATAAACTGGAAAGGAAGATTTATGGCAGAACTGACGATGATTTTTTGGAACGAGTTTTCCAAAAGCTACTATTGAACTTTACGTGGTGGGTCAATAGAAAAGATGTTGATGGTAATAATGTTTTTGAAGGTGGGTTTTTAGGATTAGATAACATTGGAATTTTCAATAGATCTGAACCATTACCAACCGGAGGTAGATTGGAACAAGCCGACTCTACAGGTTGGATGGCATTCTTTTGTTTACAAATGCTTAATATTGCCTTGGAACTAGCCAAAAATAGATCAGTTTATGAAGATATTGCATCTAAATTCTTTGAACATTTCTTGCTAATTGCAGATGCAATGACTTTTAGTGGTGATTCAGTGAAATCATTGTGGAATGAAGAAGATGAGTTTTATTACGATGCAATTTCATGGGGTGGGGACCATAAAGAACAATTACCAATCAGATCATTAGTTGGGTTAATTCCCTTGTATGCTTCGCTAACTCTAGAACCACAATTGATGGAAAGATTTCCAAGTTTCAAGAAAAGAGTCGAATGGTTTATTCAAAAGAATTCGAAAGTGGCAAATAGAAATATTGCAAGTATGGAAGCCAAAGGTGTTGGTGAACGGTTATTATTGAGTTTGGTTAGTAAAGAGAGATTGGAAGCAATTTTGAAGAGAATGTTAGATGAAGATGAGTTTTTATCTGATTATGGTATCAGATCATTATCGAAATACCATTTGGAACATCCCTTCAAGATGGATGTTAATGGTAATGAGTATAATATCTCTTATTTACCAGGGGAATCCGACTCTGGTCTCTTTGGTGGTAATTCAAATTGGAGAGGACCAATTTGGTTTCCAACAAATTTTTTATTAGTGGAATCGTTACAAAGGTTTTTCCTTTACTATGGACCAAGCTTCAAAGTTGAGTGTCCAACCAATTCTGGAAATTTGATGAATTTGGCTCAGATTGCAGAATTTTTGCAGCATCGTTTGACTAAAATATTTACTTTAGACGATAATACAAATACTAGAGCGTTTAATGGTGATGATGAAGTTTTGAGTAAAGATGAAAACTTTAAGAAATTCATTCAGTTTTATGAATATTTTGATGGTGATACTGGTAGAGGGTTGGGCGCATCACATCAATGTGGATGGACCGCATTGGTTGCAAAGTTTATTCATGATACAGGAATCACACTGAAATCAAAGCAAGATGGTGGTGTCTGTACCCCTGGACCTGTTGAAGATTCATCCAAAGACTCTTATTTCGGCAAGCAAACGTCGTCAGCTAGCATGTATGGCAAGTTACAGAGACGTCGTTCTGCTAAGAGCTTGATGAATCTAACAGCAGAAGTGTTAGAATTGAGTGTTGAAGAGAGCGAGGCATTGTCCAACACATTGAACAGAACCACGAGCAATGCTGTTCTGTCAAGAGTTACGACTGCTGAGAGTGGTGCTGGTGCCAGCGATGACGAGAATGATAACCATGAAAGAGAGTTACTTGACCAGATCAGAAATGCTATTAGCAGATACACCACTGCGGAATCAGATGATGATGACGATATCATCTCGAGCGACGAGTTTGAGGCACATACTTGAGCTACTTATGTACTTTTTTTTTAAGCACTATTTTTATTCTTATTAAACTACCAGAACTTGCTGGCAATAACTAAAAAGATGAGAATGATAAGCACCCCGATAATGGCGTAGCTGATGAACTTGTTGGCCACGAGTCTTCTGGACATGGACTTGAGTGTTTGTATGCTCTTGTCTACATAGCCGTCAGCCTCAAACAGGGTGTTTCTAGTGTTAGTTAGCTGCTCTCGTTGAGCTCTGAGGTCCAGCATGATGTTGGAGCCCACCTGTTCAGTTTCAGACGCAATTCGCGAACTCTCTCTCAGTCTTTCGCTAGTTCTTTCCAGTGCTGCATTGGACTTGAGCAGCTGCGAGCGCTGCTGGGACTTGGTGTTGGACTGGGAACCGAACAACTCGAATCTGTCAGCATCGTCCTGGAACGATTTCAGCTGTTTCTTGATCTTCTCAATATCGTTTCTGAACGATCTTATCTTGGAATTGCTGCTAGATCTCTGGTTGTTTGGTAGGTTCTGTACTTCGATCGTTAGCTGGTCTATGATCTCCATACACTCATCTGTCGCACGCTCCACATCCTTCATTGCTTGCTGGCGCTGCGCACCTTCCGCATTCTTGATTGCGTCCAGCTTCTGCTGTGCCTCGTTGAACGACACCTTAAAGTCCGCCTCATACGTGTCAAACAGCTCGCTGTTCTCGAGCAGATTCTGGCTCGCCATGTCCTGCTTTATCGTGTTTTATCGTGTTTTATTTGATTTTAAAGGAGAAAATAATTTACGTCAAAAATCAAAAATGAAAAAAAAAAAATCTTACTTAATCGATGCTTCCAGTCCGAAAAAATTCCAAAGCTTCAAGATAGTTTTTCTTTCTGTGAACCATCGAGTTTTGCAGCTTCTCAGATTGTGTGGTGCGAGATGTTTGTGTTTAAAAGGGTACCGGGTGCTCTGGCAGGACGCGCGCTGGGTTTTGCGGGCTTTCAGGCGAGACTTGCGACAAAGATGAAATCGTACAGCCTGAACCGAGTCAGCACAATGAACTTGGGCTTGGGCAGGGAGTTCAGTGCCACGAGCTACAGTTCGCACGGACATTTGCATAAACCAAAGCCAGGCGAAGAGCTGCACATAACGTTCATCGATAAAGAGGGACAACAATTCACGTACGAAGTGGCGGAAGGTGACACCGTCTTGGACATTGCCCAGGCCAACAACCTGGATATGGAGGGAGCGTGTGGTGGATCGTGTGCGTGCTCGACGTGCCATGTGATTGTGGACCCGGCGTTCTACGACAAGATCCCAGAGCCGGACGACGACGAGAACGATATGCTGGATCTGGCGTTTGGCCTGACTGAGACTTCCAGATTGGGCTGCTGTATCAAGATGACCAAAGACATCGATGGCATAAGGGTTGCCCTGCCGGCCATGACCAGAAACCTACAGTCCTCTGACTTCTCGTGAGGTATACAGCACTGGCTACAAGATTCCTTATCGGTCAGTAAAGTTTAGTGCCGCCGTTGAGTAAACAAGCCAAACAAAACAGACATGTGAATCACGGGCTCTGGTTGGCTCCTGTTCTTTTTATTGGCTCTTGTGCGAGGGTTCTGCGCCTCTTGATAAAAAACTGTAAATATTCATATTTTTTGCCTTTTGTAGTAGCAATTGAGTCATCTGGTGGGGTGTCCAAAGATGGTCTGGTTTTGGCATTAATAGAACAAGAATTCTCTGCTGATAATAACGGTATATTGGATGTAGGTGCGCCAGCTTTGGCCTACAGGAAACTATCTCTAGAAGCACAGCATGCTGGTCAAAAACTTTTTTTATTTATTTTTGTTTGTTTTTATTTAGTGGAAAAGTAAACAAACAAACAAACAAACAAACTGTAATTTTAGCAGTCTGACTGAGCGGTTAGCACCAGGGTCTGAAGAGAGCTTTACTGGCCATATCATATACAACCTGTCACATCTAGTCAGTGGCAGACACTTGTAAGACACCAGTATCATCACTGTTACTTGAAACAAGCATAAAACAGCTCGAACCATAATAAATAATGTCCAAATTGCCCGTGTCCAAGTCCAGGTTCTCCCAGGAGAGCCCACCTGCTAAAAGACGCAAAGTCTTTAACGATATCACGGGCACAATGAACAAATCCCCATCGTTTCAGCACCAACTGAACACTAATAAATCACATATTCCAGTTCCCAAACCTGATTTACTGAGTATTAGAAATAGCAAGAAAGCCTTAGCACCTGTACCCACGAGGTCCCACTCGAACCTTGACAAGGCCATGTACTCGCGTTTGAAGAACTTGTGTGAATCAGATCCCACTGCACGAGAGTCAAGCCTGAATTTGAAAAAGTTTAATGAATATTACGAGAGAAGTAATGGACTGGATAGCGAGAAGAATAAAGACAAGTTCAAACGGGACTTACTGAGATCCAAGGAGCTGGATTTGCAAATTGAAGAGCTGAAAAAGAAAATTGAGTATCAGAAACAGTACAATAAAGAAATCATTGAGAACTCAAACAGTTTGAAACTAGCTAAAAACGATATTGAAGTTGATTTGAACCGAGTCAATCTACAGATTGATCAACTAAAGTTTTCTAATGATAAGTTTTTTGTCCATTTGAGGCATTTGAAAACAACAGAATTGAAAGATGAGCAGAACCAATTACTAAAACAACTGGACGAGTTCAAATCAATGTTGGTCAAAGAACTAGATAATGCGAATAAATTTGATAATACCGAGTTAAAAAGCAAGATTGCAGATTTGAAGCAAGAAAAAATGAACCTAACCAAGAAATTGAACGAATTGAACGATTCAATGATTTTGAAATTGGAGGCCAAACAACAAGAATTTGAAGAGAAGTTTTCAAATTTGTTGAGTTCAAAAGAAAATAAAATTGATGAGTTGAGTAATCTAAACTCAAAGCTGAAAGAGAATTCGACTGAAATTGAACTAAAGATATCCAAGATTAATGATGAATTGAACGAATTAATGAAAAAAAATTGCAAGCTAGAAAATGAAATTAACTACCAAAACGAAATTATCAATTCTAACGGATGCTCAATTAAAGATTTGAATAAAGAAATATCTTTGTTGAAATTCCAAGAGTCTGAAGTTGATGAGAAACTTAGTTCAAAGCTGGAAGAATTGAATACAATTAACCAGAATTTCAATGACTCGAACATCAAGATTGAAAAAGAGCGCAATTTAAGAAGAAGGTTACAAAACTCGATTGAAGATATCCATGGAAAACTAAGAGTTTATATCAATTTATTGAATGATGATGTGGAGGTTTTTGAACACAAAAAGCTGAAATTCAACTCGATTAATTATGAATTTGATAAAATATTTTATAATAAAGACAATTTCAAGTTTAATGAGTTTACAATTCTAGCAGAAAATGTTTTTAAAAACTCAAATGTTTCATTTATTAATTGTGGGGATTCAAATAACTCTTTGGAATTGATTAAATCAGTTCAAAATACATTAATGAACAGAGAAAATAAATACTCAAATTTCCAATATACTTATAACTTGCAAATTGTTGATTTGAGAACATCAACTGATCAACTTGGTGGTGGTGAGGCTAAGATTTCATTTGCAAACAACAGTTCTGAAATAAGCTCAACTTGCATATTATTGAATGAATTCAAATATGATGTTGAGATCAATGATTTGACACTACTGAAAATCACAATAAACAACAACACATCAATTCACATTTTGAACATTAATTCAGTTGATGTATTGGAGAAATACTTCAGGTCCAACAGTGACAAAAATTCAATGCTTAAGTTCATTTATGAGTCAACGAAAACTGTAACAATTTTCAACATAGATAAGGATTACCAAGTGCTGAATCTTGCCAGAAGAATTAATTCAAAATCAGCAAAATGATGTCAGTTTGATAATATATCACGGATCACCATATTGAGTTCATCCTTTGTACCGATATTCTTCTTTTTGTCGTCCTCACTCATCTGTTCAATCTCCTTATTGATTTCACTGATGTCTTTCAAAATGGAATCAATTGAAGTCTTTTCTTCAATATAACTGTCGTCCTGCAACTTACATGAATACAACCTGTATATGGCACCGTTGGGGTCGGTCACATAGGGGCTTATGGTTAGCGTGTCCAGCATGTCTTCGGTGGTTAAAGTTATTTTTTTATTTGAAACGTCTTTCTTGACTGTTGGGTCTTCAAATGGATTGTCCACATATTTGTTCTTTCTATAGCGGACAGAGTCGATCGCTGTCTCCACTATGTTCTGGATATAATACTCGAGTCCTTTATAGAGCACATCAATAGAGTCTTTTTCAATCACCCCGGTAAGCCCGTGCTCTCTGGCTATGCCCAGCATTCTGATTTTCAGGTTCTCAGCATCGGGCAAGTGGTAGCTTTCCACACAGAGCAGGGCCTGCAGAGAATGGCTGATGTCCTGAGTCCATTCGACGGTGTTTCCCGTGACAACTTTCTCTTTGTCACTTACATAGGGGATTTTGGGTAATAAAGTTTGCCTTGTGAGGGTTAGTGCGGAATTGGCCATGGTTCTTTTGCCCGATTCCCTAGTTATAAGCTTGATTCTTCTTCTTTCCTTTACAGGTAGCGACATTATGTCTTTTTTCAGTTTCTCGTACTGATTTGATATTTTGGATTTATTTGACTTCTTCTTGTTGAAGCCAAACTTGCCAAACCCGGAGTTGGAAGACACCGAGTTTAGTGGGCCGTCTCTTAGCGAGTTGGCAAGGTTTGCCAGCAGCAGCTGGTTGTGGAACTTGACTAACTTGGAATCCACTAGTAGCTCATTCAGGTTGCTTGTAAACTCTTTTCTTGACAGCCGGCCACACAAAAACAGACTTATGGTGGCCTGGTACTTGTCCCAGTTGTTGTTTCCCAGCTTCTTCTTGAGTTCTTTGGCCAAATTCTCAACTTCTATTCTCTTGAAAGTTGGTTTGGAAACAGCCGAGGAGCCTGATCCGTTGGTGCTGTTTCCGCCAGCCGAGCTCGCTACCTCCGTCGGCACCTCTGTCAACATGTCTCGGGCACTGAATGTCGCTGATTTCGTGATGATTTATGCTGTTAAAACACACCAAACAATGAATTTCCAGCTATTCAACTCGTTTTACTTTTTTTATTTATCAGAGAGCAAAACACACGCTTAGTCAGCAGCGTGCGCCTACCGGGGTGTCGTTACATTAAGCATTAGGTAGCTAGAACTCGGTGAGGTCCAGGCTGGTGCGCCTGGCCCGCGAGGATTTGGGGGGCTCCAGCACTGGTCTGGTACGGGGATATTCGGGCGGCTTGTTCAGCTTTTTTTTGAGCAGCACGTCAATGGAGTCGATGGTGTCGTCGTTGTACCTGGAATTGTCTGCGTAGTGGGACTTGTACTTCAAGTCGGAATTGTCTGTGTAGTGGGACTTGTACTTCAAGTCGGAACTGTCTGTGTAGTTGGACTTGTACTTCAAGTCGGAATTGTCTGTGTAGTTGGACTTGTACTTCAAGTCGGATTTGTCTGTGTAGTTGGACTTGCTGTACTTCAAGTCGTCAGTAAACTTTGGTTCAATGTAGTCCCTACCCAGCTCGGTGTACTTGGAGGTGGTGTACTTGGAGGTGTTGGAGTCCCTGCCCAAGTCGGTGTACTTGAGACTGTCAATCCTCTGCTTGGCCTTCTCCAAGTCGAGCCTGTGAGCCTTCTTCTCCTCCTTAAGGCGCAGCTCGAGCTGCGCAACTTGATCCTTGAGCTCGGTTTCGCTGGACTGGCTTTTCATCAGCCTGTATTTCAAGGTGTCATTCTCGGTCCGGAGCCTGCTGAGCTCCTGTTTGTTCTGGTTGAACTCGGTTTTGAGCAGCTTGTACCTGTTGACAAACTTGTAGTACTCGTCGTAGAGCTCTTTGCTGTTCTTGAGCTCGCTGATAAGCTCGTGCTTGAGCTCGTTGTATTTCTTTTTGGAGCTGATTTCGAGCTCCTGTTTCTCCAGCCTGAGCTTTTCGAGCTGCTTTGTGACGCTGCGCAGCTCGCCGGACGGGCCTGGGGCACCGAACACCGGTGGAGACGACGACAGGCTGATGTTTTTGTTGCGCTCGGTGTTGGACTGGGCTTTCCTGAAGTTTCTGGCTGTGGACGAGCTCAAAGGCCCGCCGGGGCTAAACTTTGGCTCGCTGTACGGGCTGGGAAACGCGCCAGGGTACCCGCGGAGGGACCGGGACCTGCTGGGCGGGTTGAACACGTCGTCGGCTGGATCTGGGTGCGCGGTGGGCAGCCCAAAGTCGCTGTCGTCCAGTATGAGCGAGTTGTCTCGGTAATACCGCCGCTTCGAGTGCACCGAGCCGTTGTTATCCACCATAAACCTGCCTGGCCTGCCCTGGTCAAACGCCACGCTCTTGCGCAGCGACTCGATCTCGGTGTCGTCGCTGAACCGCCTGTCGTACATGGGCGTCCTGGTGGTGGCTCTGTACTTGTGTGACGGCGTTTCCCTGCTCAGCAGCGAGTTCCACGCCCACTGCACGAGCCCCGGGCTCTGCTTGTCGTCCTGCTCCCAGAACATGGTCTTCCTGTGGTCCTGTGGGGGTTCCTAGTGGGTCCTGCCTGCTGTGTCCTGGGGGTCCTGGGGTCCTGGAGGTGTGCAAACTGTAAAAACACAAAAACAAACAAATTTCCCAATTGGGTGCGCGTCGCGTCGCTGCGGCAACGGCAGTTTCGCGTTGCGGTTTCGCGCGCCTGCATTTAGTTGCATGTAGATGCATCACAACGCATACCAACTGATCAGAAGGCAACCACACGCCAGGTTGGGCGCAGGGCAGGGAGCCCAAAGGGGACAGGTGTGGGACCAGGCAGGTGCAAGCTGGGCGCAAGCTGGACGCGCAAGTGGCCAGTTCCACACGTAACGTGCGAGCTGTGCCACGCTTACCATCTTCATGCACGCCCAAAACGGTTTTATGCACGCTGTAGGCAGCAACATTTGGGCAGGAGTGGTCGTCCCTGCTACAGCACAGAATCTCGCTCCACATGAGATGTGGGAAGGGACACTGTAGACACCTTCCAAACCTTTGGTGCTGTGCGCATTTGTTTATAAATAATATTGTTCGCTGATATTTGCACTTGAATTGAAAGCACAGCTGCACACACTCGTTTACCCACATCATGTCAGGCCTCAAAGTCACTGCAACCCAGTCCAAGTACCCACTGGAGCTGTCCAACTCAGAGATCATCTCGCACCAGGTGCAGATCGACGACTACAAGGAGGAGCTCTCCTCCTCGCTCTACGAGACCTGCCTCAAGTACAAGCCAGACCTCAACCTCATCAACCAGCAGCCAGAGATCAAGCAGTACCTGAGAACACCGCTTCTGCAGTTCCTGCTCAAGATCTCCATCAAAACCAAGGTGACCAACGGCATCTTCTACCAGGCTGCAAAGACCTTTGACCGCTACTGCTCCAAGCGCATCGTCCTCAAGGATCAGGCACAGCTCGTCCTGGCCACCTGCCTGTGGCTCAGTGCCAAAACTTACGGCGGCTGCAACCACATAATAAACAACACCAACGTCCCCACTGGGGGCAGATTCTACGGGCCCAACCCGCGCGCAAGAATCCCCAGACTCAGCGAGCTCGTCATCCTGTGCAACCACTCCATAGACTCGGGCTCGGGCTCCGCCCTCAACAACTACGACGAGGGCATGTTCATCCAGATGGAGAGGCACATCCTGGACACTTTGAACTGGGACGTGGTCGAGCCCCAGCTCAACAACTGGCTGCTCAACACGTACGAGAACAACCTCATCCAGCTCGAGCTCAACAACAACAACGCCCTCATCAAGTCCAAGATCGAGCTCATCAACCTCAAGAGATTTCTCGCTGAGATCTCGCTCTTTGAGATCAAAACCATCGAGCTCAGCCCTCCACAGCTCACCATGGTCATCCTCAACATCCTCAAGAAGTTCAAGCCCGAGTACCAGCTCTCAATCGACCTCATCTTGCCCAAAAACTTGATGTCCAACATCAACATCAACTACTACTCCAACCTCATCATCGACAAGATCCTCAACTCCAGCGACTTCATTCTCAATTACTACCTGCAGTTCGAAGGTGTCGACCAGTTCTACACCTCCATCCTCACCTCCTTCATAAAGTCCTCCGACGACCAGCTCCAGCAGCCTCAGGTGCTGAAATCCTCGTTCAGCTCTTCCACTTCCACCGCCTCCATCCACAAGAAACCAGCCATCAGACAGCCACTAACGCCAATCAACTCCCCTACCCTCAACAGAAACGCTCTGCCAACTCCCCCATCCTCTAAAAGAAACTCCCCAGCCGTCGTCTTTGAGAAACCACTACTGACAATCGTCAAAAGCAAGCCAGCAATACACTCAGATACCCATTCGGGCTTCACGCCTCCACTGACTCCTCTGGAGTAACGTTCATCCAAGGTTGCGCATATAGTTATAGTATGCACAGCTTGATATCAGGTATATCAATTAATGAATTCATGATTATTTGTAAACCCATTGAGGCGCCGTAGGTTATTCCGTTGGACACTCTGCTTCTAGTGAATCCACTGAGTAGTGGTGGAATAAAATACTGATATAGGTACAATCCTCTATGACAGAGTAGTAACAACTAATGTGAGTAAAATCCTCAATGATAGGGTAGTAACAATAACTGATCTGAGTACAATGCTCTGTGATAGAGTAGTAACGATAGTAAAGCACA
Source organism: [Candida] sp. (assembly GCA_030570575.1). Classification (NCBI taxonomy): domain Eukaryota; kingdom Fungi; phylum Ascomycota; class Saccharomycetes; order Saccharomycetales; species [Candida] sp. The sequence goes on along the minus strand of JAJLVZ010000002.1, from coordinate 619,332 downwards.
ATACCTCTGTTAGGTAACTGTGGTAGGGTGTTATACGTGGGCGATATGTCTCTCTACCGGGTATATCAAAACTTACAATTGTGGTCGATCCATATAACTTAGCACACCACAGCTTGGACCTGGGTGTTCACTGGCTCAGTGCGTCTCGGATAATCTCATCCCAGTCGGATTTGACCACTGTGAGGACCTGAAGTGCTGCCAGAAGAACCAGAGCAATCACCAGGCCAATCCACAGCCCAATCAGCTCAAAGTGCAGCCCAAAGCTCAGCACAAACCCGATGGGCAGTGCAACCAGGTAGTAGGACACCAAGCTGAGGGCAGCAGATACCTTCTGTCTTCCCTGGCCCCGAAGAACCCCACTGGTGATGCAGGAAAGACAGTCCGCAATTTGGTACAGTGCTGAGATTGGCAGGATTCTCAGGCACAAGGAGATCACCTCCTCATCTGCTGTAAACAGCCGCACAATAAACGACTTGAACACTAGCAAAATCAGTCCGTTAAAGACACCAATCACGACTGCCACTATCATTGATGCGTTGAGAGATTTCCCCAGCGAGCTTTTGGCGCCCTCGCCAATCAAGTTGGCTATTCTCGTAGAAGCAGCAATGCTCACGGCAAACGGGATCTGGTACAGCAGCACACACACAGTGGTTATGATACTCTGCGAAGCCAGAGTCACAGTACCAAATTCCGCAGCAGTTAGTGTGATGACCTCAAACGCCAGCCACTCGCTCAGAACACCGATACACCCGTTGTACGAAAGCCGGAGCATCTTGGTCCAGTTGCGGAAAATCCTTGGGTCATCAAATCCAAAGAAGCACTGGTAGCCATTGACAAAGTAGATGTAGTTGATGATCAGCAGGCACATGAAGTAGTTGGTGACAACTATTGAGATGGGTGCACCAATAAACCCAAACCCGTACGGCTCGTTCCAAACCAGAAACCAGTTGAGAAAGATGTTCAATGGGGCCCCGATCGAGATGATCATGGTTGAGGCATGGAAGTTGTTCTGAGCCTGCAAAAAATGCTTGCAGTTCTCAAACACAATGAACGGTGGCAGTCCCACAGCTATGATGCTGAGGTACTTGGACGCCAGCGCCACTAGCTTGGTGTCGTGGATAAAGAGCGACAGCAAGGCAGCCGAGTACCAAACCCAAACCACGCATATTGGGATGTACAGCAGGAGCATGAAAATGGTGCATCTGATGAAGTGGACGCCCACCATTCTGTATTCCCTTCTGCCAAACGCCTGGGCACACAGCGTGTCGAGGGAGGTGGAGGTTCCCTGGAACAGGCAGTACCCGGTGATATTGGCAGTCATAGTGGCCAGGGACACTGCGGCCAGCTCCGTCTTGCCTATCCTGCCCACGCTGAACACAGAGGCCACGTTCAGCGAGTACTGCAGCAGGAACGTGATCACCAGCGGGAAAGAGTACCTGGACAGAATGGTGGTTTCGACCTGCAAGGTGGTAAAAGTGATGGACGAGGCACTCAGCGAGGAAATGTGGTCGTCGTGGGTGCCTATGGCGGAGCCAATATGGGTGGAGTGGTGCGATCTGGGGCTCCTGAGTGCGCTGAGCTCGTCGGGGCGGTCGTCGTTCGCACTGGAGATGGCATCAAGCACGTTGCCGGCATTTAGCCCTGAATGCACTGAAGTCTTGCGCGACAGCTGCAGATAGTTGTGGGTGATCACCTCCCTAGGAAGATAACTGTCGATGCTCTCGTCGTCCATGCTGCACTGCACACCAGGCTTGTCTCGTCGTGCCTCAGTGTGTATATCTCTCCAGGATGGATTCTTTGCTAATCAAAAATTGTTCCTTTTTGGGAACCTCACATAACGATTTCCTCTGTCTCGAACCCGCAGTCAATGCACCGTCTTCTGACTGTTCTGAGCCCGTCCTCGTTGACCTGGCCGTCCACCACGTTGGACGAGAAGTGGTGCTGGTGCTCAGAGTCGAACCGGCCCTCTCTGATTCTGCGGTTGTACTCCTCTGCCCGAGTCTTCTTCCTCATCTCCTTCATCCGCTGCTCGTACTTCTTGTCCCTGCGCTTGATCTTGGTCTCCTCCCTGCGCTGCCACTCCGCGTCCAGGCCCTCGGCACCTCCCCATTTCTTGAACGCAAACTCCTCCACCTGGTACCTCAGAAACAGCTGCATTCTGCTGAACGTGCCGTGCGGGTTGGGCTTCTCCAGCCTGGCTAGCAGTGTCAGGTCGTCCAGCTCCGGCCCAGTCAGGAAGTAGTCCTCGCGACACTCCGTCTTGGTCAGCAGCGAGTACTTCTCAGGCTTAGCCCGCGCGCACCGTTTGCACACCCGGCACTTGAACACCTCCCACAGCTGCGTGTCGATGTCGAACGTGCCGCACTCGTAGCACTTGGTCGCGCTTGCCATGTCCAGGGGCGGCGGCATGTCCCTGTGGATCTTCTGCTCCTCCTGCCACTCCTCAAACGTCTTTCCGCCGCTCGGCTGTCCACTTCCGCCGTCCTCTTGTGAGATGAACCCTCCGCGCGAGTCCTTCATTGTCGCCAGGTCGTAGTCAATGTACGTGTGCTTCTGGATAGACGGGCGGATGCCCGGGGTGGCGCCAGGCGCCTTGCTGGGGGACGTGGCCGCTGCCAGCGATGGGTTGGTGCCGCCAGACGCATTGCGGAAGTTCGCCTGCTTCTCCTTCAGCTTGTTCAGCGCCCGCACCCTGTTCTGCTCGATCTTCTTACGCTGCTCGTTCGTCAGCTTGATCGAGTTGATGCTCAGCTTGCTGCCGCCCGCCTCATTCAGCGGTTTGTTCACACGATTAGCAGCTCCCTTCTGCCTCAGCCTTTCCAGCGCCTTCTGCCGGTTCTCTTCCTGCCACTTGGTTAGTACGCCTGTCTGTTGGGGCCCTGCCGCTCACTCACTATCTTCCGCTGCTGCTCAGGCGTCAGTGCCATTTTACTGTGGTGAATAAAATTTATGACAAATTTGTAATTTATAAGCTAAACAAGTGAAGAAGTTGTGTTTGAAGATTTAGTAGACAGTGTAGTGAGTGGTTTAGTAGTAGAGTTGCAGTGGGTATTTAGATTTGAGCGCAGGTCAAACAACGGCAGCTTATTTCCAATATCAGGAAGCTGATATATAACAAGTTATGAGTTTCTTTATGAGTAGTTTGAGCCTCTCGAGCACGGTGACCAGACGACAATGTACAGAGGAAGCTTATGTGGTGTCCAGTAATGAATGCAAAGGTCACTGCATTGGGTAGGAATTAGCAGTTAACTAGGAGGAGTCATTACAGTTGATGCTGAAAGTGGTGCAACTGGAAGAAGACTTGCAGCATGGAAAAACAGATGCCTGGGTTGATCTCTGATTGCGAATGAGAAGGAGAGTTTGGTTCAATATTGCTTGGGCAAGAAGCTACAAAGTAGTATAGAAGGCAGAGAAACTTAGTGGGGTCAACAGTAGAGCACATGTATCAATAGCAACACCAGTACAGATAGTAGTGTAGCACTGGTAGCTGGACGAACCACGAGTTGTTTCTAATGGCAGACGTCTGAAGTAGAGCTACGACAGATGGTGTGGTACAGCAATTCAACACCAGTAACAGGAACGTTATTTGTAGCACTGCCGAGTAGCTCTTGTACCACCCTAATCATACGGTATACATCTAATACCTGATAGTTCAAGAGGCACCATGAACTATAAAAAGTGCAAATACAGGTTTTAGAGAGACTACAGCGTGACACCACAGTGCATGTATTTGACTGCTTGATGATATGTCGGCGCATACTGCGTGTTTGGCGGAAATATGTTGACACAATTGTAGGCTGAAGCAGTAAAATCAATGCTTCTGCTTTAACCTGTACAGAAGCTCAAATAACTTGATTTAGTATAGCCAAAGAAGCAGGAGACAAGACTGTAAGCAGCAGCAAATCTGACGCTAGTACAGGAGCATTGCTGAATGTCTATTGTAAGAGCATCCTGTTAGGGGACATTTGAGAGACTGTCGAAATACTGCTGGTCCAGAATGATCCTCCACGAGTGATCAGAATGAGTGTTCGAATATTACACTAAATTCAAGCAGAAAGCAGGCAGAAGCCCAGTACATTGGTACACTATAAAATTGTGTAGTCACAGCGCATCCATCGTATAGTCATGCTCGATTCCCGGCGTGACACTGGTGATGAACTTGAGGAAAATAACCAGGTACTGGTCAGCACGGACGAGGTCCTGGTCCTGCGGGTCCTCGTCCTCGTTGCCTTCTTTTGGCTTATCAGCTAAAGACAGCTTCCCGAGCTTGTCGAGGCTCCTCTTCTCCCTGGCAGCGCTCACAGCCCTGCTCATCAGCGCGCGCATCACGCTGGCGTGTTTGCACGGGTGGATCGACACCGTGGTGGTGTCGTTCAGGAACGGCGCCTTCTCAATAGTGGCTGTCTTGTCCTTGTAGTCCGAGGAGATGTCCTCAAACATGGCATCAGGCATCAGCGGGATCCCGTTGCTGTCATACCCAAGCAGGTACATTCTGGGAACCCGGTACACCGTCGAGTAGTGTATGAACAGGTCGTATGATCTCTTGTTGGTGTTGTCGTTATAGTCGTTATCATCGTCGCTTTCCTCTGCGCCCTCGTCCTCCAGGTCCTCAAGCTCGTCCAGGTCCTCCACTGCGTGGCTGCCGCCGGCCCTGTGCGCGTGCACGGGCGTCTCAGTGGCAAACCAGCCGTCCTCGTCCTCCACCAGCTCACCGCCAGCGCCACCGTCGCCAGCACCACTCCCACCAAGGTACTCCGTCGCGCGCACATACGAGGGCACCCGCCGGGTCACCAGGAACTGCTTATCCTTCGGCAGGAAGTCTCTCTGCTTGCCTGGGGCCGCAGGCGACCACTGCCAGGTAGGGAACTTGTGCACCAAGTAATCCCCAGCCTCCACAAACTCCTGCGGCGAGATCTCCCCGGTCTCCTTAAAGTTCGCCGCATGGCTCGCCGGCGTCAGGTACTCTCTCCACGAGTTGAATGTCGATCTCAGCATCCTCAGCTTGAAAGTGTTTGCTGGTTGCTGTTTGGCATATCAAAAATGGGCTTAAGAGGAAATTATTTTTTATGTTTTTGGGTTCATAGGGAGAAAGACCAACTGATACGAAATGGGAGTCCAGAGACGCAGAGAGAGCAGACAGGTGCACCCTGAAGACGCAGTGGGTGCTGGAGACGACGGGCGTGCGGCCACAGTGGAAGTGGAGGAGCACGAGAGCGAGCCAGAGCCGCTCCACCACCACAAGCACAAGAAGCACCACAAGAAGCGGTTCCCCAAGGACTCGAAGCGGTTCATCTTCGTGCTGGGAGCCGTCATTGGGATCCTGTTTGCCGTGTACTTTGGCGCAAAGCCGGACATGGCGTCCGAGCTCGACAAATATGTGACTTTTGAGACGCTGCAGGACTATTTTGATGACTGGAAGGACATCTTGCCGAGCGGGCTACAGAACATCATCACCGACGTCACCAACAGGAAGCCTGGCGACTCCATCAACTTTAGCGAGGACTTTGCCGTCGGCAAGGCCATGGTCCAGGAGCAGAATCTCAAGGCAAAGCACCCGGTCATCATGATCCCTGGGGTCATTTCCACCGGCTTGGAGAGCTGGAGCATCGAGGGCACCAAGGAGTGTCCCTCCCAGGCACACTTCAGAAAGAGACTGTGGGGCTCAATGTATATGCTGAGAACAATGTTCCTAGATAAAGCATGCTGGTTGAAGCACATCATGCTGGACGAGAAAACTGGTCTGGATCCAGAGGGAATTCGCATCAGGTCCGCTCAGGGGTTTGAAGCAGCAGACTTCTTCATCACAGGGTACTGGATCTGGAACAAGATCCTGCAAAACTTGTCGGTGATCGGCTATGAGCCAAATAAGATGGTCACAGCTGCCTACGACTGGAGACTGTCATATCTGGACCTTGAAAGAAGAGACAAGTTCTTTTCGATACTAAAGGCGCAGGTGGAGATCCAGCATAGTCTTACGGGAGAAAAAGCCGTCTTGGTGGCACATTCAATGGGATCGCAAGTTGCCTATTATTTCATGAAATGGGTCGAGGCAGAGGGCGAACATTTTGGTAACGGAGGCCCTACCTGGGTCAACGACCACATCGACTCGTTCATAGACATCTCGGGATCCTTGCTGGGAGCTCCAAAGGCAATTCCGGCTTTGCTTTCCGGAGAAATGAAAGATACAGTTCAATTGAATGCGTTAGCAGTCTATGGATTGGAAAAGTTCTTCTCTAGAAGAGAGAGATTGGACATGCTGAGATCGTTTGGTGGTATTGCTAGTATGCTGCCAAAGGGTGGTGATGTCATTTGGGGTAACCCACAAATAGGCTCAGTTGAGGACCAGCAAGCTAACATAACCAGTGAAGGAACTTTTGGAAAATTCATTTCGTTTGATAAAGCGATTGGTACCTATTCACAGAAAAACTTGAGTCTTAGTGAGAGTATTGATTTCATAATGGACACATCACCAAAATGGTTTTCTGAAAGAACAAGGGAACACTATTCATATGGCATCGCCAGAACCAAAGAGGAGTTGGAACAAAATAACCAGGATTTCAGCAAATGGTCTAACCCGTTAGAAGCTGCGTTACCAAATGCACCAGACTTGAAAGTTTACAGCTTTTACGGAGTTGGTAAGCTCACTGAGAGGGCATATATTTATCAAGAGGAAGAAAATAAGGAAAGCACAAGACTGAACATCTCAATTGCATTCAGAAACGATGGCTCCTCAGTGTTTTTCACCGATGGTGACGGCACGCTACCAACTATAACACACGCTATAAGTCATATTTGGAAGAATTCATCAAACTATAATCCAGGCAACTCTACAATCAAAATTGTCGAGATGAAGCACGACCCGGATAGATTTGATATTAGAGGTGGTGCAAAGACCGCGGAGCATGTGGATATTTTAGGTAGTGCCGAACTGAACGAGATGGTTCTGAAAGTTGCTGCTGGTCGTCACGATTTGATTACTGAACGTATCATTACAAACATGACTAACTGGGTCAATCTAATGGATGTCCCTCTAAAACTTTAATAGATGCTATTTTTTCAATTTTCCCTGTTTATTTCTAGGTCAACAAAACAAACTTTTGCTGTGTTGATGACTTTTGCATATTTATTATTGTTTGCAATTGGTAAAAACCGTTAGTTTTCCCACTAAAAATCGATGGGTACACGAAAAAAACACGAAAAAACACGAAAAAAGGTGAAATTTTTGACGCGTTCAATAGCAGAGTTACCGGTTTGGGGAAAACGTAAACATGCAGAGTTGGTGAAAGATCTGGGATTTTTCATCATGTAAACAAACAAACAACAACAAAAAAAACACAGGAAAACAGTATTCACACTTTTTACTAGCACTAGCAAGTTACTGATTTTAACTGGTTTAGTGTTTATATTGCTACAAGATGGATCGTCTAGCATTAGGAACCGTTTCATCTAACGCATTAAACATCAAGGTTAATAATCATAGCAAAGACAATATTCTCTATAAAAGTGCTGTGACTACCGGTACAACAACTAATATTGATGGCACTAGTACAAGCAGAACTAAAGCCAGCATTTGCAAAACCAATCCAAAATGCATGAGCTCCGTCTCAAAACCAACCACCAAAGCATCAAACAGTACAAAACATAACATTCAGAAGCTAAAGCTAAAGCTCCAAATTGCATACTATAAAGTCAAAACAGACCAAACTAAAACCTCAATCAACGAGATCTTGAAAAAAGATGAAACTTGTTCATTGCCAACTTTCAAACCTAACGTGACCAGATTGACTTCAACACCAAAGGCGAAATCCCACGTCTCTTTGTTAGCTGCATCAACTCCAATCAGTTCCTCAATACAAAAGCAAAAATCATCAAAGAAAGTCTCCTTTGACAAATGTAAAACCAACCAACCAATACTAAAGCCATCGTCATCTGCATTATCCAGGATCTCCGATTATCCTAATGAAACTAGCAAATTCTCGTTATCATTTCCTGCACCAAAACAGCCAAAACAACAGCAAAAGCTACAACAAAACCAGCGCTCATTCAAAATTGAAGATTTAGTTAATAACAACAGCAACAATGATTTGAGTAACAATTTCAGAACACCAATCAAAAGACGCAACGACGAGAACGGCGATCTGATACTCTCGAGTCCTACCAAGAAACTTTATTCATCAACTCCAGGATCATATGGAGCTGCAAAATCTTTACTTCAACTATCATTAATTAGCTCAAACTAATTGAGTCATGAAGTCTAATAACATAATTAATATAATAATGATATAATCTAAATAATGAGCAACATAATCAGCGTGAATAATAACACCTGCAAATATATACATATATAAATCTAATAACATACTTTAATTCCCATTCCGACTACCGTCATTTCCGAGCAGACCCGAACCAACTGGGGACACAGCTAATGCTGGGGGTCCTTATGGAGGATGTGCGTATTACTTTTGACAGCTTGTACAGGTGGTGGTTAGGTCAATTGCTATACGGATCAGTCCAAATCTCGTAGTATTTGGCATTTCAGTCGTTATTTAACATCAATCTTTGCAACAATATCGTCCAGCAGTAGGCAAGTCTCGGTTATGTACTGGTTCCAGCTCCTTAAGCTAGTACTGTTCTTTTCCAGATCAAAGAGGATAATCTTATCAATATCGTCAACTAGTGCCGACAATCGATCCTCTCTTATCATATTGCTTGTGATTTCCAGCACCAGAAGCTCCTCAACGCCAATCAGCTCGCTGAAGGTTGAGATTTTGATATTTTTGAAGATTTGTTTGAACGACACTAAATTGGACTCGACAATGGACTTTATCAGACAGTCCTGCAGGAACTGCTGAGACAGGTTTTCTTCGTTGTTGGTCAGGTAGAACTCAATCAGCTCTTCAAACTCAGATTTGTATATGATCTTTTCGTCCTTAACCTTGCTGAACATTTTGGTTAGGATATTGTCATTCTGTAAATGGGTATTCGGTAGGTTTAGTATTTTGTTGAACAGGCTGCTCTTCAAGTTTGGTTCGTACGAGCTGAGTATTGCAAACTTGATAATTTGCAGGTCGAATTCCGAGTTTTTGTTGAGCTCTTTATAGAAAAGCAGCCTGGAGGTTGCATCAAAGAACTTGTTGCGTTTAATCAGCAAGTCGATGATGATCTCGTATGAGTCCAGGATCAGCTGCTTATACTCGGTTTGGTCCAGCTCTGTGAGCAGGGGAGTCACCCGGGACATGTAGGCGTCGGCTTCTTCCAGGTTATCAAGAGCAATCAGGTCCTTCGAGATCTTGCAGTTGATCTCAATTTTGAACTTGTTGAATCCATCCAGGCTTGTGAACTCGGATGCCAGCAAGTCAAAGTGGATTGACTTGAGTAAGTCGATGTTCTGCTGTAAGCTGTTTTGTGATTCATAGAACTGGCTCAGCCTGAGAATGCAATTTAGTAGCGCAGCGTTCAGAATTGGAGTTGGGGGCGTGAAAATGTCAATTAGCAGCTTCAGTATCGCCACCTGGTCATCGTTAGCACCGCATTTGTCGGGCAAGCTGTTTATAAACACGCTCAGGATCTGCTTTACCGGGACCTGGCTGACTTGCTGCTTGGTTACGGCATTGATAAAGTACTTTAGCTGCTCTTTGTTGGCCAGGTTGTCGTACAAAATCGCCAGGATCTCGCGCTGCTTCTCCTCACTGGAGATATCGTTGTTGTTTGCTATGGCGTTCACCCTCAGCAGTGCTTTGGAGGACATCGTTTAGCCGTTCAGCACTAAGACTCGTTTAGCTTTTTCGTATAGTTGAAAAAAACATCAAAACTTTTTCTCTCACTAAACCAACCAGCTTTTACACTCACATTGTGCCTGCAATTACACCATGAAGTTGTGGGTTTGGTCTTTACCAGTTGTTATCTTTGCGATATCCGAATTTCTATATAAAAACTGGCTTCCAAGCAACTATGTTTTTGACTGGCAGACTCTGAATAAGCTGAGTAACGAGGCGATCTCGCAGCACCCAGACGGCAATGCCACCGCCATTATGGTGGACCTTGCTGCCAGCTTGCAGAACCACTACGGCAAGGACCTCATCAACACGCTGAACTTTGACGACTGGGTGTTCAATATGGCCGGAGGTGCCATGGGCACCATGTTCATTCTGCACGCGTCCATCTCAGAGTACCTCATCTTCTTTGGCTCCGCCACGGGAACCGAGGGCCACTCAGGCATCCACTACGCGGACGACTTCTTCACCATCCTCACCGGAAGACAGATTTGTGCTGCTCCGGGGGGCCTCACCGCTGAAGTGTACCTGCCGGGAGACACCAACTTCATGAAGAAGTTCCACTTCAACCAGTACGCCATCGATGAGGGCACCTTTGCGCTGGAGCTGGCACAGGGCTGGATCCCATCCATGCTGCCATTCGGCTTCCTGGACGTGGTGTCTTCCAACCTGGACTTTATCTCGTTTGGCAAAACCGCCTGGCTCACGGGCTACGATATGGTGAAGAACCTGCTCAAGGGCAAGTTTTAGCCTACCAGAGCACCCAGCAAACCACCAGCAAACCACCATGGTTGTTCTTCTTAATAGACTCTATCGATTACATAAGCTGCGTAGCATAATTTTCCGCCTGGTGAAGTTCTGCAGAGCATAGCGACGCAATACAGGCAGAGAAACGCGCGAGATGGACGTGAAGAGCGAGGAGAGTGCGGTACGGCAAGGCCAGGACGTGTCGCCGGAAATCGAGGAGTTGCAGAGCATCGAGCTGCTGCCACTGGTGCTAGATATAGTGGAAGAGGTGCACTCTGGCAAGCTGCTGCCCAAGGACGTGGACAATGCGGTGAGTAGGCTGCGCAGCTGCGCGGCTACACAGGCTGAGCGGCTGGTACTGAGCGGGAACGAGAACTAACCAACAGGCGGGTCCTATCAAGGTGCGTATCAACCGGGTCCGGGAGATCCTGGGCTCCATCGAGGGGCTGTCCGAGTCCCAGGAGGACAAGCAAAAGAGGCTAGAGCAGCTGAGCAGGAACATTGCGGTCAAGACGCGGTCTCTTGAGCTGTTCAAGAGGCTGGTGGGCGAAAAGATTGATCTGGGTGGGCTTGATCAGCAGGGCGAGCACGTTCAGGAGGGCGAGCAGACCCAGCAGGCCCAGAACGCCACCGAGCCCCAGCAGGAGGATACGCTCATGGAGGATGTGGCCGTGAAGGCGGAGCCATCCAGCTAGCTGTTCAGTAGTTAACCGGTTTCTCTTTCTTGATGTAGTGGGATCCAGTGGATTACCAGTTTCCAGAGGAACCTAATGACCCCCAATGCCCTCCAAAGGGCCCCCGCAGGCCCCAGCAGGCCCCAGCAAGGCCCAGCACTCAGCGGAGCCAGCACCCGGCACCGCGCCAGGGTAACTGGCCGCCGGTACGCGCCACAGCGCCCTCAGCAAAAATCTCAACGTTGAAAATTAAAACTTTTTCAGTGAGGAACTAACAGAGTTTAATCAACTAATTCTATACAATGTCAGCACCAACCCCACTGCCACTTGGTGATTTGTCCAAGCTCACAGCGTTTCCGGGAGTCAACGAAAACCAGGCAAACACCTCAGGCTTCTGGTCGTCGAACCCAATCTTCTCCTATTTGAACAATGTATACAATAATGTCCACGAACACAGACGTTCCCTGAACCTAACCAACCCAGGAACCATGGAGAACCTGAACAAAGAAGTTTCCAGAGACGTGTTTCTCAACCAATACTTCTTCACCGGGCTGAGAGCAGACCTGAATAAAGCGTTCTCAATGAACCCTGCGTTCCAAACCTCACATACCTTCTCAATTGGCTCACAGTCCATTCCTCCATACGCGTTCAGTGCACTGTACGCCAGTGACAACTTTTTTGCCCAAGGTAACATTGACAACGACTTCTCCTTGTCTGGTCGTGTCAACTACGGCTGGGACAAAAACAACGTCTCAAAGGCAACTTTACAAATTGCCAAGGGTCAACCAACCATGTTACAGTTAGAACAGGACTACCAGGCTTCAGACTTCTCCTTCAACTTCAAGGCGTTGAACCCTTCATTCTTGGATAACGGTAACTTCACCGGTGTTGCTGTTGGTTCTATTTTACAATCCATCACTCCAAACTTCTCTCTTGGTTTGGAAACTGTCTATTCTTCGCAGCCAACCATGCCAGGTGATGCAGCAGTCTCGTATGCCGCTCGTTACAACGGTGGCTCGTGGATCGCTTCAGGTCAATTACAAGCTAACGGATCATTAATCACCTCGTTCTGGAGAAAAGTCTCAGAATCAGTTGAGGCAGGTATTGAAACTCAATTAACCACACAGTTAGTCCCAACTGCAGGTGATGCTTTATTAGGCCAACAACCAGGTGTGCAAGCTGTCTTTGAAGGTGTCACCACCATTGGTGCTAAATACGAATTCCGTCAATCTGTCTTTAGAGGCCAAATAGATTCAACAGGTAAAATCTCTGCATTTTTGGAAAGAAGAATCTTACCAACTGTCTCAGTCTTGTTCTGTGGTGAAATCGATCAATCTAAATACCAACAAAAAATTGGTGTTGGTTTAACTTTTGAAACTGCAGGCTCTGAGCAATTAGCTTTAATGCAACAAGGTTTAGTTGATGCCAACGGTAACCCAGTCCCAGGCGCACCACAATCATAAAGACACAAAGATAATTATGTATAGTAATGAAAATATAATTAATGTAAATAATATTATATAAACTCAAAAAAATGATTTAATAAAACCCGTTACTAAACCTTTTTCTTGTGGTGAAAAATCATCTTCAACGTCTTGTAAGATATTATAAATGTCATAAGATGAGTATCTGTTTTTATTTATTTTTTCCCTTGATAAATTGAACAATGGTTCACTATGTTTTTTCTCCAATTGTAATGGTGATGATGAAACTTTATTTTTGTTAGGATTTGGATTCAGGTTCAATAAGATGTACTTGGTGGCGTCGTCTTTATTTGGTGTTGATAAAATTGGTCCATCTATTGGATCCATCCAGCTCGATTCCTGAGTGTATAGAGACGTTGAATGTGAGGATTTTGACAGTATTGACTGGTCAAATATGATTGAATTTTTGTTTCCCAGTCTTGATGTGTTGTTCATTGTTGATATATCGTTGATGCTTGGTAAAGATATCTCGTTCATTGAAGGCTCTGGTGTGAAATAGATGGTGGTGTCACCTAAATCTTGTCGTATCATTTCTTCGTTAATTAATGTATTGTCCTTTGTAGTTGGTATATCTGTTTTGGTTTGTGAATCCAGCTCATCCAGGAATAAATCTAAAGTGTTTGTGGAGTTTGTAGAGTTTATCGAGTTTGATTCTAGTCCCAAACATGCTAGAGTTGTGCTTATTGATGTGTTTGAAGTCGATTTAATTAATGGTTTGCAAGTTGTACTCTGACCTACCCCGATTTGTAGTTTTTTCTCAATTTGCTGCACAACATTACTAACAGTACTTACTGCTGTGGTTTCCTTCACCACTAAGTTTCTAAACTGGCAAATCTTTTGGAATGATGTTTCCAAATTTTGCAAAACATCCTCGTCATCAGTTTGTAGTATTATCCTCCAGTATCTCTCAGGATTCAGTAAAGGTAAAATGAACTGATTCTTAGATATTTTGAGGATTTTGAGTCTTGGTAGGATCGGATGAATAACTTTACCACACTGTAGATAACTAACTTTATTCTGATGCAGTTGAAATATCTCGAATTTCCCAATTCCTAGCAGTCTGCCCTTTTCATCATTTTCATTATCATCGAGGTTGTCAAAGGACATGATTTTGGTATCATTGAACTGGAAAAGTGTGTTTTTCTGTGTGGGATCTAAGTTGTCGAGTTGTCCTCCTTGTACCGACTCATCACTGGATGGTTTCGGTACACTCTTTGCTGGGGGATTGAAGATGCTAGATGCTGAGTTCTTGCTGTTGAGTTTCGTGTTGGGCTTCATGGCCTTGACCAACTTGTCGTTGTTAGGTTTGCCAGTGGCCTTGCTTGTGTTATCACTATTAGATTTCAGTGCCAGAGACCTCTTTCGTGGCGTCAAATTGATGAACGACTTGGACAGCTCTTTCGTTGTAGACTTGAGTGTTTTTCTGGTGTGCGAAAGGTCCACAACAGTGCCAGAACTAGGCTGGGCCGGCTTGCTTGCTACAGCAGCAGCAGCAGTAGTTGTTGTTGTTGATTTCTGAGATTTGATCATACCGCCGATATCCCGCTCTTTTCTCTCGCTTTCCCAGAGAAGACGCGTCCACACCTCTTGCGCAAGCTCCCAGACACACAGAACACACTGCTGGCACTTCCTAGCAGCTGATTCGCACTTGTTCAGAAAATAAACAAAACAAAACAAAACAAAACAAAAATAATCCAAAAGGCGCATTGGGATTACATAAGACGATTGGTAGGCGCCGCACACGAGCAAAGACCAAAAGACATCATTTTTTTAGTTTTAAAACTGGAGAAGCTGTTGTTTTATTATTAGATTGCGGTAGAGCGCGAGTGAGATGTTTGCAAAGGGCTTTAGCAGTGGAATTGGACTCAGAAAGCAGGCCATGTCGTCTAAGCGGTTTTTGACGAGCGCGAAATCGGTGATTTACTCGTCGTATGGCGAACCAAGCGAAGTGATTAGGGTCCACAGCTACACGATTCCTGATGCCGTTGAGAAGCAGGTTGTTGTGAAGTGCCTGGGTTTTCCGATCAACCCATCGGACATCAACCAGCTGGAGGGTGTATATCCCTCGAGACCTGAATTCTCGCTGAAATACCAGACAGGAGACGAGCCTTCTGCGATTGCGGGCAACGAGGGGCTGTTTGAGGTGGTGGAAGTTGGGCCTGAGGTGTCCAAGTTCAAGAAGGGCGACCGTGTGGTGACCATTCACAGCAATTTTGGTACGTGGACCTCTCACAATGTCGCAAACGAAGAGGATCTGATCTTCATTCCAAACGACTTGACTGTCGAGCAAGGAGGTACCATCTCGGTCAATCCGTGCACCGCGTACCAGCTGGTGAACAACTACGGGGTGGAGGCTGGCGACTGGATCATCCAGAATGCCGGAACTTCGGCAGTGTCGCAACTGGTTGCCCAGATCGCGAAGGCCAAGGGCATCAATGTGATCAGTGTCATCAGAGACAGACCTAATTTGCAGGAGACAGTTGACAAGCTGACCAAGCTGGGTGCCACCAAGGTGCTGACCGAGGACGAGAACGCAGACCGCAGCATTGCTGGGGAAATCAAGAAACTGACCAACGGCAAGCTGAAGCTGGCCCTCAACTCCGTGGGGGGCAAGTCCGGTTCCAATATCGCGAGAAAACTAGCCAACGACGCCACTTTCATCACTTATGGAGGCATGTCCAAGCAGCCAGTGACTCTGCCAACATCGCTATTTATTTTCAAGAACTTGAAATCCATTGGCTACTGGGTCACTGCGAACGCCAAAAAGGACCCACAGAACAAGGTCGACACCGTCGAGGCCATCATTGACCTGTACCAGCAGAAGAAGCTGGTCAACTTCAGCGTCACCAAGAAGGTGTGGAAATTCGACGAGATGTCAAACGAGCAAGTTTTGGAACTAGTCAAGGCTGCAATCCGCGACAGCTCAAAAGGAAAGCAGTTCATCTCCATCGAGTGATTTATATACGTTTCTAAACCTATTTATATGCCCAAATATACGAGATTTATGACACAGTGCAACCTTAAAAAGATTATAAAGTTGAAAAAATTGTAAAAAACACCCAAAATACACAAAGAGTGAAACCCCTACAGCAACCACCATGGGCACAGTACAGCTGTTCAGCTTCAAAGTGTTTTTTGTCCTGCTAAGAGAGACATTTGAGAGTGCGATTGTCATCTCGATTCTGCTTTCATTCCTGAACCAGAACTTTGATGCAAAGCACCCTCTATACGCCAAACTAAGATTCCAAGTGTGGATTGGTGCCATTATTGGGCTCAGCATCTGCTTGTTGATTGGAGCAGTGTTTATAGGGCTGTTTTACCTGATTGGAGAGAACTACTGGACCAGGTATGAGAGGGTCTGGGAGGCTGTTTTCTCGATATTTTCCTCATTGATCATATCAGTGATGGGCCTGTCATTGCTCAGAATCAACTCGATGACACAGAAGTGGAAGTCGAAACTCGGCAACAACATCAACGCATACTTTAGCCAGCAGGAGATTGAGGATGAAGAGATTGATGCCAACAATAACATCCATTTGAATAAGAAGAAAACATGGTTCAAAAGAATGACTGAGAAGTACTCCTTGATGATTCTTCCGCTGGTCACCTTGCTTAGAGAAGGGTTGGAGGCTATATTTGTTGTTACTGGAGTCACAGCATCCGAGCCGGTGAGCTCTATCCCACTGAGTATTGTTCTTGCGATTTCAATTGGCTCGTTCATCGGTATTTCCATGTACAAAGGAGGCAACAAGATGAAGTTGCAGTACTTCCTCATTTGTGCCACTGTTGTGCTCTACATAGTCTCGGCTGGATTGATGTCGAGAGGTGTGTGGTTTTTTGAATTGGAAAAATACGTCCAGGACTGTAACGGGCAGGACATGACTGAGATTGGCAATGGACCTGGGTCTTACGATGTTACCAATGTGATATGGCATGTCAACTGCTGCAGTGGGATTAACGATGGCGGGTGGATGCTTCTCAATGCACTGGTTGGCTGGAATAACACGGCAACCTACGGATCCATTTTCAGTTACAACATCTACTGGTTGCTGATTGTGATAATGCTCAAGGTCAAACTGTACGAGGAGAAGCATGGGTTTTTGCCTTTGATACCACACAAATACCAGTTGAAAAAGATATTCAAAAGGTACCAGTTGATTAAGCTGAACTTGAACGCAACCGAAGCAACAACCAACACATATAGCTCACTGCACTTGAATGATTGTCAGTCGAATCAGGATAGTGCCAGCAGAGGCGATATCTTGGATGTGATTCGAGATGATGATGACGATAGCTCAAAACCATCTTCAAGCCTTTTGAATTCACACTAATTTAGCATTTTATTAGCATTGTCACTCTAATCCACGTTACTATCTATCAGCAGTAGATCGAGTTATTCATCGTTACTACATGTTATTACTGGGTCACTCGAGTTGTTCAGTATCTCAACAGTGAGCCATTGAAAAAAGTATTACAGCTAATTACAGGTACAACTACTTGGTGATCAGTTTATTAGTTTATTAAATTATTATAGCCAGGCAAGCAATTCTCACATTCTTATCAGCTGAAGATCTTCCACGAGTCAACGGTGAACACAACTGTCGCAGTGATACAAGCTATTAACTCGTCAGCCACTGTGTACGCCCTGGCATAAACAACGTACTTGCCTGGTGGCACCTGGTCTGGTAGTTCAACAGTTTTCACTAAATCGTATTTCCCCTTATCCAATGGGCATGTAAGGTTGACATTTTCAATCTCCTCGCATAAATCAAAAGTCTGTGAGACTAGTTTGATATATCCGTATCTAACATCAACATCAACATATGCACCTTCAGCAACTTCTTTACTCAAAAACCCTTTTGCATGAATAGTCAAGTTTGCGCCACGTTCTGGTGGGTTTGGTGAGATGCTCACACTTTGAAGATCTAAGATCTGTGGTTCTGTGATATCACAGATCGCAACAGGTGAATCACCTGGAACTGGCTTCTCATCTGGCAATGTTTTAACGATTGATTGTTCATTTTGTGTGAATAGCGATGCTGCATTTATCCCAGACGCTAGGACTGTTAGCGAAACAAGTATTTTATTTATTGAAACCATTTGAAAATTAAGGTGTTTGGTGCGTGCTAGAGAAACTCTGGTATCTATTAGCTTATTTGTTTAGGGAGCAGAAATTATCAATTTAAATTTTGTTATAAAAATTGCTTTTTTTTGGCACATTTCTGTTTTTATTGCAAGTTTGTGTATTTTGTCTAAAGTGATGAAAATATTTTGGTTTTTTTTGAAGGTCCAAAGATGTCAAGCACCTTGCCAAACTAGCTAAGCGTTCTTTCTTGTGCGATTGAAGCCATTTTATAGCAGTTAAAGGAATGAACATCCTTGACTTCCTAATCAGGAAATAAAACGACACACTACAAATCATCACTTTTTGGCTACTTGTTTTTCATTTTTGCCACTAAAATTCCACTTCTTCGAATTAATGAATTTTGGTAGGTTTGTTCTTGCACAGTTCAAAGCCATCCAAAACATCACAGGTACCACCGCAGTCAGAATGTCGTCCACTTTCAATAAGGCCAATTTTTACGCAGATTCAAAAGCTCCAATTGTCTCATTATCAGCAAAAGATTTCTTTCATCAGTTGACTGACACCGAGCAGAAGTACGCGCACTACTTCTCTAAAGCGAGCCACTATGGGTCAAGAATTGTCTTGAGACAAGTCTCGCAAGAGTCCGAAGGGATCTTTGATTTGATTTTACAAATCCACGGTAACTTAAATGGAGATTACTCGAAATTGAATGTTAGCGAGACAGTTTTGCGCTACTATTTAGAGTATTCAGCCCAGTTTCTGAGTAATTTGGGTAACTACAAATCATTTGGTGATACAAAGTTTATTCCAAAATTATCAATTGAGGAGTTTAAGTCGATTGTCGAGCTATCAAAAGCTGATTTAAACCTATTCAATTCAGTTGCCAACGAGATTTTTGACATTGATGCTAAGACTGCGCTGCTGGGGTTCCCAAGCGAGGGCCATAAGTCTTCTTACTACATTGGCAATGTCAACAAAAACGATATGGTTTTGCTGAAGAAAGTTTTAGGCAAACACAAGATCTATTTTGAAAATGTTCGTATTCAGAAAGTCCGCGAAGATGAGTTTAAGATCCTGATTGCGTCAAGATCCAAAACCAACACTTTGAACTATCCACAGGAAATAGACGAGGAAGTTATTAAAGTGACTTTTGAGTTTGGTGATCATTCAAAAGAGTTTTCTAAGATTATTGATGCATTAACAAATGCCAAAAGCTATGCAGCTAATGAAACCCAAGTAAAAATGATTGACTCGTATATTAAAAGTTTTGATAACGGCTCGATTGAAGATCATAAAGAGTCCCAAAAATACTGGGTTAAAGATTTATCTCCAGTCATTGAAACCAACATTGGTTTCATTGAGACTTACAGAGAACCAAGTGGTGTTATTGGCGAATGGGAAGGTTTGGTTTCTATTCAAAATAAAGAACGTACTAAGAAATTTCAAAACTTGGTTAACAATGCAGAATCGTTCATCAATTTGTTGCCTTGGTCAAAAGAATTTGAGAAAGACAAGTTCCAAGCTCCAGACTTCACTTCATTAGAAGTTCTAACTTTTGCAGGAAGTGGTATCCCAGCGGGCATCAACATCCCAAACTACGATGACATCAGACTAACAGTTGGTTTTAAGAATGTCTCCTTGGGTAACATTTTGAACGCGAAATCATCGAATGAACCAATCACCTTTATCAATCATGAAAAGGATTTTGAGGTTTTCAATAAGTATAGAAATGACTCATTTGAAGTCCAAGTTGGTATCCATGAACTGCTAGGTCATGGATCAGGTAAACTACTAAGCGAGCTTGACGATGGTTCTTTTAATTTCGATAATGAGAACCCACCGCTTGGTCTGGACAACAAACCAATCAAAACTTACTACAAGAAGGGAGAGTACTGGGGATCCAAGTTTGGTTCATTGGCAGGAGCTTACGAAGAATGCAGAGCCGAAGTTATTGCACTTTACTTAATCACAAATGAAAGTTTGCTAAAGATATTCGGATTTGACTCCAAAACAGACCAAGAAAACATCATCTACTCAGCTTTCCTTCAAATGTCGAGAGCTGGATTACTGGCTTTAGAGTTCTGGGACCCAGCCACTGCTAAATGGGGCCAGCCTCACATGCAAGCAAGATTCTCGATCTTGAAGACTCTTTTGAATTCGGGTTTAGTTAAACTGGTTTACAAAGAAGCTGATTATAGTGACTTATATGTTGAGTTGAATAAGCAAGAGATCGAGACCGTGGGCCATGAAGCTATCAAGGATTACTTGAGACATTTGCATATTTACAAGTCCTCAGGTGACGCAGAAAATGGTTCCAAATACTTTATTGACAGATCCACAGTTACACCTGAACTAGCAAAATTCAGAGATATTGTTCTGAAATCAAGATTACCAAGAAAACAGTATATCCAGGCCAACACTGAAATTGATGACTCTGGCAAAGTTGTGTTGAAGGAGTACCCTGAAAATGAAATTGGCTTGATTCAAAGTTTTTATGAAAGAGGTTTATAAACTGGACTGAACTGAATTGAGTTGTATTATATGTAGCTTATCTAGGAAGTTGAATATTGGTCGGGCCCACCACCATGGTAGCTATTTTGTTCGGCACTTTTGAGCACTTTATTAACGTCAACCTTTTGTTTTTTGGTTAGCCTGAGGGTGCCGTTTCTGTTACTGCTGTTATGAGTTTTAAACCTGATTGAGTTTGAATTATTGGGTAGCTGATGCTCTTGTTGGTGATGATATATCATTGCTGGAGTTTGTGTATTAACTCTTCTGGTACTTGCGACGGCTGGGTTTTGTGTTTGCGGATGCTGTGGTTGATAATATCCTCCACCATCACCACTACCTTGCGGAGTTTGTAACTCATTTGACTTCCATGTGTTCTCTAGCTGCAGTAATTTAGACTCCGCTTGTTTCAGTCTATCTGTTTGAATTTGAAGCGCATGTTGTAGTGCAAAAAAGGAATCGCTGTTATTTAAGTTTGATGATACTTCTCCAAATTTTCTATTCAACGATTTGTTTTCGTTACAAATCAACTCAATTGATTCTTGAATGAAGTTTGAGATCGATTCAAACTTTTGAATCTCCATCTCTTCTTTATTTGGATTGGTTTGATTCAAATCAGAGGTACCTCCTATATAATAATTTTCATCCAATGCATTTTTAACTGCTGAAATTGAATCATTATCTATAATCCCTTCAAAGTTGTAGAGAGTGTTCGATGCCAACCTAATTAACAACCTATTAATCTCTTGTAGTAACATCTTACTCTTCAATAGTTCAGCACCAATCAATTTTGAATTCTCACTTTTCTTCTCTAAGAGTGCCATCTCTTTGAATTTATCACTTAATTTAGCTCTTGTTTCTTTCAATTCAACAGCCAAATTATTAATAACATCTTTAGTTTCAAAGACCTTATCTTTCAATTCTTTAATCTCTTCAGCCTTTTGCTTTAGTGATTTGTTTTTATTTTTCTCCAAACTTGTTGCAGACCTCATTAAATCGTTGTATTTATCTTTATAATTCTCCAAATTATCCTGTGTCACATTCAATGTTGTTCTCAATAAGCTCTCTTGGGCTAGAGCTTTGTTAAGCCTTTCTTCTAATTCCTTATATTTATTTTCAGATTCTTGTAATAAATTGTACTGATTCTCAATTTCTTTATTTGCTTCATCAACAGCATCGAGTTGTTCTTTTAACACAGAGTTCAGATCAGTTAATTGAGTTTCGTATTTTATATTTTGTTTCTGCAACTCGTTTTGGTCTCTTTGATTGACTTCGACTTGTAACTTCAAGTCATCATTCTTTTGTTTCAAAGATTTCAATTCCTCTAATAACAAAGATTTTTCATCTTGTAAGTTTTCAATATCAACCCGTTTCAAGTCAATTGAAATCTTAATTGTATTATTCTCATTCTTCAAAAGTTTTATCTCTCTTTTGCTAGCATTTTGATCACTTTTGAGATCTTTCAATTGACGTAACAACTCACCATGTTTGGTTTGTAAAGCTGATTTGTTATTTTCTTCATCAGTAAGACTTTTTCTCATAAGATCATAATCTGATAATACTGACTTAATAGTTTCATGAATTCCATTGGCATCATTGGTCCTGATATTTGGTAAACTATATGAGTTTATCACTCTGGTTAAGCTTTCAATCACATTTGTTTTGTCATTTAGTTTACTTTTAGTGTCTGTAAGTTCACTCTTTTTTCTATTCAAGTCACTCTCATATCTCTTACTAATGTTACGCTCATTTATAAGAGAGCCTAGTTGGGTTTCCAATTGTGATTTCAAGCTTAAGTTTTCATCTTGTAAAGATTGATTCCTTGTACGGATTTCGTTTAAATGGTTTTGTGCAGAGTTGAAATTTGTCTCAGCTTGTAAAGTCTGGTTTCTTAAGTCACTTATTTGTTTTTGGTACTTAATTGATTGGATTCTCATTGAGTCGAATTTTGATTCACAATTACTAGTTAGAGTTTTTAGTTTTGACACAACCGTATTTAACTCATCTAAGGCTAGTGGTTTACCAATATTAAATTCGGAAGTCTCTTCACTGAAAAAACTCAATGATTTACCAATGGATTGCAAGTTTTGATAAAGTTCATCTTGAGGAATATTAGTGATTCTGTTTGAGTAATCCAGCTTTTCAAATAGATCAGACTTCTCACTCTTTGCTTTTGAGAATCTAGGAATTTCATTAGTGAATGGATTCAAAGCATCAGGCCGTTCAGATTGATCCAAAATATCAACATTATTATCAAAAGATGGCTCATTACTGAGATCAATGTTTTGATTATCGTCAAATAGCTTTAAGGAAAATGGTTTAGATGGTGTTGAACGTACATTCTCTGAGTTTCTGTTCGACTCAATTGATAGCTTTTTAAATTTTTTAGCTAATGAGTTGGTATCATCATTATCGACTTTATCTGTACTGTGCTTAAGATTGAGGTCAAAACCCACCTCTTTAGATTTAAGCATCCTGATTGTTGTGACATTATTTTGCTCGTATAACGGTTGGTCAATCTCATTTTCAAAATCTGGTGTCCTCAGTGATGAAGCACTTGAGTTCTGTTTTGAAAAATCGCTGTTTTCAGTTGCTGATGATAACGGTGTAATGCTTGGTTTGTTTTTTAAGCAAGACTTTTTTCTAGCTAGCTGGTGATCCCTATTGTCGCTGCCGCTATTGTTAGACTGCTTTTCGATTGGTGAGTTAAGCTGATCTGGTATAGTTTGATAAATGCTCTGTAAAGTCGACAAGTGGGAATTTGGTGATTGAACGGTATCGACTGTGGATTCTGGACTTTCACTGTACTCACTAGATGGCACATCCCTAACCAGTTTAACTGCTAAGTCTGCATATCGAGGATGATTAAGAACTGGAGAGGCCTTATGATGATTATGAGTTTGCTTCCTCATGCCAGCTCTTTTGTCAACATTTCTAGAACACGGTTCTACAATGTGTTCCTCACTAAATCTAACACTTTTAATGGTGTTGTTATCCATTGAATCGTCACTTGAGCATGAACTACTAAGTAGACTCCGCTCTTTATTATTTTTGTTCTCCTCTTTGAAAGGATCAAACGTTAGTGTTGCATAATCCAACCCTTGTTTATTGTGTCCATTGGAATCACCATTGGCACCAGCGTCAAACTGATCTCTCATTGTTGTGTCTCTAATTGTATCATGACCATCTAAATTAATATCACTCTTGTTAACCGCCCCAGTCTCACCTAAGTGATGCACATCTTTTTTAACAGGGGAAGAGTTAGTACTGTAAGACTTTCTATGAAAACAAAACAACCCTTTTAAGGGTGACTGGGATTGCAACTCAGAAGAATCTTGTGCAGTATTACTTCTTCTTAGAGTTTCCTCCAGAAATGATGACGAGCTTTCGGAATCCGAAGACACAGAGTCTGAAGAAGTGTCCTCCATTCTGAATAGTCAATCAAATCACTGAGATTCATGAGAGGATTCAAGCTTAATTTTGTAAAATCAATGATTTTATTGTTTTTGTGTCAAATCTTGAGATTGGTGAATACTAAAAAGTTGTTAGTTCAATTCTCCTAGGAGAAGAGCCAATTTACCTTGTCACTAGTTAGGGTCGTTTGGAGCATGAAACAACGTTTCAGTGGCAGCTACTGCTTTTTGAATTGTAGTCTGTTGGTAAAAAAAAAATTATATAAACCTATATAATTTATATGCAAATAGTGAATGAAGATATAGTAATAAATGCTAGTATGGCAAATGAGTAAGATATTAGTGCCTGGTGATAATAAGGTTATGCCTCGGAATTGACAAGCAAAACTTCTTCATCGTTTAAAGAACTGTACTTTAATGGTTCAAAAAATGGCAAGGATAAGATATTACTAGAGGTGCTTCGTTTATGATAGTTAAGCTGAAAGCAATGCTGCATCACTTCAAGTGCCTGTTTGTGCGCCTGCTTATAATACTGTAATTTTTCACTGTCCTGTTCGTTAACTGTGATTTCACCGTTTTCATCAAAACAATTTAGAGTATCGTAAGAGACGCTGTCCGCTGGAATTGTCTTGGAGTCATGCTCCAGCTTGAGTGCTTTATAAATGATCTGCGGTAGCGAGCGCTTTATCTCCAAAGTGTTTAATGTTGTGTCAAGGTTCAATCCATGCAAGTTAGCACAATCTTGCATTTCTTTCAAACCGAAAACCGAAGTTAGCTCAACTAGCGCATCGACATCATCAGGGGAGTTGAAAAATGGAAACCTTCTTGACAATAAGGTTAGTAAAATGATACCAGCTGACCAAACGTCAATTTTGGTTGTTTGGTTTGGGCATTTGAATAAAACCTCTGGAGCTCTGAACCCTCTTGTTCCTGCTCTATTGGCTCTTCTTGCAGGTCTTGTATCATCTTTAGGATATCCCTTGACTGTCTCCAAATCGCTTGGCTTGTATGGCTTTTCATGATGTTGAATGCATGGACAGTAGTTAGTTGATAGTGGATCAGAGGTTTGCTTATTTTCTTGCTCAGCTAAACCAAAATCCACCAACACACCTCTTTTTTTCCATGGATCATAAAGAAAGTTAGTTGGTTTAATGTCTCTATGGATGATATTTTTCTTATGCACAAAATTCAAAGCTTCAAACAGCTCAAACATATAAACTCTTATACCGTCAATGGGCAAATCTCTGAAAAACTCTCTGAAGTCCGAGTGTGGGTAGTATGGCAAAACTGCAATGATCTGATCCTCATGTCTCAAAGCCTCTAGTAATGGAGCAACTTTGTCAGAGTTTGCCAGCATGTACAATAAGTTCAGCTCGTTGAAAATTCTCTGAGGCGACGAGGTGACGTAAATTCTCTTCAGAGCAACATAAGTCTTGGGCTGCTTCTTGCGCCTTTTGTGTCGTTTGTTGTCGGGCGAGCTCCATATCGCATCGCCCATTAAGTAGTTAGATCTCCCCGTTATGTCTTCTGCTTTATACACTGTAGAGAAGGTACCTTCACCAATCTTGTCAATGAGCCTGTACTTGAGCTCCAGCCCGTCAAACGTGTTTGTGAGCATAGTGATTTCGTCCAGAATCTCTGGTGGAACTTCCTCTTCGTCATCATCTTGCTCCTCATGGTGTTGGGCGTCTGGTTCCGGCTGTGGGATGTTCTCATTGTTCTGCGTGCTTTCCTCGGTTTTGTCTGCCGCATCCTCCTGCGACGGAATGATAACTGTGCTCTCCCTCTTCAGGTATTCCCTCTCAGCGGTTCCAGATGGGGCGGTGTCATCTCTGGCCAGCATGGCTCTCACCTTCTGGATGGATTCCGTGCTTGGAGCTGGCGCATTAGACAAAGCTCTCTTGACTGCCTGTTTCTGGCCACTTTCCTGGCTAAAAGGCGTGTTGAGCTTGAGCTCCTTGCCAAACTTGCCCCTGCCACCGCTGTCCCCGGCCGTACCTGCCTGGTTCCTGCTGCCGCCGCCTGTCTCAACAAATGGGTCATCTTCCTCCTCTACCACCGTGTTCTCGTGCTTTAAAACCACGCTGGTCTCCTGCGGCTGGTTGTACGTAGAGAAGTACTCCGACGTGTTGCCTGTGTCGTTGAACTTGGCCTCAGACATGTCGTTCTTCGCAGATCAAAACGCGGTGTCGTATGCTAAACCAAAACAAAGAAAAAATAAATAAACAAAAATCTCTAATTATAAAATAGCAAATTGCTAGAAAATCGCGTTTTGTAATACTAACCTGAAACTGAAAATAGAAGCAAAAGAATGAGGATTTCAGGTGTCTTGAGTGTGCTCGCAGTGAGCAGCGTGGCCCTGGGCTCCGCATTGACCTTTGTGCTAGGTGCACAGGAGAAGTCGTGCTTCTACATCTTTACAGAGAAGCCTAAGACCAAGGTTGGGTACTACTTTGCGGTACAGTCCGGAGGAGACTTCGATGTGGACTACACGGTCAAGGGCCCAGACCAGCGGGTCATAATGAGTGACCAGAAGCAGAGACAGGGAGACTGGATTCTCAATGCAGAGACCCCGGGTGAGTACGAGTTTTGCTTCTCCAATGAGATGTCCACATTTGCAGAGAAGGTTGTTGACTTTGAAATCAACCTGGAGAATGACTTCAGGGCAGAGATTCCAAAGCAGTCACAGGGGTCCCAGGTGTCGTTTGAGGGTGTGTGGAACTCGGTTCAAGTCATTGAAGACAAGTTGAACGGGTTGCTGAAATCAATGAATTACTATAAAACCAGAAACAACAGAAACCAGTCAACAGTTAAATCAACAGAAAACAGAATATTCTACTTCTCGGTCTACGAGGTGATATTGATTGTTGGAATGGCGTGCCTACAAGTGGGTGCAATCCAGCTGTTTTTCAAGTCGTCTAGAAAACAGCTGGTGTAGTGTTTATTCTTGCTTCTTTATTTATTAATGCAATATCTGTTCGTTTATCTAACTCTTTTTTCTAGCAACGTCTTACCCATTGGGATTTCCGAGTGACCTTTGTTGATGGCAAAGATGGAATTACCTCTTAGGATGGTTTCAATAACACGTCCTTGCAAAACCATGCCGTCATACGCAGTGAGCTTATTTTTGAAGTATGTTTTGGCATTCTCCACAGTCTGCTTGGTGAACGGGTCAAAAATTACCAGATCTGCGTCATAGCCCACTCGGATAAAACCCTTCTTATTATCCAAACCAACCTGCTTTGCAGTGTTTTCACAGGTCCACTTGACAACGTCCAAAATTGAAACTGGTGGTGACAACTTTAGTCCCTCTGTGTACAAGACTGGTAAACCTAACCCAACAGAAGAGATTCCTCCCCATGCTTCAAAAAAGTCACCTTTGGCTAAATTCTTAAGCTCTGGTGTGCATGGCGAGTGATCTGACACAACAGTGGTGATAATGTCGTTTCTTAGTGCGTCCCATAGTTTCAGTCGGTTGTTGTTGGTTCTAATCGGTGGACAGCACTTGAAGAATGTCTTCGAGTCTGGTATGTTCTCTGCAAACAGCGACAAGTAGTGGAAGCATGTCTCTGCTGTGATTTTTAGCCCTTTACGCTGTGCTTCCAGTAGAATTGGAACAGCGTCCTGAGTTGCCAAATGAACAATGTGCAATGGCACGTTTGGCTGCTTCTTCGCACATGCAATGATTGTCTTTATCGCTTCGACTTCAAACGAGTCCGGTCTAGATGCTAAATATGATGAGTATTTGGTAGGGTTGACATCAGTTAGCTCAGAATTGTTCTCTGAAGCTTTCAATAATGGAGAAAATGGTTGATTATCATGATGAACTATATTCGATGCTTTACCCACTCTTGGCTCCACTGGTGCCAACAATGGTGATGTTGACAAGGCCTCAATCTGGTTATCTGTCAAGTCTTGTGAAACAAAATCGTCATGGTGTTTGTGTTTGCATTTCAACGTGGAAATGGTTGAACCAATTGAGTCGATTTTAGACTTTTTGTAAGTGGAAAATCCCAGTTCCAAGTCCTCAATATCGTCATTCTCGATTCCATCAATGATTTGTGGGCCCCCATGCTCGATATTTGCAGGTTGCATCTCTGCGTGAAACATAATCAGCGTCTTTTCGTCACGCACAATCTCCAACGCCCTGTCAATATAGACTGCGTCGATTGCAGGAAACTCGTCAACCCCTGAGTCAATCAGAAACCCTTTAAAGCCTCTCACACCTGCGTTAATTAGCGGCAACAAGTCCTTCAGATTATCTGGCACCAATCCTCCCCAGAACCCGACATCCACATGCAGCTGACCCTTTGCCGCTTCCAGCTTGATGTTAAAATTGTGTACGTTTGTGGTTGGTGGAATAGCGTTCAGCGGCATATCAATAACCGTTGTAACACCTCCGGCCGCAGCTGCTTGGGTACCTGTTTTGAAACCTTCCCACTCAGTTCTGCCTGGTTCGTTCAAGTGCACATGCGAGTCAACAAGACCAGGCATAATGTAGAACGGAGACACATCTCTATAGTCCTCTGGCTGCACATCGTACAGCTTGAGCACCGGATCGTCAGCTCCAACAACACCACTGATAATGTTCAATATTTTCCCAGACTCTATTGAGAAAATGACAGTGGCTGGCACCAGCTGATGGTCCAACACCACGTTGGTTGAAGACACTGCTCTGGACATTCCCTCAGCAAACTCTTCCTATTAACGACTCAACCAATCCCAACAAGCTAGACAAACCAACGTTAAAATCAACAAATAGTTTAACTTATCTATGTAGGAGAAGACCGAAATTTACTTTTTATATTTCGATTTTTCATTTCAAGTTTTGTCACAATTTAAATAACCGTTTTTTTTTTTTTTTTTCTTTTTTGATTAAGCCAATTATAGACGTTTATTTATGTAACAGGTTTTATACTAAAATTAATACGCTGTGCGAGCTCAGACAGCATATTTGTGCTGCAGCACAGCTGGGTTCATGGTTGTGGCAAAAAGGGGTGTCCAGTTGTCGCCCAGCAAGCTTTTGTAGCCGTGTAACAGATTGTGGAACGCCTCTGCCAGTTCGTTGGTTGGTTCCATGTAGAGAGTGATAGCATTGATGAGCTCCACCAGTACTGGGTTTGGAACTTCGGTAGGGTTGCTCATGACGATCTTGCAGATTCCCTGGAAAGCTGACTCCTTCTCTTCATTCTCAGTCAAGTATGTTGCATTGGAGACCCAGTTCAGTATGAACTCGGATAAGTGCACAGCAAAGAACTCAGGCGAAGACAGACCAATTCTGCCAATAGTAACAGCACAGTTCTCCAAGACTGTGGACTCCACTTCTGGCGAGTTCATCAGATCAATCAGAATTCCAACCAACGAATCCAGATATTTAGTCAGGTTAAATTTCAGCGATATCTCACCTAAAGCCCAAACTGCATTATTCACCACTGGATAGTTCTCGTAGTCCCTGGAAACAATTTCTCTTCCAATGGCAATCAGGATTTTCTCCAAGAATGGTTCAATTTTATTTGGAATATTAATTGCTAAGTCACCTAATAGTGCAAAAGCTGATTGACGCACGTCGTTTGATAAGTTGTTGAATGTTTCAATCACCAGCTGAATGGTATCATCTTCCACCAACTCATTGGAATGCGTAGCAAGGCCTTGCACCAGTCCACTGATTAAATCCAACGAAGTGATCATGAAATCAATTTCTAAAGTCAACACGTTGTCAAATCCTGTACCGCTAATGGTGATATTTTTCTCGTATTCAATACAGTGTTTCAAGATTCTCTTAGCTCTTTGATAAACTTCAACGGCATATGGAGCAAATCTTTCACCCAACGAAATTGCAACAGAGGACATACACTCTAACAATGGCCATAACTCCTTATCATCATCTTTCAATATACTCCATTTGTGAATCAATGGTGGTAGTAAAATGTTGAGTGATTCATCATCGAGTTCAATTTTTTCCACAAAAGTTTGAATAGCATCATATAAGATAATTAGGTTCTTTCTTTTATAAGAGTTAAAACAAATACTGAAGTTGTTCAACAAAATTTTATCAAATGGCTGTAGCAATTCAATTGCTGCAACTTCAATGAATTGCGACAATGACGAAGTCGCACTTTCTTGGACTGATTTCTTTGAATCAAGTGTGCATTTGATGATTGACTCAAACGTTGGTTGAAAGTAATTGGAGCAAGATCCACCATTAAGTGCTTCGAGACATATCCATGAGCCATATCTACTCAAAGTCCAGCAGGTAATTTGTCTAACTGGTGCTGCAGGATTTTTCAAACTTTCAACTAGGAATGGGATCAATGAAGGTAATTGATTTGCAAACAGTTCAATTCCACTTTCTGCAATTGCGCCAAATGCCAAAATGGCACCTTCTTTAATAGGCCAGTTATCACTTGAAATGTTTTCTTTCAATATTGGTAGAGTTAATCCAATAACTTCTTCCGGAAAGATGGATGATAGCACATCGAGAGTGGCTGCTGATGATTTTCTTAAAGTCCAATCCAAAGACGAGTCATCATCTTCACCATCATCTTCTTCGTCATCATCATTATTAACATCCCCATTTTGATTCAATCCATTTTTTGTAATTGAGTGTAACTTCGATCTTGTCGTTGTTGGTTTGATATCCTCATCTTTGTCTTCTTCGTTGGCATCATCATCTTCATCTTCTAACATCATAATATCCATTTCAGTGTAAACCATACATTTAAGTAGTATTGGCACAATATTTGCTAAAAATGGTTTAAATAATTCTTCAGGGAATGATTGTGTTACCAATTCTAACAACAATTCTGAACCTTCCAAGGCAATCTTTGGTTCAAAATTACACATTATGTGAAGTGCAAAGTTAATCAAACCATTGAAATGTGGTAGTAATTTGTTTGCATTATTTTCAATAACAGTTGAAAATGATCTACAAACATACTTAACAACTGTTGGGTCTGAGGTATTTGCTAGTTCGAACAATCTTGTCAGAAAAGAATCCATAAATTTCTCCAAAATCTGCTTGTTCTGAACCTTAAAAATATGACTTAGACAGTTCAATGATTCAGCTTTGATTAAGTTAGATTCATTGGTTGTCAAGTTAATGAACTTTGGTATCATGAATTCCAATGGCTTTTCTCCATTGACAGTGATGTTTAGTAGTTCTATTGAGTCTTCGCAGATCTTACTTAGTGCACTTATTGCACCCTCTTGGTTTATAATTGATCCAGTTTCTGTCAGTTCAATCAATTGTGGTAACAACGAAGGCCAATGCGAAACTCCCAGTTTCCCAAACAAGCTTGTTATAACGTTTCCTGTGATGTTTCTAACCAGTTTATTGCTGTCAAATAATCCTTTCAGTATATTGTCTAATAAAAAGCTATTATTCTTCAGGTTTCTAGTGAAATCATTTGAAAGATTATTCTTCAGCGTAATACCTGCAGATGCTCTAACCTCAATCGGAATACCCGCGTCTTGTGTTACCAACAAAAAAGCTAGATAGTTGTTGAACTCTGGCTGCTGCTTGGCCTGCTCTAAAGCTGTTGTAGCTTCAACTCTGATCCCACTATCTGGCGATAAAGTGCCTGCTAATATATGCGACAGTTGCCCAATTAGCACACTATCAGGCTGCCAGGACATGTTGTGCTTCTACTTAACCTCTGGTCGCTCTCTTGTTTTACCTGCCCGGTTTAAGCTTGCACAAAATGTCTTAATGTTTTTCTTTTAAAAAAAATGGTTAAATAGAAAAAAATATTTTACTGCAAACAAAAAAAAATATTTTTTTTTTCATTGTTTATTTTTTTTTTTTTACTTTTTGTTTGATGCATAAAAATTATTCAAAAAATCTACAAAATCCAGAGATTTTACGAGAAGATGTTACATTTATGATGGACAGCGGTTCGATTACAGAGGCTTTGCGCATTTTCTTGGTTCTAATTCCCCAGTTTTAGCGCAAACCATCGTCTGCCAGTCGATCGGATACATTAAGCCACCAGCTCCATTTTGAGCTTTGGCGAACACAACACCTAAATCATTTCTTCCAGTACTCAAGTAATAATTCTTACCATCACCCAAAGAAAGCACCTGTGCCCTTACAATGTCGCCCGGCTTGAAGCTCTCGATTATTTTGACTTTGTCTCTTTCTGTAGATCTCACGTCTTGTGATCTGATGATCCCCTTGAAAGTCTCACCCAGTTCTGATGAGCCTTGATGCACAGAAAAGCTGACTATATTGGATCCCGAATTGTTGCTGTTGCTAGAATTGGTGGCATTACCATTCGAACCAATTCCTGAATCTGTCAGTACATTACCCACACCCTCAATAGCCAATATTTCCACATATGCTTGCTTCAAACTCAGTTTCGTTACTCTGGTCAGCACTATGTCTCCATCCTTCGGTAAATTAGTTGCAAAATCTGAGTCAATGTTGACGCTATTGCTATCACTGTCTTTGGATACAACTGAGACTCTATACTTTTCCACTTCTGGTCCTGCTGGTTTCGCTGGTTTCTCTTCTTTGTCATTGTCGTCATTCACATCACTAACCTCAGCATCCTCCTCTACCTTATCCACGATAACTTTCCCTAATAAGGTGGCTGACAATATATTCAGGTTCTCATTTTTAATCTGCACTTTCTGTAAAAAGACACCGTTTCCAGCTTCAAACTTCTTCAACTTCCCGCCATCAGCACCTGTCTGGTACTCTGGTGTCAAGTACTGCCCTGGGACAGAGAACTTCGGTATCTCAACACTCATTATCTCCTTTAGCCTAATATATCTAAATTATCAAATAAAAATTTAATTTTTTTTCCTCATAGTGAAATAAATTTTGCATGGAAAATCTGCTAAGAGAACAAATCTGGAAATGAGCAGTGAGTTTCCAGCTTACGTTGATGGTAAACCGCCAGTGATTTCTTTAGAAGAATACGACGAGGCGAAATGGGCAGCCAAAACAGCTGTGGACTCCACTGAAAATGGCTACGTTGCCGTTGACATGAACGACTCCACCAAAATCGTCGCTGTCTTCAATGAAGCTTCTGGCAAAGTTCTGGATGAGATCTTCAAGGATGCTAAGGCCAAGCACTACTCTTCTTAGACTTTTGAAACACGATAATAATGTCCTCACTGTATGCCTGTTCAACTACTTTTTGTTTACTTGTTAATTTATCATTAGTGGCTTACATTTAGTCATATATAACCTTTGATTGTATTAGAAATTGCTGGTGCACCCATGAAGCTGACAGTCTTTGCATTTAACTCTCTTTTAAAATATTTAAACAATTCGCGATGTTTGTTTTTCTAATCAAAACAAAATAATTCAAAACAATAACACACACAAAAACTAAAGTAAACTCTTAAATGGTCCCAAGGAGCCCCAACCCACTAGCGAGGGTTCTTGATCTGGAGTTAGGTGGCAATGATAGAGATGTGACATCTACAGAATCGCTTTTGACAAGGTTTAGCGGGGTGAAGATTCATAATGACACCAACATTACAGACAATACTGCTGATTTGATCAATACTGTGGTACGGCAGGTTGGTTCAAATTCGACTCGACCAAACGTGTCGGAATCTACCATGATAGTAGAAAATAATAAGCTTCATAGACCCAAACAGAGGCCCATGTCAGGTAGTTCGATGGAGATTGAAGAAGAAACTAATGAACTGTTTAAGAAAATTGAGTTATCAATGGGTGAATCTAAAGATGAGCAAAGCGAAAAACAGAACGAGGATGACGAGGATCAACAGAAAGAGGAAGATTGGAATATGGAAATGTTTAATTTACTTTTATTAAAACTACAACCAACAGCTAAGAATTTAAAATTTGTTGAAATTCTCAAGAGGTATATTGATCTAATTCTTGAATACAACATGGATCCTTTTAAAGATCAGTTTGTTACAACTATTTACCAAGAACTATCAAGAACCGGTACAGCTACCACCTCCAATCTTGCAAAAGTTATTGATATTTTTGTCAACTCACCAGTTAATATTGCAATGAAACTTTGTAATTTTCAATTCAATAAGGAAACAAAGCTACTAGACTATTACTTTAAAAAATGGCTGATAAAACTAAATAAGTACTTAAATCTAGAGAAATCATATATGGTCTGGAACTTATACCTCCAGAAGAAATTTTTTAATAATTGGATATACCAATACAATATTGTTACAATTGATTATGAACAGAATGCAGTTACATTTAACAATGTCAAAAACATCATGAGTGCTTTTAATATCTGGCATAATAAAATGGATACAATCAAATCATTCAATAATATTGCAGTTTATCAGCAAGAATCCAAATTTTTCAACAAATGGAAAAAAAAGATCATCTCGTTGGATGATGATTCCAAAGGTGTAAGGATACACAACAGATCATTGTTAAAAAGAAACTTCAGTCAATGGAGGTTGATGTATACCTATAAAAAGTTTAAGGAAAAGAAATTGATTACCAAGGGTTTCAATAAGTGGATTAATCAAGTCAGATATCAAGATGATCTTAGAGAAAGCTCGCGCTTGTTGGAGCTAGTGCTACATGGTGGGTTTGTGTTCAATAAATGGAAAATCAAGGTGAATAACATAATTACAAAAAATAGCGAATTGAACGATATCTATACAGTTTATAAAAAAGTTAAATTCTTCAAGATTTGGACTGATGCAATGAGCTTGAAAAAGATTGAAAATCAGGTTTTGAAGAAACGTGGAGCACTAATTAGCAAATTTATTGTTGATAATTGGAAATCACGATTAATTGAAGTTAACAATTTTTATCAGTTTGAAATCTTTTCAAATGATTTAATTGTTAAAAGGATGTTCAGAAAATGGCATAACGAATTGATCTTGTTGAAGAAATTGGATGAGTTTAATATTGAAAAATTGCCCAAGAAATTTTTTAAACGTTGGAAACTGCAGTCGAACTTGAAACTGCTAAAAAAGAGTAAAATGCAGTCATTGCAGAGTAAACTATTTGAAAATTGGCACAAAAAATTACAATTGAATTCAAGCTTAAGAAAGTTTGAAGATGGCATAAAAAGAAAAACTCTCAAATTATTCATTGATAAAGTTGTTTCAAGGCAGAATCAACTTGTGGGTAGACTTTATCAATTTCAAAGTTACAAAAAAATTGAATATTTGAATATGTGGAAATTAAAACTGTTGAGGAATTTTGAGAATTTAGACAAAGTTGATATATTTATTCAGAAAAGATTTTTCAACAAGTTTAAATCCTCAATTGAATGGAATAAAACTTTGAATGATGTTTCTCAAGACTTTTTCCATACTACTGACTCAAAAATCATTAAATTGATTTATTTTAGAAAATTCAAATCAAGTTATGAGAATAAACTTGAAGAAAAATTAGAACAACGGTTAGAGATATATTTGAATGATGGCAATGAAAACATTAAGAGAAAAATGTTGAAATTATGGTTCAACAAGTATAAAAAGTATCTTATTTTGCAATATCAGTTTGTTGATCAAACTTCCTCAATTATTATCAAGCCGTTTTTCAAGAAGATGTTAAATAAATACAGGCTTATCAAAACTTTAGAGGTAAAAGCCAATGAAATTAATAACTTGAACTTGATGTCAACAGGTTTCACCAAAATTCAATTAAGATGGTTTAAGATTCAAGAATTAAATCACCATTTAAATGAACTACTTGAAGAGAAGGAATTGAATCTAATCTTAAAATACTTGAATAATTGGTCATTAAGAACGATGAAAGTAAAACGGGATAACGAAACGATCAATAACTTTAGAAAAAGATGGTCTAGAGCTAGAATGAGAGCTATACTATATTTATGGAGAGACAAACTTTCTCAAAATAAATATTTTGAAGAGGAAGAGAATGTTTTTGACGAGTCGCCGGTAAGAATTAGGAACACATATAACTCAATATTGTCGACACCAAAGAGACATTCCAATTCAAATTCCAATTCAAACAGCTTAAGCATACCAGGCAGTGAAAGAATTAAGAACAGACGGATTGAAGCATTGAAACAACACTATAACCAAGTGAAACTTGCAATTCCGAGTCCGCTAGTTTTCCAAAAAACCATTGACACAGCGGCACCTGGGTCATCTGCAACTGCAACCACGACCACTTCCAAACTCAATTTCAGTTCGATGAAACTTCCTAGATTTAGTGATCTAGCAGACAGTGCGGATATTGAAGGCTACTACGACGACGATGACGATGACGATGAGTCAATCGAGAGCCCAGTGATCTCGCATCTCAAACTAGGTCTGCACAGATGAGAAAAGTCCCGTTTCGGAAGTTACGCCCGCTTAGGGTTTTTTTAGTTTTTTTACCGAATATGCAGGTATCTCAGGATGCACAGCCGTTGGGAACTTGAGAAATTGAATTGAAGGCTGAGTCGAGCATTGCCCCCAATTGTGGTACATCGGATGCGTCTTCTGAACTGATGGATTAGGGCTGCTGGGTTCACCAATTGTGGTTTAATCAGTGTTGCTTTCTGGGGTGTGTTTGAGCCCACGGAATGAAAATGTAATATCGAGCCGAAGTCAAGCGGGCCTCGGATTCACACGGATTTTAATTTTCCAGTTAGTCAGAGCGCGTTCCGGCCGTAATTTTGGGGAGCGGCAAAACCCTGCAAATCCCCGTTTGAATGGGCTCGTCTCAGGAAAAAAACAACTACTTGGGACCAACTACAGCTACCACAGCTCAGCCCACCGAAAAGGCTGAGTGTCCTGGGTATCTCAACGTGGTTTTATCAGCAGATTCAAAAAAAAAAAAAAAATATGTCAGCTAAAGCCGTGCTAATTTTATTTCCTTTTTTTGGTGTGTTTCTTTTTGTTTTGGGTTTTATTTTCGTTTCACGCTAATAAAAGGAATATTTATATCAAGCACGCAGCACAACTAGAGAATTATTCTGAA
Source organism: [Candida] sp. (assembly GCA_030570575.1). Taxonomy (NCBI): domain Eukaryota; kingdom Fungi; phylum Ascomycota; class Saccharomycetes; order Saccharomycetales; species [Candida] sp. The sequence continues at coordinate 582,749 of JAJLVZ010000002.1, read as the reverse complement.
AAATAACAGTAATCGTTTTAACTTTTTAACTATTGGTGGTTAGAAGCATAAAATACTAATAAAGAAAACGACTAGCTCCGCTGAGTGGAAATTGGATTTTCAATAAAGATTTGGCTGTGTCAATTATAAATAAATTAGTTATTCCTTTATTATTATTGTTCTACTGGTTTACTAAATTGGCTTTTCAGTTATTTATAGGGATTGACTGTTGTTTAGCATTGGACAAAGCACACAGGATAAATAAATATCAGGCAGTTTACGACTATTGTTGTTATTAACATGCTGTTTGAGGAAACAACAAAATTGGTGCGGTTTATGAATAATAGAGACAAAAGCTCGAGTCAGGAACTTGAAAAGCCCCATTCAAACTCTTTTGGGAAAAGTCTAACCAAGACGACCGGCCAGATAATATCGCTGAATGCGAAATTGATCAGATATCTGCTGCCAAAGGATATCTCGACCGCAAAACAGTTCAAGAATATATTCAGCCAGTTTGATACTAGCGACAAGCAGCATGACACCAAGAAGAAGCAGCAGCTACAGACCAAGAACATCACCAAGATTACACGCAACGACCTGCTCAATGGCAAGTACGACACTATTCTCAACAACACGCCCGCAACCCGCAAGAGATCCAATACCTCACCGGAGTCTCATAAACCTAGAAAACCCAGAAATCACTCCCCGAATACCACACCCGTGTCCCGCGTGAGCAGCATCTCGCACGACCATCATGCAAAACCCCACAGATGGAAAACAGTTCCTTCCTACTCAAACGACGATGGGTTGCTGTCTCTTCCACTGTACAAATCTGAGACAAACCACTCGGAGCTCGATGACTAAACCCAAGATAGAATATTGTAATAGATAGCCTAATGAACGTTCACGATGATGCATCCTTCTAGTGTCTGCCAGCAGCAGCCTGAATTCCGGGACGAAAGTACCGATTCCGGTTGTCGGCAATTTAGAAATGTAAAAAATTCCAGACGATTTTAGTTTTTGTGCTTTTAGAATTGACACAATTTAAGCATAAAAGCGATGAAATTGCTTTACCAGTGGCTGCTTCTTGGGGCTGTGCAGCTTGGAACGCTGCGCACAGCCAGTGGCGCAGTGCTGCCTGAAAACTTGGACCTGAACCAGGACATTTTAGAGGAATTTGAGTACGATTCGAGTGAGATAGTGGAATACATCAATAGTCAGCTGGCGGATGAGGACGTGAGCTCGCTGCCACCGGTGCTGCAGTTCCCACTACAGGACCCGGGAACGAAGACCATCAAGGACGGCGAGATACCAAGCTACGTCTTGGAGTACACGCCGTTTGTGCACCTTTACTCTGAGGAAAAGTACCTCCCATACAGTGTGGAGGATTATGTCAAGCATTTCCACCTGGAATACTCCAACAAGACTGTTGTCTACAACCAGACCGAGCTGACGCTGGTCAAACTAGGCGAGATAGCCAAGCAATACCCGGTAGAGAACAGCAAGTTTTTCCTCACAGCAAACGAGGAGTTTGATAACGACCCGGAATGGATCACTGGGTCCAAGAACATTCCTAGCTTGGTGGACGGCAAGCTGGAGAATGCGCCAGCAGTGCTGATAGTGGTGGACAAGGGCAACGGCTGGGTGGATGCGTACTGGTTCTACTTCTACTCGTTCAATCTTGGCCCGTTTGTGATGGGCACCGGGCCATACGGGAACCACATCGGGGACTGGGAGCACTCGCTCACACGGTTCTACAAGGGCGTTCCTGTGTTTGTGTGGATGTCTGCGCACGGCGGCGGTGGCGCTTATCTGTATACAGCACTAGAGAAATCAGATACCAATGCTAAGAGACCAGTTATTTTCAGTGCCAGAGGGACCCACGCCAACTACGCAGCAGTGGGCCAGCACTTCCACGACCTGCCGTTTGGCATGCTGTCCGATTTCACGGATCGTGGAAGCCTGTGGGACCCCTCGCTCAACTACCTGGGATATACGTGGAACGGAACAATGGTGACGCCTGCGACGCACCGAGAAGCGGCACTCGGCGACTGGATCACGTTCAAGGGCCACTGGGGAAACGAGCAGCTCGACGCGGACGACCCTAGACAGAAGTGGTCCATCTTTGAGTGGAAATACATCGAGGGGCCCACCGGGCCTATGACCAAACATCTTCAGAGACTGCAGCTGTGCCAGGTGACCAAGTGGTTCAACTTCAACAACGCGTGCCCTAAGGCTAGACACTTTGTTAAGCTGGGCCAGGGCGTGGAGCGCGAGGCGGGCGTGGAGTGCGGCAACCTGTTCGGCTGGGTCCACATCTACTGGCTCAGATGGCTGCTCTACCGCGTCACGTGGAGCGGTGGCATCTGTTACCTGATGGACTGGATCTACGGCTAGCCTGGTCCACCACCATCAAGGTGCCACTACCGCATGACGTAAGCGACTAAATAGTAACTTATGAATAAACGATGTCACGACGAATTTTATCAAAAAAGAAAAAAAAATCAAAAAAGAAAAAAAAATCAAAAAAGAAAAAAAATCAAAAAAGAAAAAAAATCAAAAAAGAAAAAAAATCAAAAAAGAAAAAAAAAATCAAAAAAGAAAAAAAAACTAAAAAGAAAAAAAAGTACATAAACATTATAGTGGCAAAAAACGCCATTCGGTTCAACAACTTAGACACCACGAGACCCCAGTGGCGTTGCTAACTATTTTTGGGCACCCCGACGCCGACCCGAGCCAAATATCTGGTACTTCAAGAACTACAGCCACTCGCTACGCAATTATAATCGCATTCCACACCCAAGATGCCAGTCATAAATCACGAAATGCACCTGCAGAATTGTCTCTCGACGTTCAATTCCATCCTCCAGAATCAGACACAGGCCATGAAGCACCTGGCGTTCCAGTACCAGCACTCGGACTTCAGCAAGCAGCAGCTGAACAAGTCGCTCAACATCCTAAACACAACTTTGCTGAGAAAAGGTAAGATTGTCATCTCAGGAATAGGCAAATCGCACAAAATAGCAGCCAAGATAGTAGCCACAATGAACTCACTGGCAATGCACTCGGCCCTGCTGCATCCCTCCGAGGCCCTGCACGGGGATTTGGGAATCTTGCAGAAGGAAAATAACGATTGTTTGATTCTCATCTCTTCTTCCGGCGAGTCAATAGAGCTGTTGCAACTGCTACCTCACATCTCACCAGACATACCGATCATCCTGCTGACAAACAAGAAAATATCAACTTTATCGCAGCATTTCCAGGTCAATTCGTTGTTATTTGCTGAACTACCAGCACAATTCTCAGAACAATCCACCTACGGCCTAACAGCCCCAACCATATCCACCACCCTGCTGCTCTGCCTCGCTGACGCAGTGTCCATCGCTCTGTCCGAGTTGTACATACAGGACTATAACGAGAGAAAGAAGATGTTTGGTGAGAGGCACCCTGGCGGTGCAATTGGTGAGTCATTCTCCTCAGGCCACAAATCCCTAGCAACCCCAAACAGCTTCAGTCGCACGTCCATGGTGTCGGATGTTGGACCCCTATCGCCAGCTTTGAACTCGTTGTCCAATGAAGAGCTAACTGGTGAAAACGTGAAGCTGGATAAGAAGGTGGTGTTTGATTGGGACTTTGATGAGGACAGCGTATCCCTGGAAGTCGATCAGCTTTTGGTGAACGAAATCAAGGCATCCAAAAATGTACTGAAACTCAACTCGTTTCAAATCTTTGATGAATTAGAGTTTTTAACAATGATCACAGTCAATGATTTTGTGACTTTTAATGAAAATTATGCAGTGTCATCAGCACAACTCAGAGTCATCTATAAGGAAGTCCACTCTCACCAGTACCAAGACCAGAAGGAAAAACTAAAAGAACTCAGTTGGAGAATTAAAAAGTGTTTAACCAAAATTAATTAATCAATTGACTGTTAAAGAACAAAAAGTAGTGTCTTCTTATCTTAGTGACAATGGCAATCCATAAACAACTGGTGCACTGCCATTCAAGTATTTCAAATTGCACTCATCTCGTGATCTATTAACTGCCTCGCAAATATCAACACCCAAATTTTCTTCATTAGTTAATCCCCATCTATTAAAGACCGATAAACTAAACTTATCAAGGTCTTTATCTGTGACATCCCATAAATTACCAACAACCATTGGACAGCCACCAATCAGGTACGAAGATATCGTTCCATAAGGTTCCAATAGATTTTGATCTTTCAGTGCAGCTGACGAACATCCTAATAATAATGTTGGTGCTATCTTATTCATAGATTTGAGTGTGGTTGATTTAATAAATTGTGATCCACTTCCATGTCCAATATATATAAATAAATTTGACCTGGTTAAGAAATCTTGAAATTGCTTCTCTGTTGGTTTGATACCACTGATTCCTTCCCAATCGATTTCTTCAAGTTTCTCAGTAACTGGACGCATTCTCTCTGCTGTCTTGGGCAAATCACTCGTTGGATTTAAAATAAATGACCCTCCAGTTCGATTAATACTCATACTTTTATTGTTAATGTCATTATCAGGAGTTAACAACTCCAGTAGCATACTCAGGGAACCGATTCTAGTAGTTGAACAGTCCCTCAAGCATGGAAGGGATTCCCACGGGATCATTAAACATTCTTTTCCCAACACTAATACTGTATGTTTATATTTGTCAGGATTTGGGTTATTAGTCCTATAATCAGTAATCATACTCTCCAACTCCACGTAGATGGTATCAATATCAATCTCATCGTATGCGTTCTCTTCTCCATGAAATAATAAAATATCCAAAACAAAATAAATCAAATCTTCTAAATATTCTGTGCTTGGTAAGGCTGAGATATCTCCTAATCTTATGAATAACTCAATAATAAAATCATCAATCTCAATATTGCTTTTATTGTTTTGATTTCTGATATTTCTTGAAGGTATATTTTCCTGCATAATCCGTATGAATTTAGTTTTGAAGTGCTCAAATTGATCTTGGGGGATTTTATCTGAGTTGAAAATTCCCTTAAATCCACCTAACCAAGTATACTGAATGTTACTTAACAACACTCCAAGCTGCTCATCAAGATCCATTCTTTCAGCATGCCATTGTTTACGATCTTCGGCAGTTTCAATAGAGTCTGTTCTCGTTTTAGATGTTGTCTCATTACTTTTCTTGATAATCGTGTTAAGTTCATTAATTGCATCTTTGAACCCAAATGAGACTTCGTCAATTTTCCGACTTGAATGTCTTGCTAATGGCAATCTTAATATCCTAGGTGTTTTAATGCCTTTTTCCATTTTGCTAATAATTAAATCTCCATTAAAGGAACAAACATCAATTGAAATAACCAACCATTCGGATGGTAAAACATCTTGTAGGTTTGAGTTAACCTCAATGGCATTAATCTTCAAATAATCCTCAAAATCATCTAACTTAAAATTTGGTTTGGTTAACAAACGATTATCACTATTCTGTAATATATTTTCCACCAACAATTTTTCATTGATCATTGGTTGATGTTTCAAATATTCGCCCAATTTAAATAAATCATGAACTGAATGATCAGTAAAATCATCAGATATACTTGATAAAGTTAATAGATCCAAAGCAAAAATTTTGTGAATTTCATTAATCTGAAAATTTGACAAAAACCTCAAATGATTAAAGAACTCAAGAATTTGGTTTTTCGCTTGTTTTAAATCTACCAATGCCTTTTTAAAATTTCTCACATTCTTTACTTGATTTTTTTGAACTTGTTCCAATGAAGGATCTAATTCGAAAGACTTTATCGACGGAATTGACATCGCTGATTCCTCTAAAGTTGAAAAAACTGGATCAATTTCTAATGATTTCTTTGCATTCGTAAACAATCTGTTGGAGTTTATCAAATAATTCATTGCATTCAGATAAGGATCTTTCGTAAGCTTCATTGAAACATCAATGATTATAGTTCTAAAGTGATACTCATAATAAAGTCTCCAGACATCACTTTGAAATCTATTTTCCTTATCAATTACAGTTAAAAACTTAATTAAGTTTGATTTGACTTCCTTCTGAGATTTATCAGGTAGTTCATACAGTTTTGTTAAATAATGATAAAAAATTAATCCATAGTCATCAACAAATTTATCTTGATCCTCAAAACTTTTTTCTTGTGAAATCAATTTTAATGATTGAAATAGTGAATCTGCTTTGATTCTTAATCGTTTTAATTCATCGGTTTTTCCTGAAATGAAATAATAATAACAAATGAAATAACAATTTTGACAATAAATTGATTTGAATTTGATAATTGATTCATTGAATTTTTCAAACTCTTCAATGTAATACTCTGTATCTTTCGATATTCCTAAATGAATCAAATTTCTTATTATTGATTTAAAATTTGAGGATATAAGATTGATTAAACCTATTGAGTCATTTTTAAACTCGTCTTTTCTTAGAATTGAGCGTGATAATTGTAAACTCCTTTTGAATGACAAAATACTTTGTAGTTGCAAACCGTAAAGTTGTAAGAATTTCCCACTATATGAGTGAATCTTGGCCAACAATGTTAACAGCTTTCTGAACTGATAGATGGGATACTTATTTGTATTTGAGATGCTGAATGAGTGTGAGTTTGACTCAATAATCTCACTTAAATTGACGCTAACCAGTTTTAATTCCTCTTTATCAAACTTAATCAAATGATACTTCATTTGTAACAGCTTATACTCTATCTTTAAGATCAAGCTATCCACTGAATCTTCGCCCTCTGTTTTATTTAATGACTTGTTTATATGAAGGAGATTGACTTTATTAACGGATCTCATCTGGAGATGATTTTTAGTTTTTTCATAGAACAACCAATTCTTAAAATCATCTGTGCAGACATTTGTATAGTGCTGCTCAATAGTAGATAGCAAAACATCCAAGGTTTTGCTGTAATTAATAAGATTCAAATAGTCAACAAATTTTTGAATAAATTCAACTTCAAAAGACGATAGTCCATATTTATTCTTGGGTATCCAACTTGTAATATAAAAAGATAAAATCTTGTGAATATTATTCAAGAGTTTATTTTTGATTTCCAAGGTCAGGTAATAACATGATTTAATTAATGAATCTGAACTTGAGGAATTCAAAATGTTGGATTTATTCTGAACAGGTTTGATTACGGGTAACTCAGGACAATAAATACCACACATCATTTGTAGAATTGCATCCTCAATATCAAATATGTCATATAGCTTTTGAAAATCAATATCTTGAGCTGTAGTGTACTTTGCAAGTAAACAAAACAAGAAAGTTTTATTCTCTTGTGATAATGAAGAGGTATGAATCAATGTTCTTTGATGAACATCTAAGAAAGTGAACGCTTGTCCAAAATGTTGTTCCACTATCTCAAAGCGATCAATAAATCTGGCTTCACTGATTGTATCAAAAAAATCATTATTAAAAACCGATAGAAAGCATTGATCATACTTGAAATTATTATCGTGCAAATATTTCAAGCATTTCAAAAATTTCATTGCTAGATCTCCTAGAGATTTCTTATCATGGAGTAAATAAATTTCAGTCTCAATTTTTAGTGAATTTAGGAAATAATTGGGGGTTGTAAACTGATCTGATAATCTGATACCAAAATTATAATATAAATTTGAAATATTTTTCATTCTTTTAGTTTCATGGTTGTTAATTAGCAATTGATTGATTTTGGTAAACATCAAATCAATGAAGCTTGGTGAGTTGATGAATGAAGTTGATGAAATGACTAATGTATCCAAAACTGATAATGATGATTTTTGGATCTTGTAAAAATTATCCAAATAGTATAATATCAGGAACTCTAAATCGTCGTCAATCAAATCATCCGTGATGGATTTCTTAATAAATTCACCTAAAGCAGTGACTAATGATTCTGTCGGTTGATTGATTGTCATAAACTCTTCTTTGATTAGCGCAATATTTGTTTGTGGTAGATTTAGCAGTTTTATAAGTAGTTTAAACTCATTTGAGTTTTTTTGTAATAGATTCCAATTAAATTCCATATTCTCGTCATTTAGTTGACAAATATTAATTATCTTCAAAATGTTTTCATTATAAGCGTCCAATTCATAAATATAATCATAAATAAATTTCATCAATTTGGTTGTTCGTAGCAGTTGCACATCTTTTGCAATTGTTTTTAGCAAGTTCTGTTCAAAATTGGTTCTGTACTTCTCTAAACTGTAATTTGAAATGAAATCTTCAATCTTCAAACTGAACTTATTTAACAATTGTAAAAATTTAATATTCAGACATAACTTGAACCAAATGTATTTTGACCTTGAAATAAAAGACAAGATCAATTTAACAATCGATTCCTTTTGAAATTTGGTAAAGATGTTCTTGAAATTCTGATCGTTGAAGAAGAACTCTAGAATAACCTGCAAATCATCATTAGTTATTGAACTCTCTGTAAGCTGAATCTTTTTATACAATATCTGCAATGTTATAAAGATCAACGCAGTTGCAAATGACGGATTCATGGGTACTTCAGTTAACAATATCAATCTGACAGTATCTGTGTTGTTTGTGGGAGCATCCAAGTATGTAAAATACTTGAAGCCATGTCGTATTTCGCCCAAGGTGAAGCTGAAATTTGTCTTTAGGTTTGTTTCTAAGTCAATGAGCTTTAGTAAATAGTTTTTAAACTTCTTGAACACTTCTAATCTAGAGGAGGTTATTAAATCCAGCTTATAAATCTGTGCAAATGATGACGATATTAATTTCAAATACTTTGAATCGAATGACTTAATAAGTGGGAATTTTGTAGCCTGTACACTGTCTATAGATCCATAACATATTCGGAATATCTCAGAAGTGCTCATAAATGTCTGGGAGTCGTTCAGGGTGAGTTCGCTTGCTCCAGATGATGATGAGTTTGGTGGCATCAAGTTGGATATTGATTTTTCTTTAAGTGGGGAGTTTAGAGCCAGATCCTTTAGAGGTTTCGTGCCACCTCCTGCAACTAACTTTAGCCCTGAATAGTTGGAAATTATGTATTCCAAGTCACTATTCATAGCACCACCTATTTCACAGTTTTTATGCCTTTGTTTACTTTAGGATTTAATTTTGTGGTAAGTCGAAAATCAATGTTTTGATTTCTTTGTCAGCAATTACACACTCTACAATGTTAATATTTAATTTTTTGTTTTAATTCAAATTGTGTCAAAAATATTTTTTCATATTCAGTTATTGATTTACTCTCCGAGTTTTTCCAGCGTTTGTTTGCTTCTGGAGTTTGACAATCTTTCATCAATGTCACTTCTTCCCAAAGTAGAGGTTAAAACATCCAAATATGGTGCTTTGTCTCCTTTTCCGTAGTTGTTGATGATATCGGTGAAGTAGTTATTGTAGAAGTCACCATTATAACAGCCCAATGAGGAGTTAATGATTTCATCAGGATATTTGAATGCATCAGTTAACCCAACTAAGTGAGGTCTGATCTCTGAGAGTAATGTTTTAATTTTCTGTTGGATTGTAGATAGACTATCTGATGTGATCAGTTTGAACTGTAAAAATACTCCAGAAAACTTGTCAATGGTGAATAATGAAAATAGTTTGAATAGTAAGATTAAAATATTCTCCTCGTTTGAGTTCAAGTTATTTGAGTCCATTAGGTGGTTGTAAAAGTTTGATAATAAGTAACGAGTTGAATGGAATTTTGAGATTAACAAACGTTCAGTAGATGTAGATTCCCACTCACCGTTATTTTCTTTTAGGATTCTTAAACAGTTTTCGCACTGTTTGATTATTGCCAAACTCCAAATATTGATATAGTCCGTCAAGTTATCGTTGAATTTAAGGGAGTCAACGTCATCCAATTTGAACTGTAAATATCTAAAGTCATCGCCAATTTTTTTACCCTCAATAGCTGAATCTTTGTAATATTTAATGATTGATCTTCCAGCGTTGATAGATAACACATTATTATCACCTTCCCATGTTTGCTGTACGGACCAGTCATTGAATGAGCGTCCTAGCCCAGAATATGCATGATATCCATGACCACCGCACGCTTGTCTTGCCTCATCAATCAACTGAGAAATTAACCAAGTATTTGTAGCTTTCAAGGATGCAGAATTAACAAACAAGTCTTTCAAATCAGAAACAGTCTTCTTGATATTCTTTGCTGCATACAAATCTGCTAAAATCGTGTTATAGTCGTTAAGCAATTTAACACAACCTGGACCTAAGACATAAACCAGACTCAAGTATGGAATCAAACGATACTGATGTAAAGAGTAATTTATGATTTGGTTTTCATTAGTTGGATCCCCAAACTGTTTTCTACCGATTGCATATCTTAGAGCAATTGTAATAAATCTTGCACCATGTCTATGAGAATCAATAACCATATTAACACGACCTTGCAGTAATGCACTGTAGCTTATTTGCTCCAAAGGCGAGGCTGAAACTGTTCCATCCGGTTCAATTTGAGTGAACTTTTGCAACATATACTCTCTTGGAATACGGACATTAGTGAATTGAATCCAACCGTTATCAATTGCATCTCTGCCCATTTTTGTACCAATGTCACCAATTGTAACACCTGGTAACAAATCAAAGTTTGAATCTCTCAACTGAACAACAAAAGTTTTAACACCATAATCTTTACCGTTTGATATCAATCTTGCATAAGCAACACAGTGATTTGCTGAGTGTGCTGCACCACCAATCCACCATTTTGTTGCTTGCAAGTTTGGTGTATTGATAATGAAAGTCTCAGTTTTTGGGTCATAAGTTGCAGTTGTTTGCAAATTGGCGACATTGGATCCATGACCTAGCTCTGTCATTGCAAAGCAACCATAAATATCCCTGATTTTTAAAGTACCTCGTTTCACTAACCAGTAATCAACCTGGTCATCTGTACCGTTGCCTTTTATCGCATTAACAAAAAGTGCTAAATTAATTCCAATTCTTGTTCCTATAGATGGATCAGCAATTGAAAGTAAACTCAATCTGTTGTTGAAAGTGTCAAAGCTTTCATTCTCAAGATAAAGTGCTAATCTTTGAATCTTTTTAGCAGCTAACTCTCTTAATTGCGGTTTTGTTAAATCATAGTAACTTCTATTTTGCAACAGAATCGGGTCATTAACCAACTCTTTGAAAATACGTTCATTCTCCTTAAAGTTTGGATCCAAAAATTCATTGAGTTTATCAATGTCAAATTTTGTCAGTTCCCGCTCTTTCTGTATCAATGACATTTTAATGTTTAGTTATTCTCGAGTTTTTAGGGTTCTTTTAATACACAGTAACTTTAGTTATAAGTTAAATAATATTTTAAATTTGAATGATTAATTAAAGAATGTTTTATCCTTGAACGCTGCAAAAGGAAGTACTTGTTTATATACCTTTATAACATGATCAAACCACTTATTTGGAGGGGTTAGAAACAAATGAACTCATTTAACAAACTGCTTTGCTAACTGATCAGCTAAATTTCAAGTTCCCCAAATTTCATTTTTTGCTCCGAGGCTAAAAAAGGCCAAAAAACATGTCAAATTTTATGTCAAAATTGTGCGTCAACCGTCCTCTTTTCTTTTTTGATCCCCTTGCAGGAGGATTGCCTTATTGGGTAACTGCGGTGTAGTGGTTGCTTATGCTATGAGAATGGAAGTTTACCGTACTTAAAGTATAGACATTGTGTGGTAAAGGTTTTTGTGTAACTATTCAATTTCACATTGGGAGAAATCGAAATCTTCAATGTACACAGAAATACGGAAATACTGTAATTACTGTAAGAACTAGCTACTTAGTCATAGCTACCAAAAACTTGCATTTGGACCGATGGGATATCATAGGCAACACTCACAAATTCTGTTACCTGATACGTTACCCTCACCTCAAGAGAGAGATCTGTTTATTCTGCATCAGTCTTCTCTGGTTGTTGGGCTTATCACCATTTTTCAAGCAATAATATCCAACTCTCAAAAATTATATACCTGTGAGTATAAAGCAGAAAACACTATTTATATTTAACTAACATGCTTCAGCAGCTTCAAAAGGTTTCAAGTCAGTATTGTTTAATTTGTTTCATTTCACATCAACCAAATCACTATCAATTAAGTCACAAGAGTTACTACAACTTCCAACACCAGAACCGTCTCATGCTGTATCACCAATTGGTCTTTATACAAGTGCTCAACCAAATATTTTATTTGATGATTCAAGTACTTGGGATTACTTAACTGTTATTTTGCTAATTGCCGTACCAGTTTTTGTTAGTATTTACTGCTTTTATTTCAGTTTCAAGAAAAGGTCTACACTGGAACACATTGGTGAGATTCTAATTGATTATCCTAATCAACTTGAAGATGAGAAAAGTGACAAACAGCATGAAACAAACTGGGAAGAGTTGTTTGATGATAAAAAAACCGAAATTACAGATACATCTGAAAAACTGACGACAGATGCAGACATTGAGGCATTCGATGATCCATTTTATACCGATTTTATGGAAATCATAATTGAAACTCCAGGTGAAAGAAAATCAACTAAAAATATTCAGAGCCTGTTTAGCTTTTCAAAAGAAACCAACACGGTAAAAATTGAATCACTCAAATTTAGTAGCTCACCACGTCGTGAGTCAGTTGTTGGACTAAAAAACTTTTTTAGCGATCTGGATAGTGAACCAAGTAAAGCATGTTTAAATCTTACAATTCCAAGAGGTATGGCAACCAAAATTTACCAGTAATAAGCATTCTTAATTACTGGGTTGATCATCATCTACAGTTTTAAGTTAAACAAAATTCGTTTATTGTGTAATTAATTAACTAAGAGCTCAATTAATATGCCTTAAAAACCCCACAACAATCTATATTACAAACAAAATTTAATCATAAAACCGTCATTAAATAATAATAAAAACTAACACCAAAATCTATAACTTCTAACAAAGATTGATGAATTTCTAATTTTTTCCTTTTCTTCTTCAGCTTCTTGAGCCAAAACATCTGCATCAAAAATCTTTCTATGTTTTGTTAAGTCGATTTCGTCAGCTGGAATGAAAAATCTCCAGCTTCTTGTGTATAATTTATGACCAACATAAAATACTAAACAGACAATGAAACCCAGATAGTTTTCAAAGAAACTGGTTGCATCAGCTTTACCACCGTTTCCAACTGGCCATAGAGCAATCCAGAATTGTGCAACAAAAATCAAAACAATAATAATAAATGCAAACCATGAACCAAGAACACCAGTTTTTGATCTATAACCTAATTCGTTAATTGACAATCCTTGAGCTTTAAATGCTGCTCTAAATCTGATATGTGATAAAACAATTGAAGCCCAAGTGAATAAAGTTGATAAACCAGAGATAGCCATCAACCAGTTGAAAACTTGATCTTCTTTCTTGTAAGCCGCAATAAATGAGAATAAACCAATGAAAGCAGCTGCACATAAAGCTCTCAATGGTTTACCAGTTCTGTCAATGTAGTTAAAGAATTTTGGTGCTAAACCTTGTTCACTCAAAGATAGTAAAGTTCTTGAAGCAGCGAATAAAGCAGAGTTACCAACTGATAAAACAGCTAATAAAATAACAGCATTGACGATATGTGGAACAACTCTGACACTTGAAACTGCAATGACAAATGGTGAAGAATGAGTCTTTGATTGACCTGCTGCTCCTAATAATTCTGGTGAGTTGTATGGAACTAAGAAACCAACCAACATTAAAGGCAAAATAAATAAGAAAACAATTCTGTATAACACTTGTTTGGTAGCTGCTGGAATTGCACGTCTTGGATTAGATTGTTCTGCGGCACTTAAAGCTAACATTTCAGTACAACCCAAAGAGAATGCTGAGTTAACAAAAACACAACAGACACCTTTGAAAGAGTTGGCAAAAGCACCAGGATGATGCCAGTATATACCTCCAATGTAACCTTTGTTACCGGCACCACCACAAGTGATGATGATTGCTAAGATGATGAATCCAGTAAGCATTAAAGTTTTAGCCGAGTTAAAGAAGAACTCAGCTTCACCATAACCAGCAGAACCACAAAAGTTAATAACAACAATAACAACATAAAAGATGACAACAAAGGCATCTGGGTTGATAGTAGTTGTCCAATATTTAATAGTTAAGGTAGCAGTGACTAATTCCAAAGGCAGGACACATAACCATTGAATACAGTAATTCCATGAAACTGCAAAAGTGACAGACTGGTCAATCAAAATTGCAGTATAAGAACTAAATCCACCCGATAAATCACCGTACGCAACAGCTAATTCACCAGCAGCTTCCATAACATTTGCCAACATGGCACCAACAATAGCAGTACCAATTAACAAACCAGCAGGACCACCTTTGACTAACGAAGAAGAACTACCAACCAATAAACCGGTACCAATACCTGAAGCCATGGCAATCATAATCATATGACGATTGTTGATGGATTTATCAAGTTTTTCACCTTGAGCTCTTGTAGCCTTGATTTGTGCCTTTTCAGCTTCACTTAAGTTTGGATCAATATCCTCTTCCATTCTTCTGAATGAATTTTTGAATTTTGACCATCTTGATTCTGAGTGAGAACCATCAACAGTTTCAACATAACCGGCTTCATCCACCATAGAAGACTCGGAGGATTTTATGTTAGATCCACTGAAGCCACTGGTGATGGCTTCAACCTCTTTCTTTTGATCTGACATATGTGTAATAGAAATATACTAATTGAATCAAGTAAATCAATAACCGAAATTTCAATAAAAGATTTTGACAACAAAAGAGCAAAAATTCTCTTATATATGAAATATGTCACCAACAGTTGCCGCACTCCAATTTCTCAATAGATAATGTTCAGTTTATTGGATGATGTAAACATTTAAAAGTTTAGGCATTTTTTTTAATCATTTAATCTGCGATAAGTCATTTATTTGACTGATTGGACAACACCAAACGGCCTTATCCCCAACTGAGCTGCATTCAGTAAATCGCAATTCCCATTCCGAACCCCAGGGCGCAATTTTGAAAAATTTTTGCACTATATTTCTTCATTTTGATTTTGAACGGCAGCTAACTCACATTCAAAAAAATCCGTATGGCACATAAAATTATGCACGGGTTTTTTTCTTTTGGTAGTCTGTGCCCATACCGATGCAAGTTTGCCGTGCATCTGCAATTGCTGAACAATTCACAGGGCAGCTAATAAGTGCCCTAGGATCCAGGATGGAGTGAAACCGTTAATCCAGTGGCCTTTCTCGGACAAAAACTTGCCGTGTGGAGAGAGTATGATGGCAGTGTACCTGATTAAAAAGCAATTGCAGTAAGTTACGGTGGGAACAGGCACTGAGCTTACTTGCACGATTCAGCAGTTAAGGGAAGCAGTACTGCCTTGGTGCAACCATAAAGCGCTTTAGACCAATTTCCCATGATTTATAATGGAAATATACTTATTTTTCGCTAGGCACTAATTTTCAGTCCATGAAATAATTCTCTTGCTAACCGACATTTCAACTCTTCCAAACCGTACTGGGTGATGAGTTTTGACATACTGGGCGAACTTATCAACCAATAAAATTCTTGGCTCAACTTCGTCATAGGCTAATGGTTTGAAGTCGCCAACGTCTAATGTTTATCGGTTACATCATTCCTAACTTTTAGACATCTAACATTGAGTTAAAATGGTTTACATTCGCGTAATTCTTGGTGCAAATTATGTAATCTCTTCCTACCTACACATAAACTATCTAAGGTTCGTTTATACAACTTTCAAGTCACCAAAAAACAGAACTTTGATTGCAATGATAAATCCAGCATGTGCAAGTCCTAGAAGAGCTAATAATAAAAGAGCCAGGTTTTCTTGACCAACGCTTAATGAAGAATTTTTTAGTACTGGATAAACTTTTGTTGAGATCGAGGCAGCAGAAACTACTCCTCCAAATAAAACAACAACCCATTTCAAAATAGAGCTCAGCAAATTATGGTTTGCTAGTAATCCTCTCAATATACTTAATAAAGCTGATGGAATCCAAACTGAATTGGCATAGCCATAAATTGAAATTATTTTGGAAAGAGTGAAAAAATCTGTGAATTTGAAGTAAAACACTGATATCACATAAAGTGCAAATGGGATTAAAAATGTGTATCCATACAGTAAACTTATTGCTCCAGTAAATAAGTTGAAATTATATTGATATTTTCCATCACCACTGCCTTTTAACCATTGAACCAACAAATTTGAGCTTGTATTTGCAAAAAAAAGCACAAATATGACTGTTGCAGTTATCCAAATAGCCCCATACAAGTCTCCAACTTGCTGTATATCTTCAGCTTTACTAAGGAAATTAATCGAATTGAGAACCTGTTGAAAAAAATCATTTGTACTCAGATTGAAATAGCGTCTGTAATGGTTAATCGAGAGTATTCCACCATCGAATTGTTCTAATGGATTGCTGGTTTGTGCAGCAGGTTGCTGAAATGATTGCCCAGCTTCAGAAAGATCAATGTCTGGAGGAATATATGCCTTTGTGCCCATTGTATCTGGTTTGATTGTAAAATCATCATCGTCTGCCTCAATTAAACTCTAATTGGGTTGTTAGTTTCGGTTTCTCGCTTTGCTAACAGCAAGGTATAAACTCACCTCATCACCCAGTAAATCTTTAGTTGCTGACATTACGTTAATTCTTAATTTGTAATCTACTATTAAACACTGCTGTCTTTTAAAGGAGATTGAAAAAACACACATAAGAATAAAACTTACTAAGCATATCTGCTAAACCGGGTTAAATTATATTATATAATATATTATAAAGTCTAAGTAAAACAAGTTAAGGTGACGCTGTTGATGAAGTCTGGTACTGATTAAGAAGTGGTGAAACATCTCTTGAGTTATCATAGTAGTGAGATGACTTTAATGTTTTTGGTTGGAAAACTTCTGAACTCTTTGAAGTTAAATTGAGTGGGTCACCCATTGATTTTGAGAATGGACTCACACCAAATTGTCCAGCCGAGTTTTGAGCATTCTTAAAAGGGCCTGGTATCTTGATTTGATCTGTTTTACCTTCATTTCTTAGTCTGGCTAAATTGCCAATTTCAACAGTTTCATATTTTCTCTTTGGTGTTATTCTAGTTTTGGATTGAATATGATCGATACATTCTTCTTGGTTGTCATGATCCCCATCATTAACTTCGTCATCACCATCTATTCCTTTCTCTTCATCAATCAGCAAATTTCTTCCACCATTTGATGAAGCCTCTTTATCAACGAGAACTAAATCAAAAAGTGTATTGATTTGTTCCTCTTTTAGTCCATAAGTTTCAGGAAAATACAATGTCATCACCATTGTTCCAATGAAACAGGACACACCAAACACAAAGAATGTATTATACTTGATATATTTCAATAAGATTGGTGCTAGAAATGTTTGTAAAAAACTTAAAATCCACGAAACACTCATACAAACAGCCGAACCTTTTGATTTGGCTCTGATTGGGAAAATCTCACTAGTGTACAACCAAGCAGCACACGATAATGTCGATGCAAATATTGAAACAAATAAATAACATAATGACAAACAAATTGAACCTGCTGTACCTTTAATTTCCCATACGATTGTTTCATTTCCATTTAATGGAGGTATTGAATGTCCATAAAAACCCATAACAGCACCCAAAGCTGTAAGGCATATACCAAGACTTGTAATTCCAAATATCAAAACATCTTTTCTTCTCAATTTATCTAACCACAAAATTGGAAACACTGTAAATAAAACATTCAAAACATAAGGGATTGATGCAGCAACAATCTTTGGAGTTCCTTCCAATCCAATCATTTCACAAATATATATCAAATAATACATCAAGACTCCAATGCCACTTAATTGGGTGAAGGTTTGGGTAAAAACTCCAATTAAAAGATGCTTATTCAATGATTTCCCAAACAATTGTGAGTATGAACACTTTGAAGACTTTGGCTCTCTTTTATTAACAACTGATTCTATCTCCGTAAAATCATCTTCAGCTGAATTAATTTTATTTGAAGCCAATTTCCTTGCTCTTGCTGAACTTTTTAAATGCTGATAAACTTCTTCAGCTTTATTATGTTTAAAGTTTGAGACGTACCATTTTGGGGTCTCTGGCACTGTGAATGAAAATGCAAACAATAAAAGCCCCGGAATTGACTCAACACCCCATGCAATTCTAAACGATAATGCACCATCTAGAAAAACGCATATACATGAAAGATAGAACATTGCCATAATTCCCAAGGTTAAAAACAGTTGTAAAGTTGAAGTTGCAACTCCTTTTCTGTTTGACGGAAACAACTCTGTGATGTAAACTGGTAAAACTGCAGAACAAATACCAATACAAATCCCTTTCAAAAGTCTTGCACCTATAACCATATAAATATTCTGAACAAAGATTGCAATTAAAGAACCCACGGTCCAAAATAGTGATGCAAATTGAAATGAGAATTTCCTTCCTAATCTTTCTGATAAAACGCCACTAAATAAACATGCAACAAATGCACCAACAGGATTCGACCCTGCAACCAATCCTTGTTCCCATGATCCTGGATTGTTAAAGTAGCTGTTAAATTGATCTGAACCAATAAATAACGCCATAGACGATGTTTCAAGTCCTTGTAAGGAACTTCCCAAACCAAGAACGAACAAGATCCAGTTCAAATTATATGATACCCCCATGTTCACTGGTTTTTGTTGCTTGGGTTTACTTGAAGATATGTCTCAGCGCAAGTTTGCTAAAGCAAGCACAAACACTGAGGAAGGCCATATTGTTTTATTCGGTCTGGCATTGTTTTTGTGTCAGAAAGTTTCGAGATTTAAGTAAATACGAACACAAAAACATAACAAAAAAGTGAATTCCGAGCCCCGGAAAACAAATTAAAAATCACCAAAACAAAATTCCAAATTGTGGATATTTAACTGAACTACCAGTTTGAAAGTGCTTTAAGATGTTTTCCTTGTTCAACAGAGGTCAGCACGTTTTTAATCTGTCAAGCACAGTGCTAGCAGTTACTGCTCTGGCAATAATAGTGTCCTCATGGTGCCAATTATACGCCCAGGATGCGTTCAATGCTCCAAGTGTCTTCAAATCAATAACACCGTAAGTGGATTTCTGTAAGCAAAAGCGTAAATTTGAACAGCTAACTGAACTCTAGAACTGCATCAATGAAGTTTAGCAGAAGATATGGATCACCAAGTGGTAAACCAAAAGAAAATTCCAAGATTGTGTTTGATTTAGACGCTGATTTGACTTCGTTATTCAATTGGAACACCAAACAGGTGTTTGTATACCTAACAGCAGAATATCCAGGGAAATCAGAAGTGAGTATACCGGCCTGTGCCATAATAGTAAGAATTTCACTAACCAACAAACAGAACTCCTCCAATAAAATAACATATTGGGATAAAATCATCACATCCAAGGATAAAGCCAATTTGTCATTGACAAACGAGCGTGCAGCGTACTCAGTGTGGGATGTGGAACAGTCATTCAGAAACAGAGAAGCAGTTGTCAAACTTGAATGGAACATTCAACCGCATGTTGGTCCTTTAATATATGGAGAAACCACTGGTGATGCAGTGTTCAACTTTGCATCAGCACCACAAGAAGCTAAACAAGATAAAAAGAAGCAGAAGGTTTAGTGTATGTACAAATAAATATATTAATCTAAATATTGTTAGTTTTCACTCGTCTCCTTTGCAGTACGATGTACTTTGATTTGTGTTAGTAATGCTCCCGTGCTCTCATCATAATCATGCAGTGGATAGAACGGCATATCTCCAGAAGCATTCTTCTTCTCGTACATTTTCACACGGTCTTCAATTCCTTCCTCTATCAATACCCCATTTTCGTCTAGTTTGAGATATCCTTCCTTTTTCAGTGACTTCAAGATCAATGGGTACTTCTCAGACAGGTTATCAATTGTCTCTTCAGCTGGTATATTCTCTTCAACAAGTTGATTCTTGATATACTTTCTGATAGCCAAAACAACACCACAATATGAGTAGTTGCTTAAAGTTAGTGGGTTTATACCGGGCCTTGTGTATTTTCCATCATAAAGGTAATTTCTTCTCAGTCTATTTGGCATTAGATGTGTGTCGATCAACTTCAGTCCCATATCAAATGTGTCTTCATATTTTATTAAACCACAACCCAATAAATTCATGTTAAGATTGTTCAATATAATACGATATCCATCATCTAACATGAAATCCTTAACAAAATCCTTCATTTTATATTCCTCATTCAACATCTGCAATCTTCTAAGCCTAATTGACAGCATCCTATTCAGTGAAGAATAAAATATAAGTGACGATGAGACAACTTTCCCATTAAAATACGGTAGCCTTACTAGCACAGCTTCATATAAATCTTGAAATGCATCAAAACGATTAGTCAGTCCAGCAACTAATGCCTTTTGTATCAATATGGTGACCTCATCCAGCTTGGACAAACGGTCACCAAAGATTTGTTCATACCTTCTAATTAACTGAATTGCTTGGTCTGATGTGCTATAGTAAATCAAGCTATTCGCAGCAGGCTGAATAACTGTAAACGGTAAATGAACTTTGTTTCTACTATATTTCGTTATCATACTGTTGGCCAGCAATCTCGTAAACTTGAAAGCCTTTCTATTCGAGTACTCCTTCAGCGTGAATGCATCCATAAAATAGATGTACGACTTGAATGTTGGTTTTATACCTGCTTCAACCATCTCGGTGAAGTATTCCAATGATGGATTGAATTGCCTCTTTTCAAAAAATAGCTCCAAGATACCCTCATAAAAAACTGACGTTTTATATGCTGCTTTCAAATCTTTTATGACCTGGGTATATTTTAGAGGTTCTCTAATCTTTAAATAATAATCAACCAATGAAATGGCCATTGCTGTTGTGACTGGTAAATTTTTAGATGAAAACTCTTCGTAAATCTTTTTTACCTTATCTAAATCATTAAAAAACGTCAACTCTTTGATATAACGAGCATAAAGGAGGCTTGAGTTGTGAAATTTGTACTCGTCAAATAGTTCATCAACCTTTTGCTTGTTTTTGATTAATGCATAAAACTTCATTGATAATGAAATATACTGCAAAGATGGATATTTGAAATATTGATTTCGAAGAAGTTCTAAACGATCGAAACTTTCAACATCTCTGGTTATGATACATTTCTCAATGACTGGTATCAGAACTGATACCGGCAGTTTGATATCATTTTCTAGCAGAGATTTAAGTGTATCAATCTGAACTGATGCAGTTGAATATTCTTTGAAAAAACTCATTAGGTTGGCAATTGCCTTTATCCTAGTGTTTGACAAATTCCGTGGATTTGAATTATCACTTTTGTAAATCTCTTCAAACTGCTGCAAAAATTTGGTTGCCGAGTTGGTCTTTCTGTATGCGTTCAGTAGTAGTAATTGATGTCTGAGCGAGTGAGGATAATTTAGTGAATCGTATTTGGCAATCAGTAACTTCAAAGAGTTTGGGTAATTCCATTCCATTGAACGTTTGATAAGAAATCTGATTTCATACTCTGATAACCGCCGAGGAAAAATACCATCAAATGCTTTTGTTTTGTCTTGGTCATTTTCCAGGCTTGAAGCTTGTTCCTCTAGTGATAGCAATGACGACTTTGCTCGGTCTGAAATATACACGTTGTCATCAGGAGTGTCCTGTTGTAATAGGTGAAGTGGTATCTCGTCACATTTTGCAACTATTTGAGGGTACGACTGTTTGATAGCCTGACCTTTGATTGAACCCCAAATACAGCGACAAATTTCTGCATCGTTTAGGGTCTCAAACAAGGTTTCCCAAGAGACATCTGGCCCATATGTACCAATCACCATCATTAGTACAGGAACAAATTCATTACTGTCAATGATGGCTCTATGTTTTCCAATTTCTGATAATACTCCCAGCATCTGTTCTTTGGTGAACTGCTGACCCTTTCCTGCCTTTAGTGCTACCTTCAGCAATCTTAGACAAACATCAAAGTCTTCATTCTTTAATGCTGATAGGCAGGTTTCCAGTAGCGGCTTGTTTGTGTGTGATGTATGCAGTTTGGCTTCTGAAAGTGCCCCAAGCTCGGCAAATGAAAGCAAGTCTTTAGGCTTTGCTTCCAACAGCTCCGCTATCTGTGGATAAAGCCTAAATCGCAGCAGTACGGCTATGTAGTTCTTGAATGCCGACTGCAGTTGGGTGCGATCTGCCTGCGGGACTGATTCGATGTTTTTATATGATTCATGCAAAAGTATCAATTCTGCTCTGCTGAACAGGCTTTCAGACTGCGCTGGGGAGCAGGCCAGTAGATTAGCAACTGTTCTTCGTATGGTGGTGTCTTTTGTCTCATCAGCAGCCTCCACTGGGTCATTAACAGCTTCGGAGCTTATTTCTTCACGGTTAGCAGGCAGCGGTTTTTCCAGCAGAAACGCAATGTCATGTGACGCTCGGCCAGTATCGATGTGTCTGTAGAAAATGTCCTCCTCTATCGTCTCACATCGGCTCAAAACCAGCTTGCCTATGCTCTGAAGCTCGTTAGATCTGTTATCCATAGTGTGAAACTTGTGATTTGTCCTTGTTGTCTCGCCGTCTGAGGCATCTGTGCGCTGTATTTTGGCCTCTAGCAGGTCCCCACTAAGCACCCTCACTTGTATCATAGCAGTGAGGGCTCTGGGTACCCCAATTCGAGCAGTAGGGTGGGTGAGCAGTCTCAGCATGCTGATTAGCGGTGTCTCGAAGCAGTTCAAAACCCGTTAAAACACTCAATCAAAGCTGTGAAAACTGGCAGCAGCACGGAAACTCAGCACGGAGTCGGGAAATATGTACAGGGAATGCGCAGCCAGTTTCTTCCGCCAGTTGTCCAGGCTTTCAAACTTGGAAAAACATTCGTTATTTTTTTCAGTCTCCATCGAAATTTTTTAGTAGTGGGATTTGAGTTCCGGGGTTCCGACCTGAAAAAAATTAGAGGAGCTGAAAAAATTATTTTGAGCTCATCGCATCAGTTTACCAGTGCGAGAGAAGGCAAAGATGGACAGAAGAAACGGGAAGAGTGCAGGTAGAAGCAAGAATCCATACGTGGACCGCAGAGAGTCTAAAAGTAAGTTAGGAGCAGGCAAAGCTCTGGCAGGACAATACTAACAGATTTCTTAGACCAGGAGATCAGAAGAGCTCTGGTTCATAAGGCCAGGCTGAGAAAGAACTACTTCAAGGAGCTGGAGAAGCAGGGGGAGGCTGTGCCTGAGAAGAGGGAGAAAACGGAGGGCGAGGAGCCGAGACGTAAGCCTGTGGACTATAAAGAGCGTGCGAGACTGATTAAGCAGAGAAAAGTTGCTGCTCACAAGGAGAGACTGCAGCGTATCGAAGAGAAAAAGAAGCAGATTGCGGAAAGAGAAGCTAGAAGAATTAAGAACAGAGAAGCTCTGAAGAAGACCAACAAGTACGGACAGCCTTTGATGGGTCCTAGAATCAATAATTTATTAGACAAAATCAAAAAAGAGTACAGCTAGAAAGCCACTGCTTTCACCATATCCAGCAGGTGCTCGGGCAGTCTATCCAGGTCGAGATCGGCTGCGTCAATGACGTTAACATCCTCTCTGGGACGGAACGTGAAATCAGGTGCGTTCAACTCCCACAGTCCTTTTCCTGCGACGGTCTTGAAATCAATGCTGCTCTGCCTTTGAGCTAGCTTGAATTCACAGAGCTCAGCAGCAGTTTTACTATCAACAAGAGTATATAATTCCAGCTCTCCAAAAAACCCGAACGCTAAAATCCTAGTCAGTGAGGATTTATACCATAGCGGGATGAATGAACATTTTGCAATTTTTGGTTCGAACGTTGTGTGTAACTTGAACTTCTCTTCACCCTCATTTAATCCTATGACACTGCCGTCCCTAGAATTTCGATCAGTCGTGACTATCAAGTTGTCATTAAACAACAGGGAATTACCCATCCGAATTGGTATTTTATTGGACTCCAATGTCACAAAGTTCCCATTCTCATACTTCATCGAACTAAGAAAGTTTTCCTTAGTTGATATCACTATTATCGACTTCTCAATATCCACCGAAATATCAACAACGAAAGAACTGAATTTGTTTATCAGTTTTGGTGTACTCAGCTTTTTTTCTTCCGGTAAATAGCTTGTGGAGTATACAAACAAATCAGTGGCACAATAAACAAAAACATCATTGGTCACTTGAACAAAACATGAAACTTCACCATCCACATTGACTGTTAAAATTTCCGTTACATCGATTGAATCCTTTAAGTCTGGACTTGGCTTGATTTGCAGAATCTTTAGCGAACCTCTGAAACCTTCTGTGGCTTTTGGCTCATCCATTCCTCTTATTCGCTTACATCCGACCAGCAAGTTTCTAAAAGTACGGTTTTCGTGGTTCTTGTACACCCATTCTGATATGCTCAATGGTACATCATCTTTGAACAACTTTCTACTTCCTCTTTGGAAAACTCGGCAATCAAGCTTAGTTGTAGAGTTGGCAAAAGAGATTACTCCATCTCTATCCAAAATAGCAAAAGCCCCTAGATGTGTTAGGTACTTCATTTGAATTGGAGTTGAATGCAACTTTATACTTTTAACGACTGGTTGAATATCTCTTGATAGTGATGCAATACAAAACCCATCATCCCTTAGTAATGCATACCTGGAATCTTCCAAAGGAATTGCGCAGAAGACACACCTCTGCTTCATTTCATCAAATACCACCGGCTGCGGATATTTAGTATCATTAATTGGTAACACCCAAAGTCTTTTGGAAATTATTAGTATCTCAGTATCGGATATATTGAGCTCAATGGGACACTCTGATAGACTTAGGGTAAACACTGTTGTAAGTGTGAAATAGTTTTTGAAACCCTTGATTTTGAGCTTGCAAAGTTCTCCAGTTCTTGATCCAATAATCAAATAATTATCAATGCAAACCAAGTCATTTGGTTCTTTAATTGGCAATACCAGACTTTGCATTTTAACAAAAACATTCTCCTCAGGCTTAAACAATTCTATATGGTCTTCAAACACCAAAGTTAAATACAACTCGGTTTCATAGACGATGAACTTTACAAAGTTTGGTGCAACTTTAAGATTCAATGGCTCACCAAAGAGAGCAATTTCTCCAGAGACTTTATAAAGTATCAGAAAGTTTTCCCCAGTTCCTATTTCACTGACAATGGCAATAAAATCTCCCATGACATCAGCATTTACGATAAACTCAATGTTCTCATCTAGGGTTAGTTTATCCCCAGTAACAAAATTGGCAACAACGATAGAATTCTCAGTAACTTGAAAGCAAATATCATCAATGCTATCAATGATTAATGTTCTGCTAAAAAGATCCAATCCCGTGTCTTGTGCATCAATCAAATCATCTTCTTCATATTTATATATCAAAGTCTTTTCAACATAAGAAAAAATGAAATAAACCTCATTTTCTGAAGTTACATGAAAAAACACCTTGTATGCCTTTCTCAACTTATTGTCATACACTTCTTTAACAGCTTTAAGGCCAAATTTTATGTTGGAAAGTTTATTCTTGTTGGCCAACCAGAGTTCCTCTGAAAGGTCTGTCTTGTTTTTGATAATGGCAACGTCAGTAGTTTGCGGCCAACTAAAAATCCTGCTGATAACCTCGCTTGGTGTACGTTTAAATTTCACTGGTGATTCAGAAGGGTCAAAATCTGTGCGATGGATGAGAGTTTCAAAAAATTCATGCTTGGTATCACTGATTTCGTTCGAATAAAAAAGATGAAACCCGTTCTCCTCGTCTCTTTCTAATATGAAGCTGAGGACTTGTGTTGTTTTGATCAATGGCTCTATTTTGATATTTCCTTCAGCGATTGTGATATCACAAATCATTCCGTCATAGGTTCCCACCAGCACTTCTTCTGTTTCAAATCTAATAGAGGTGTTAGGTTTGTAAGTTGAAAGAATGGACAGTTTATGCTCTACCACAGCAAAATTCAAATCAGCTGACAGTAATTGATTGATCGTTAAAAACATCATATAACCTTTAGAAATAAACAAAACACCTTGATTGAAGGGTACTATAAAGTTTGGTTGTTGAAACTCATTGGTCAAATAAAGTGTACAACGCTCCCTTATCTCTGTTTCGTCTAATAACCACTCAAACACGCGTATCACACACCTTCTATGTGGTGTTAGTATCAAAGTGAATATTAAGCTATAGTTTTCATAGGCGTTTTCTAATGGATCCAAGAAGCAACTGTGTAATAGTTCCCCTTCAAATACAAGATTTTGAAGTCCTCCCAGCTGAATACCTTTGGTAGTTTTGAGACACTGGTATAGCCTAATAGTTCCTTCCTTAGCAGCAAATCCAACAGCTAAACCATCTCTATGCGTAATAATATCGGCACCCACTTGTGTTGGTGCAAGCTCTATTAGCCTTGGATCAAATGCAGTTTTCCACCACTGCACAATGTATGGCTTGACAGTGTTGTCAACACTGAAAAATCTTATAAGCAGAATAAACCCAACTTCCAAAGTCACCACTAGACTGTCTTCATCGGTCGCGTCAGAGCTTAGTTTCCCTCCAGGTATTACCTCAGCGCACCTTATTTTGCCGGGAAATTTGTACTCCAGACCTCCATCCACCAGCAACCCAGTTAAAGTCAGTGATATTATAGTATTCCTTAATTTTGGCTTATATTCCAGCAAATCTTCAGGCTTGTCGGGTATCACAGGTGCTGTGGGTACCGGTGCCGCGTACTGCTTATCCGAAGTGTACCTCACCATCTCCCTTTCCAGCTCGTCAAAGTCATCATCCATATCAAATGAGTCTTGGTTCATATGCACTCTGAGTGCTCTTCTCATCTCTGCAGTCAAGAATGATCCATCATCTTCACTGATCTCAGACTCTAACCCTTCCAGCTTCTTATTAGTGGCATAGTTGAGGCTGAAAATGCGCTGCACAATGGGACTATCCAGCAGTTTGTGTTTCACTAGATAGTAATTTGGGTCATAATTCTCCTGGTATATGAGGTCCTGCGTCTTCAGTTTCCAGTCAAACACCGACTCATCAATATCCACTGTTTGTGGCAAGTCCTCAGTCTCGATTTCCATCATCCCTGGTCCCCAATTGACACAGGAAGCTTTATACTAAAAATATACGAAATGACAAAAGTTTGATTTTTTTGGGTTTTTCTATAATCAAAAACAGCTTGGTTGGTACATCTGAATTTCAATTTTAACACTATTTACATCTATAAACTATACAGGGACAAACTAAGACACGTTCCGTCTATTTCTTTTCCTTCAGCCTCTTTTGGTAGTCGGCAATCAACTCTCTTTGAAGTGGTGGCGAACATGGCGCATATTCTTTGAACTCTAAAGAGAATTCACCTTTACCTTGGGTTGAAGCTCTTAATGAAGTGGCGAAACCAAACATTTGACTCAATGGACACTCCGCTGTAATTGTGAACTCGTCGTCACTGTTTTCTGTTTCATTAATCACGGCTTGAACTTTGTTTAGCAAACTAATAACTGAACCTTGGAATTCTTCCGGAGCAGTAACAGTGGCAGTCATGATAGGCTCCAAGATGACTGGGTTGGCTGCAAGGAAACCTTCACGGAAACCTGCAATTGTTGCAGTTCTGAAAGCCAATTCGGAAGAATCAACAGCGTGGACTTGACCATCGTTGATCACCATGTCAACACCTAACACTTTACTACCAGTCAATGGACCCTTTTCACAGGCATCTTCAAAACCTTTTTTACAAGCAAACAAGAACTTATCTGGGATACGTCCACCAATGATCTGTGTGGCAAACACATTCTCACCATCGGCTTTCTTCATGACACCTGCAACCTTGGCATATTGACCGGCACCACCAGATTGCTTCTTGTGGGTGTACTCAAAGTTGCTTGAGGAGGTGATGGATTCACGGTATGAGACTCTTGGTTTCCCGGTAACACAGTCAACGTTGTACTCACGCTTGATACGCTCGACATAAATTTCTAAATGCAATTCACCCATACCTGAAATGATAGTTTCTTTGGACTCGGAGTCGTACTTGACTCTAAAAGTTGGATCCTCCTTTTGGAAACGGTTCATGGCTTTAGAGAAGTTGGTGATATCCTTTGATTTTGGTTGAATTGATAACGAGATAACCGCATCAGGAACAAACATAGACGACATTGTAATTTGGGATTTGCCGTCTGTGAAAGTATCACCTGAAGCACAGTCAACACCAAAAGTTGCACAAATTTCACCAGGTCCAATTTCGTCAATATCTTCCATTTCATTGGAGTGCATACGGACTAAACGCGGAACTTTGACTCTTTTACCGGTTTTGATATTAGTGATGAACGCACCTTTCTTCAAAGTACCTTGGTAAACACGAATATAAGTTAACTGACCGTATGGACCTTCTTCTAGCTTGAATGCTAAACCGACAAATGACTGTTTGGATGATGGAATTAAACTAACTGGTGCTTCTTCTTTAGAAATGTCAAGACCTTTGTTCAACACTTCAGATGGGTTTGGTAAGTAGTCACAAACCGCATCTAAGACATGCTGGACACCGGTGTTGGCTAGAGCGGATCCCATAAGAACTGGTGTGAACTTTCTTGCAATAGTTGCTCTACGAATTGCACCTTTAATCTCAGCAGCTGTTGGCTCTCTTTCGTCTAAAAAGATTTCAGCCATCTCGTCATCAACATCTGCCAGAGTTTCAATTAGCAAGGCTCTTTTTTCCTGCACCAGATCAACCAAATCTGCTGGAATTTCAGCTTTTCTGATTACTTCACCTTGAGCCCCTTCGTTATAGTAAGCAGCCTGGTCAATCAGGTCCACAACACCCTTAAGCTCAGACTCAGCACCAATAGGAACCTGGACTGCGGCAGCAGCCATTTTCAGTTTCTGGTTAACCTGTTCAATAGCCTTGAATGGATTTGCACCCATTCTGTCCATTTTGTTGATAAAAGTGATTCTTGGAACGTTGTAACGACGCATTTGACGGTCAACAGTGACAGTTTGCGATTGAACACCGGAAACAGCACAAACCACTAAAACAGCACCATCCAACACTCTCAGCGCACGTTCAACTTCAATGGTGAAATCAATATGTCCCGGTGTGTCAATCAAGTTGAAGTGGTAACTGGTGTTGTCTTTGTCCCATGAGCAGTAAGTAGCTGCTGACTGAATGGTGATACCTTTCTCTCTTTCCAAATCCATAGAGTCCATCTTTGCACCAACACTGTCACGGCCTCTAACTTCGTGAATAGCGTCAATTCTACCGGTGTAGAACAGGACACGCTCGGTGAAAGTAGTCTTACCAGAGTCGATGTGTGCTGAGATACCGATATTTCTCATTCTTTGGGCTCTCTTGATATCAGCCTCTGGTAGCTTGGCCAGAATCTCATCAATAACAACCTTCTCCTCCTCGTAGCTTCTTCTGACAAAAGACTGATGGAACATTCTCTTGCTCTGAGCCTTCACTGCTGAGCCAGCAATGGCTGAGCGCGCACCCTTGCCAAACAACGCACCAAACATTCTGCTGGACATCTCCAAAGTCAACTGAACTGATGTTTTAGTGCTCAAAAATGAAAAATTTCCATTTTCTTGAAAAAAAATGGAAATTGCTACGGGCAGCACTAAACAGGAAACGTTTACTGCTTAGTTAGTTATAAATATGCTGAGAATAACAAGGCGAGTAGTTGCCAAAGCCGGTGACTAAAGAGTGGTGAATGTATGGAATGTGCTGAGCGTGAAATGCAAAAGTGACAAAAACTAGAAATTGAAATAAGCAGAATCAGTTTACCGGCAGATTGTCCGCCAGACGGGTTCTTTCATCCACGGTGGTGATTGGCTCGTGTGGAGGCTGCTCATCTAGCAGTCCGTGCTCGGTCAAGATGGTTTTCAGGTCGGAGAATATCTTCAAATCATCCTCTGTTGAGTCTTCCAGTCCAAACTGAATAATCGAGTACACCCCGTAGAGTGCCACTAGCGTGGACACCAGTAGCGCAATGTACCCCTTGGTGGTGAACCCTGCAGGTAGCTGGTTTGGCTGTTTGTTTTCCCCTGTCAAGTCAAAAAAGTCTTTCGAGTTACCGGCTGCATTGCCTTCGGTTGGAACACCCAGGTTCTTGCACACCTGGAAATACTCTGCTGGTGGAGCTTGCTGTTTCTGGATCGAGAGTGGGTCTTCAACCAAGACAATCGCCAACCCCTGCTCCAAGTGCCAGTCAACGTGGCAGTGGAAAAACCAAACACCGGGGTTGTCCGCTTTAAATCTGAGGACAATGTACCCGTTCCCTTCTAAAGTGACTGTGTCTCTCACAAGTGGGTGTTTTGGGAAATCTGGATGATCCTCCTCGTTGTACGGCGTTATCTCGTCAAACTCAGGGGATTTCTGTATCACTTGGAAGTTGTGGCCGTGTAAATGGAACGGATGCTTACCATTGTCCATATTATTGACCACGATTTCCACGATTTCATTCTTTTGCAAGACGAACGAGTTGGTGTTTGAGCCGTAGATCTCACCCTGTGTTGCATTGTCGCCGCTGGAAAGCGCGGTAAGGAAAGTTGGCACCTTAGGTTGAACGTATGTCAAGTTATTGAAAAATGCATAGTTGACTCCGTCATCCAGGTTATCCATAACAACATCAAGTGTTATTTGATAGTCGTAATCGTCAAACAGCGGGGTTTTGTGCAAAGTGGTCAAACTGAACTCTTCCAGTGCAGAATCCAAGTTGCCTATTTGGTAGTCCTGCGATGGTAGCGATTTGTTTTCGTCGTAAACCATATAACTGACATAGTTCATTCTCAGTTCTGGCGGCACAACATCCAGCATGGTGTCGTCTATTCTTTGTGCAATGGCATAGTTCTTCGCTGGCTTGCTCTTGGTTCTCACAAGAACAGAGTATCTCTGACCCACTGCGATATATATCAAATCAGTTTTGACCGGCTCGACATAGACGCCATCCACCTCGACAACCTCCAGCTCATGATCCTCGATCTGGAAGTACTGAGACGTGAACAAGCCGACATTCACCAACCTGATCAAATACGTCTTGTCCTGCTCGAACTTGATAGTGACGTTGGCACCATCGTTTAGCAATAAACTTTGTGGAATAGGCTCTGCACCGGTAGGATTGAACCTGTTGAGAAACTTTTTGGTGATGTCGTCGTACTGCATGTGGTAGTGGTCAGACAAGGTGATGACAGTGTCATGGTCGTAGTGGAAAGGCGCGTCTGGGTCGTGGACAACAAACGCCGCCCTCAAACCGTCTCCGTACTGCGCTCCCGTGTGCGCATGGTACCAGTACGTGCCCACCTGGTCCCCGACAGTGAAGTTGTACAGGAACGTCTGCCCAGGGCCTATTGGGCACTGCGTCATCATCTCTGGACCATCAGACCAGTTTTCGTCTCGCATGAACATTCCATGAAAATGCAACGACGTGTTCTTGTTCTCAAGCCCATTCGTCAAGTAGAGCACCACCCTGTCGCCCTTGTTCACGTGGATCTCGGGAAGCGGCCACTGCCCATTGAAACCAATCTCCTTCTTGTCGTATAGCCCGTCTGGGTTCACATCAACATAGCCCGCGGTGTAGTTAAAGACGTGCGTTTCAGCAGCTGCCAAAGCTGGCAGCGCCAGCCAGCTGGCTAGGCACCTCACAGTCGTCGCAAGCTTCATCTCCCCAGGACAATCGGCTCTTCAAACAGTCTCAAACTGGACTGAATAGTTGGGTTTTTTGGGTGTATTTTTTGCTTAATAAGTGCGTCTCTCTACAGGTTACTGTTTGCTGTAAGCTACCTTTTGGGCCTGATAAACTGTTCTCTACGGCCCACAGTTTGACCTGGGGCCTGATAAGCTGTTTTAGGAGGGGATAAGCTGTTCTACAGGGGTCTGAGTTGGGGCCTGATATACATAGTGCCACATTTATATGAACTTACCCATTCACAACTTGGAGGTCAGGTCCTCAGGCCCGTCGATCATGGTTTTGATCACGTCCTGTGGTGTGGCAACATTGGTCTCGTACGCCTTGATGGCCTCGTCAAACTTGAATCTGTGTGAAACAACCAGTTTGGCATTCACCTTGCCGCTAGCCAGCAGCTCGATCGCGTCCTCGTAGTCCCCGTGACAGTATCTGAAGTTGCCCTTGACGGTCAGCTCCTTGCCTGTAACCGCACCAATGTTGAAATTGTTGATTCTATCCTTGCCCATGCCTACCTGGACATAAGTACCACCAGCTGCAACCAGCTTGATCCCGTTGTTGATGGCAATCTCAGCACCAGACGCCTCGATGATGACATTTGGCTGCACCCCCAGAACCCGAACAACTCCTTCCACAAAGTCTTCTTTGGCCTTCAGCGAGTTGTAAACGTGCGTGGCGCCCATCTTCTTTGCCAGCTCCAGCTTCTTATCAAAGATATCAACCACCAGCACACTCTTGGCTCCAAATGCCCTCGCAGTGCTGGCCACAAGCAGCCCCACTGGGCCCCCGCCAAACACGGCAACTGTGTCGCCGAACTTGACTCCTCCCAGCTTGCACGAATGCACTGCAACACTCAATGGCTCAGCTAGCGCACCGTCCTCCAACGAAACATTCTCTGGCAGCCTGTACACAAAGTCCTCAGGAACCAAGTAGTATCTGGCTAGAGTCCCATCGTATGGTGGTGTAGCCGCAAATGCCATATGTGGACATAAATTGTATCTGCCTTCTTTATACTCTTTGCTAAATCTAGAGGGAATACCAGGCTCAATTGCCACTCTATCGCCCACTTGGACACTTGTCACCTCATCCCCAACCTCAACAATCACACCAGACGACTCGTGTCCCAGAACCATTGGCTTCTTCACCACAAAATCCCCAATACTGCCATGAGTATAATAGTGAATATCAGACCCACAGATTCCAGTCTTTTTAATTGCAACTTTCACAAATCTGGAGTCTGTCAACTGTGGAATTGGTCTGTTTTCAAACTTCAGTTTACCAACTTTTTCTAAAACAAGCGAGGGATTCGACATCTGGGGTCTATGCGTTGCTGAAATGAATGATTATTTTTTCGGTGGAGTTGGATTTTATTTACCCCAGAAAATGATTTGCTACGATTACTAAATTCTTAATTAAACAGTTAAATATAGGAAACGCAAATTCCAGAACCTGTGGATCCACCTACTTTTGAGGTTCCAATTCCTCATCATGTACTGTGATGGTCTTTACATAAATTTCTCGCTTCAACCGTAGCTTTCTTCTCTTCTTCTCTTACTCTCAAACATTCAGGCTTGATCCTTCTTTTTATACGCTTGTGATCAAACTGTATGTAAAACTCTTGTATGCTGTCAATAATCACATTATCTTTATTGAAAACTTTATTGGAAACTAAAAATATTTCAGCTAGCTGATTTCTGATGTTTGACTCTTTACCTTGTGATAGCTTTTTAACAAAAGGTATTATCTTGCTAATCAACAGAACTGATTGTTTCTTTGTGAAATCTTGGTGATGGTTGCAAATGTAGTATTCAATTATAAACAAACATGCAAACTTCTCACCTTGTAAATTGTTATCTTTGAAAACTTTACTGAAAAATGCATTAAACCCTTCGATAAAGCTATCAATACTCAATGAGCCCAAAATCAAGCACAATGACTTCAATGCAACTTTATGGATAAACTTTGAAATATTTGATGAGTTTGTAAATGGTAACAAAACCTCTATTGACTTTAAAAAAAACTCAGGCGTCAAATCTTCTGGATAACTTAAATAAATTACGTCTCTGATGAACAATATTGCTTTATTTGTTAGTGCTGATCTGCAGGTCTGCGTTAAGCAATAAAAGTAATCCATTTTTCTGTGTAACTCCTTAACAAAAAAGTCCCCAATTGTATCA
Organism: [Candida] sp.; assembly: GCA_030570575.1. Classification (NCBI taxonomy): domain Eukaryota; kingdom Fungi; phylum Ascomycota; class Saccharomycetes; order Saccharomycetales; species [Candida] sp. The sequence continues at coordinate 548,918 of JAJLVZ010000002.1, read as the reverse complement.
TCTAACCTATCTAAAGATCTCAACAATCCAAGTATCAAATCCATGTTGTTATAACAAGTCTGCCAGTTGTCTTCGGGCAAGTTTTTGAGGCCTGCAATTATATCTCTAATTTCTGCTTTGCTCAAATTGAAAATCTGTTCTTCGTCATACTTGATCTCCAAATCCTGGCCAAATAGCTCCGTCAAATAATTCTCACCTTTTGTTTTAACATTTAATCTGGGATCTAGAAATTTCTCAACTGCTGAACTTATTTCAATTTTATCTGTCGACCTAAGTCTTGGTGATACATTAACTTTTTGTCTCTGTGGACTTGAAAGCTTTTTATCTGGTGATAAGATTGGAAGTTTTGATTTTGTTGGACTAACACCAAAGACACTATTCAAAACTGAATTAGTTCTTGCTGGTTTATTTTCCGGTGGTGTAACTAAGTTTCTTCTGCTATTATAATCCTCATAATCACCTAGCACTGCAAATGGATTGTTCGATTTTAAATTCATCTCAGTAGTTGTCATCTCTTTGTAATTAGTTTGATCGTTTTCTTTGGCTGATGGAGTTGATAAAGCAATTACGTCTCGCTCTCCAATTTCTTCAAAATGTGAATCAGCAGACTCTTGAATGCTACTTGGGCACTTTAATAACCCATTTTCAAACTCCTCAAGTAATGAACTTTTGTCTCCGTCCACTACTTGACTGTTATTTGCACTTATCAGTTCATCTGACAAGGAGTTCAGTTGTAACTCCTCGTCCTCTGAAAACACTGATTTGGCATCATCTGCATTTTCGTTCGTCGTGAAACTTTTTGAGTCAAAGTTCATCGGAAATTCATCTTCGTCTGCATCTGATCCATTTCTTCTCGCTTCCAAAATGTAGCTGTTACCAATCAACGAATAATATTCAGTATCGCCATCTTCCAAAAACTCAGAAGTGGTCATTATTTTAGACAGTTTAGAGTCATCAATCTTTTCTTCTTGGTCGTTCGCCAGTTCCAAAAGTGAAGTAATATCGACCTCAGTTTCACTTTCAGTTTCAATTAAATCTTCTGAATTGTGTGATGTTCTCTCATCTTCACTAAAACTTTCTGCATCAACAACCACATTATACTTTAAGGTTGGCAAATTCCCTTTGAAGACTCTTGCAGTCAAAAATGTTGTAAGCTGTATAGCTAATAGAACTCCAATAAGAAAAAACAACACCCAACTTTCATAACCGATATCTTCAAATCCTGTTGATTCAATCAGTAATCCAGTCGTAGCCCTCTTCCACCAGGTAAGATCATTCGGTATACTAAACCATTCAGCTATAGTACCGTCCAAATATTTATACTCGCTTTCAGAATCCTTTTCAAATTGTAGATAATCATCAATTTCCACACCTCCATCGTACACTCCTCCACCCATGAGATCAAACAAGTATTCACTCAGTTCCTGATAATCCTCCCTATGTAACTCCTCTTCCTCCTCTCCAACATCTTCGTCTTCTATATCTTCCTCTTCTACCCCATGAAGTATTTCAATACTTGTTTCTTCACCAAATTCTTCAGCTGCCGCCAAAGTTTTTGTTTCTGAAAATTAGTTAGTTCAGGGTCAAAGCAAACCCACAAAGTACAACTCACGCTCTTTATAGTACTCATTTAAACTCACTTTGGGCACAATTAATGATAAAAGCTTTACAAACTTGACACCAACAAGCAATAACAAACCATCAAACAAACCCATTTTAATCGAAGGATGTTAGTTACTGTAACAACTTACCACAATCTTACTTTGTTCTCTCTATATAGTTTGAAGAGACAGAAACTGCAATTATCTGATGCTCCTTACACAAACTTTTTGGCGTTCCAGCTGTTTCAAAAAAGTAACAAACTGACACAAAACTCAAATAATTAAAAAGTTGAATATTAATATTTTTATTATCATTTACTAAATATGCTAATTGAAATGTGATCCTTGTTCTGTTTTAGAACTGCATAAACTCATCAGTTAATACGTCTGTGACAAATGGTGTCCGTGAGACTTCTAAAGAACTTGATCTTTTTTCCCTTCTAATCAATAAACTTGCCACAATCTTCTTCGCTTCGTCCCATTCATCATTATCGTTCCATGTGACACCTTTACTCTCGTCATTATATCTCACCCAGACCCACTCGACTCTTGCAATTCTATGGGCAGGTCTAGATCTTGACCTAATGGATCTGTTTGGTGGGATATCAAAAGGCAATCTTCCTTCCAATAGGGTATAGAGAAGTACACCCAAAGCCCAGCTGTCGCTCTGTCTACCATCATATGGCAATCCAATCAACAGTTCAGGTGAAACATAGTCTTCAGAGCCACATCTAGTGGTTAACAAAGGATTTTCGGGGTCAATCGTTCTAGAAAGTCCAAAGTCAGTCAAGGTGATTATTGGGGTGTTACCAAATTCATTCATTGATAAAAGTTCATGGTACTTGATATTAACCAGCACGTTTTCAAGCTTAATATCTCTATGAACAATATTATGTTGGTGCAAATAGCAAACTGCAACTGCTAATTCTGCAAATATTCTTCTCATTAGATGTGACGGTAACTCATTTGAATGAGCTGAAGCTAGCTCAAACAGATCACCACCCTTACAATAGTTGCTGATGATCAAAAAGTTTGAATCTGTTGATAAATTCTCGTTTAATGCTAGCAGTTTGATTATTGATGGGTGCCTTATTATTTTTAATAGTTCAATCTCTCTCTCCAAGGATTTAATAACTCTTGATCTTGTCTCTTTCTGTGTTGGAATCTCCACCACTTTGACTGCAACATATTCCAGATCATGGGAGTCTGAATTGTCTTCGCCCACAAGTTTACCCAGCTTAACAACACTGAAATTGCCCTTACCCAAGTCTTTGACATACTTCCATCGATGTTGGTGATTATCCAAGTCATAGCCTTCAAATATTATATGATCATCCAGCTTATCTTCAGTTTCACCAGTTTCTCTTTTTAAATCTTGAGCTAATGGATTGAACATGGGACGCAACCCGGTATCAAAACTGCCGTTTCTTGCTCGCATGCTCATAATTGTATTTCCTGGGTTCGTGTATTGGTGGTTCAGCTGGTTGAAGTTCAGAGCTGACGGCTGGTATTCAGATATTATTCTGGCACTTTGCTCTGCTTTGGAACTCGAAGACGGTCTAATGGCCAATGATCCATACGATTTATTATTTATAGTTGGGCTTCTGCCAGCATCAACTAGACTAACCACAGGGGACGGCAATTCAGTGATTGAATCAAACTCTGGTGAGATCGGTGACATTTGTGAATTGACTGTTCCGGCATTCAAACTCGATAACGATGGATGCTCCGAGCCACTATTTTCTGTTTGAATGGCTTCTGGTAAGCCTTGCGATACCACTCGGCGATCAAGTAGCCTCCGGAAAATGTGTGGTGACCTCACTGGTGAGCGGTTGCTGCTCTTTTCCTTATTATTCTGTGTTGACATACTGCAATGATGTATGTTGTCAGCTATTTCCAGTGCAAAACCTCAAGATCTGACCCTACTTTATTATCTTTGTTTTGATATCTATGGATTTTTCTTCAATTGACTAATAAATGAACCTTGATCTTGCCTGCACAAATAAAAGTCCTAGAAAAGCCGTAAAAAGCTAATAGGAGTTCGTTTAGTTTTTCTAACCAAGAGAAATCTTCAAACAGTTTCCAAAAATGTCACACAACTCTATAGATTTCAAATTAAACTGAAGATGCTGTGATTTGCAACCAGTTTTATGAATGACCCCAAAAATTTAAATATAAGTTTTATTGTTTACAAAATTTATAATATTTTTTTTTCTGATTTTTGGTCAAAATTGGTAATTGTGAAAAAACGACTTTTTTTACCTCAATAAAACTAATTTTGAAAGGCCATCATTTTAACAGCTTTTTTTGCCATTCTGCTGTTTCAACTGAAAGTTGCGCAACCGGTGTACTCGATACAGCTTTAGGTGATATATACAGCTGTTTGGCATTGTAACTGCTGCTAATTCTGACCAGTTTTTAGGAGCTTTAACCAACTGTCACTATTTCAGAGATAATGGAAACAACTCAGATAGCTCCAGAACTACCGCACATCACATCGAACTGTGTTCCCTTGGACTCAGTAATACGAAAGTTTGTTGATTACTCGTACACGGAGCTTGTGCAGACCATAAAAACACAGCCTAATGACGAGGTGAAAAAAAAGAGACTTCTAGAGCTGATTGTTAGACTGCGCAATGAATACATCAGATTGTACGTTTTGGCCAAATGGTCCAGCTCAGCTGCAGACATCGGTAAGGTGATAGATGTGTTTGCATGGTTGAGAAGCACGAACGAGAGTTACATCAGAGCTGTGCAGTTAACTGCCGGATTGCCAGACTCGCTTCTTGGAGCAACATTGCCAAATCCAGATCTTATAACAGCATTAGAGGTTTTCCTGAATGGAAGACCGACATTAACTACCCATAATTTGATAAAGTCCACCATCTCAACGAAAAAAGTATTGGAAACACTGAATGAGCTAAATGTTATTTTACATGTTAAATTTGCACTAGTTGAGCAATTGCCATCAAATTTTAACGACTACCAAATTAAGGACGGGAGAATCTCAATCAAAACCAAAAACTATGAATTTCAAATCTCATGCCTTGATGAAAACTCCCCATTTTTTATAATAGATTTCCAGTTCAGCAAAGATACAGAATTCATTAAGCCAACGCAAGTCAGCTCTAAATTAATAACGGTATTGAATGACTCGTTAGAAAGGGGTGGCTTTGTGGAATTGGACAAAGTGTTAACAAACTACATCAACACCTTAAAGTTATACTCACTTCATACGAAACTGAAAGAAATCAAAAACGTGAAACATATTTATCAATCAGACAAATATTACATCAAGATTAATTACTGGACAGAAAGCGTGACATTCAAAGACTCGTACATTGAAATTGGATTTAATAAATTAAATGAAATCATATTCAAGTGGTACAGGCAAGGAGTTTATGAAAAGTCTTTTTCTGATGAAATTGGTACTAAAAACAGTTTGAAAGAACTTCTCAGTAAAATTTATAAGGAGCATTCGACTATTGTTCTGGATCAAATCACTAATTTGAGTGTTGGTAAAGCAATATTGCAAATAAATTTATACACGGGGTTGTTTTATTTCAAAAACTCAACTATATTTTTGAATGAATCTTTGAAACAACTGAACAACTGTGGAGAATTCACTAAAATTGATGAAATTTTGAATAATCTAAGAAATAAATTGAAAACAAATGAAATTTCAACTATTTTGAAACTGAACGATTGGAATGAAAATAATTCAATCAAGCTGCATCATTTAGAACTCAAAAAATTCTCAAAATACTTTAAAAACGAAACTGAAATTTATAATAAGCCGTTCAAATTTTTCAATCGACTGGGATGGCCCTTGAATTGGTATTTGATTTTGTTTGTCATTGATGATGAAGTTTTTTCATTTATAGGACAAATCAAGTCAGTTTCTGGATTGTGGATGATTCAAAATATTGACGCCTTAACAATCGAGGAATACAACTATAAGAATTCAAAAGAAATAATAAATAAAGTCTGTACGAAGATAACGATAAGTTTAATCTCAAAAGAACTGAACTCATCAACTGAATTCAAATTAATCAGAGATGACACAATAATTATAAATACCAATAGCTTTATCAAGATCCCAAACTGTTCAAACTTGTTATACTTAAATTTCAAGTTTAATTTGAATGATAACAGCATTAAAATTAAGTTAAAGGGGAAACTAAACATGGAACTAAATCTACAAGACTTCAACATTGATAAAAAGGGATTATTTGAAATAGTTGAAGTTGTTGGATTTGATGATGAGTTTTTATTGAATTCAATCAAAATCAAATTGGATAAGTTAGTAAAGATAATTGGATTAGTGAATTTCCTGAAATGTGAAAACTTGAACCTGATTAATGTTAAGTTAGATGAGATTGTCTTCAAATATGGATCTCAAACATGTATCTTGAGAAATAATCAAGATATTGAACTACCAAAAGACAATCCTCATAATATATGCTTATTCTCAATTAAAAACTTTTTAGGTAAAAAAGGTATTGGGAAATTATTCAAATATTTACAAAATTCAAATAATCTACTTATTAAAATGAATGAATTGTTGAAACAGTGTGATTTGGATAATAATGCTAACTCCAGTATTGATAAATTAAGATATCAGGTATCTACAAAAAATTTAAATTATTTCACAATAATTTATTATAATGATAAGAACAAAGAAAACACCCGTCAATTTTTACAGCTAGAGATTCAAATGAACTACGACTCCAACTCTAAAGGGTTTAATTATTTGATCAAGTTCAATGAAAACAATTCAGTTGTAAAGAATGAATTCTTCAATAACAAAAACGAGTTCATTAAAAACTTGACAACCTTAACCAACTCTATTGCCTTAGGTGATGGGTTGATATGTGACGAGTCTTCAATTACTACAATTGTTGACCAAATTCACAAGAAAATAATGACTTTAATATAAACAATTTCATGTTCTCAGTTTATGTAGGGCCTATTAATTAGTGCAATTTACTACATTAAGCCACCTCTGCTTTTCGTGCGAGAACCAAATATATGAAATAATCAAAATATCCGAATTTCAATATAGAAATAAATTAAAATCACATTTAAGGAACGAATAAAATGGCTATTGAAGATAATGATGATGTTGTTGTTTTAACACATCCAAAGAATTCAAAGACACAAGTTAAAATCTTGAAATTTGGAGCTACTGTTATTTCATGGACAATTGATGGAGAAGAACAATTGTGGTTATCAAGTGGAGCAAAATTAGACGGTACTAAAGCCGTTAGAGGAGGAATTCCGTTGGTGTTTCCAGTATTTGGTAAGAAAGAGAGTGGTCCAACTTCACAATTGCCACAGCATGGCTTTGCAAGAAACTCCACTTGGGAATTTTTGGGACAAACTAAAGAAGATGAGCCTACGGTTCAGTTTGGATTGGGACCAGAAAACGTTGATCCTGAAGCATTGAAAAAATGGGAGGAAGGTGCTAATGACTTCACACTGCTACTAACTGTTGAGCTAACAGAAGAGTCGTTGAAGACTTCTATTGAAGTTGAGAATCCAAGAAGTAGTAAAAAAAGTTTTGAGTTCAACTGGTTATTCCATACATACTTGAAGGTTAAAGACGTGACTGATATCTTAGTTTCTAATTTGCCAGGCACCTTGTGTTATGATCAGCTATTGAAGCAGACTTATGAAGAAAAACTACCAGTTGTTCATTTCATTGAGGAGGTTGATAGAATCTATCAAAAAGTTTCAACTGACAAAGTTGTTCAGGTTGTTGCTTTGGGACACCCAGTTCACTCTTTGAAAAGAGACAATTTGCCAGATATTGTTGTTTGGAACCCATGGATCAAGAAATCTGAGGGAATGGCTGACTTCCAACCAAAGGATGGATATAAAAATATGGTTTGTATTGAGCCGGGTCATGTTCATGATTTTGTTGAGTTGAAGCCGGGTGAAACTTGGTCCGCTTCTCAACTATTATACAAAGATGCGCTTAAATATCAATCAATTTAAGTTAAAACACTTAACAAGTGAATTAATAAATTATACAAAAATATTTAGGCTTTTGTTTCGGTAGTTTCCTGTTCAGCTTGATCATTATCATCATCTGAAGAACTAAAGTCGCCTTCTTTATCGTTACTTGAGAATCCTTCGTCTTTTGGTAATCCCTTAGTTAGCTCATCTAAATCTGGTAGTTTACCTCCATTCATTTTAAGAAGCTGTTGCATGAAGTCTGGACTCATACCGTCTGCCCCATCAGCACCTCCGGCACCGCCAAGCATGCTTGCCATGTCGGCCATACCAGGCATACCGCCGGCACCGGCATCTCCTCCCATGTATGGGTTTGGAGGCAAATCGCTGGATTCATCTTCTTGTCCATCCTGCTCGTCCTCATCAACCCACTTGTCAAAGTCTGTCTTGATATAGTGGTACTTGGCCTTAACCTTGGTGATTCTTGGCCAGTACTCTGCCTGCAACTCTTTCTTTCTCAAAACAAACGTTATGTTGATACCATTGGCATGATAGCGAGACTCTTCTGGAACAATCTCTTTGTAGAACTCCAAATCCAGCTTGTAGTGCTGTTTAGAGTCGTCAGAGTCACTTTCAATCTTCAGGTGGGTAGCTGTCAAGTCGACTTTGACGTTCTTTGAGTCTGGAATATTGACTGTAACGTACAACACGTTCTTGGTGGCGTCAGACTCGTTTGATCTTTGTGCCCATAAAACTATTGCTACAGTTAGTGCTGGCTGTTCCCAGAGTTGCCAAATCGTCAACTTCAAACGCAATTGACTTACCTTCTGGTGCAATTGACATAGTTTAAATAGCTGGTTAGTGGTTTTCTAGTCTAAATTGTTGACTTAGTAGTTTAAGTTTGATTTTCAACGAGGATTTTTTTGTTTTTTTATTCCTTCTGTGGATAGAATATACCAGAAATTTGCTAAAAGTTTGCAGAAATAGCGAGTTTAAAGCAACTTTTTGAGGCCAATCTCGAAAGAATCCAGCAGTAACCACCAGCTTCTTAATGATCTGAAAGGTCCAACCAGCTTCCGGCAAAAAAAAAATTAAAAACAACTAGTACAGAACCATGATTTCAAAGCTACCAATCGAGTTGAAGCTGAATTTGCTGGAGATATGCTGTGACTCGAACTTGAAATTTGCAAGCTCAGAGTTTTACCGACTGAACAACCAGCTGTATAAATCGAAGCTGGCTTGCTGCTTGGATTTGGACAAAATTGACACGTTGTTAACCCAGTTTTTGGGTTCATTTGAGTACTGGAACTCAGAACTGAAGGATTTGCTCAAACCAGAGAAAGACTATGAATTTGTGTACTCGATTTTCCAGAACAGAAAAGTGTTTTTCCAGTTGGAGGATTTCCGTGTTGAGCCAGGCTCTGAAATTGAGGCGGCTTCTGCGCCAGAAACGAACTCGGTTTACTTCAAAAATGTGTCTGCATATCAATACAGTAAATCGGTTTATCTGCCTAATGGAATTTACAACCTCCAGGTGGGAATAAGGTGTAAAAGCTCTCAAACCAGTGGGCTAGGTAGCACCAAGTTTTCATTAACCAACGAGGATTTGGGATTTTCGTTGGTAAAGTACCCACCACCATACATTCAGGACTTAATACCCAGCAATAGAACTGTTGTGCTGAATTTCGGCCAGTTTGTGGTTCAGGATAGCCAGTTTCAAGACGATCGTGGGCTAACAAAGTTTGAGATAGTGATTGAAGAAATGGGAATGATACCCAAGTTTGGGTTTTATTTGGAGTACATTGACTTCCAGCCGGCTCATGAGGAGTATTTTTTCTATTCGTTTGACCAGTACGATCCGATTTCCGAGTACGACTTGATTGTGAATCCCATGGAGAAGCAACTGCACCTGGCAATTGATACAATGCTGAGGAAAGATATTGTGCCAGACTTCAAGGAGCTGTATCTGCACAGCTGTAACAACTCGTTTGCATCTTTGTCCCAGCTGGAGATCTCTAAACAGAACCAGTCGTTCTACACCAACTCCAAGCGTTCTGTGTCGTTCTCAACACCATTCCAACAGCGCCAATTCAACAAGAACAATGTGGTGCAGGAGAATTCGAGTCGCTCGAGATTTCAGAATTGGCGAATGCCGAAAGTTAGCGGTACTCCCACTAACGTTTCGACCACGTCACTGGTGTGAGGGTTCTACAACCTGCTGAGAGGGATTAGCGAGTACTCGGCGTTACTGGAACATCCACAACGTTTATCCTTTTTCTGATGGTAACTACGGTCACTCCCACACCTTTATGCGGTGTGAGGCAGAGAATTTCAGCTGTGCAAGAGAATTTTACCGAACGCGCATAAACGCCTCAACTGATGTGAGCTGCAGGACAGTTGTAACACACATTTATATAGCACAAGGCCACATGTGTAGCTGTGGTGCGAGAAAGGAGATTCCGTGGGCAAGTGCTGCCGTACCACAGCTCCATCGAACGTTTTATCCTCTGCGCTAGCGTGAAACGTTGCCGTTCTAGTTTAGTTTAGTCCGCAAACCTGCAGCCTAGTGCAGTTTAGTTGGCCTGCTTGGGCCTGAATTTCATGCACTTAATGATTTTTTTTTCTTTTTTCTGTAAACCTCTTTGCTTATGTCATCGTGGAGTTTTGATTTTTTAAAATTTTTCAAATTTTCTGGAAAAAAAAAAAAAAAAAAACAAAAAAAAAACAAATTGATAAAATTCAACGAGAAGCTTTTTTTCCTATTAAATTTTGAAAAAAAAAACTAAATAAACTGTTTGTTAGCAATCAATTTGGCTTAGACTTTTAATTACTTCATTGTCATTAAATAAGTTACTCACTAGCTGCGAGATTTGCGTGTCAATAAGAACTTTGCTGTCTTTTATTGGCTTAAAATTCAACTCTAACAAGTGGCCCCTTTGATTTATACACAATCAACACAACTTTTACAACAACAACAAAAACATCAATTTTCCTCAACTTAACCTACCCTATTCACTTCACCTCATCATAACTCTATTTTCATATCACTAAACTATCAGATCATCACGTTGATCCTTAAAATTCAATTTTTAAAATTTTATAAACAATGTCAGAAGAAACTGCAAACTCTGAATCTATGTTCGATACAAAGTTCATTTCAGACTCAGCTAATGGTAACATCAGTGAATCAGCAACTATCTCTTCTGCTAATGGTTCGTCTGCTGCTTCAGCCTCAACTGCAAGTGCTTCTACTGCAACATCAGCTTCTGCTGCATCAGTGGCAACAACTGTCTCAAATGGCCACCAAACTGATAGCTGCAACGAAGACTTGTCTGCTGTATTGCCATCTGATGAAGTCAGCTCCACTGCTCTGATGAGCTTGCGTATTTTGGTCTCCATCAAAGAAGCTGGAATTATCATTGGCAAAAACGGTTCGATTATTGCTGACATCAGAGAAAAAACTGGTGTTAAAGCTGGAGTTTCTAAAGTTATTGTGGGCTGCCAAGATCGTATCTTGACCGTCACTGGTCCTATTGACAACATTGCCCAAGCTTTGGGCTTGATTGCTGATGCTTTATTTGAGAATCCTTTGGACGATTCGTTATTCCAATATTTCCCATTGAAACGTTTATTACCAAAGTTATCAAAAGACGTTACAAGTATCAGATTATTAATTCCAAACGCGCAAATGGGTACCGTCATTGGTCGTCAAGGTGCAAGAATCAAGGCTTTACAAGAGAACTTTAACGTTAAGATTGTTGCTTCTAAGGATTTCTTGTTCAACTCCACCGAAAGACTAGTTGAAGTTCAAGGAACTCCTCATGATATCCAGCAAACAATTTCTGTCTTGGCTCGCTGCTTATTAGAAGACTGGCACAGTGCTACCAACACGAACTTTTACTTTCCAAGTCCAAGAAACTCCAGACGTCACATGCCTAATAGCCTTAACGGCAACAACAGTAATAGCAATGGATACTATTCATCGCCATCGAATGAAGTCACCACCGTGGAAAGCTTTCCTGCTGAAATGGTTGGCTGCTTGATTGGAAAAGCTGGGGTTCGTATCCAAGAGATTCGCAGAGTTTCAGGCGCACAAATTATCATTGCAAGCGAAGATAACGACAATGCAGAACGTGAATTCACTTTTATTGGCTCTCCAAGATCAGTGGAAAAGGCTCTGGGTATGTTGAATGTCAACTTACAAAAAGAGCAAGAACGTCGTGAAAAATTAGCGTCTAGCTCGATCCAGGAATAATCGCTGTTCTTTCCTGGGCCAAGTTTTTTTTTATGCACAGCCTGCTCTTTGTTTTTTATGGTGTGTGTTGTGTGCGTTTGTTCATGTTTGTATGTACAAGTGTGCAAGTGTGCATTCCCAAATTGTTTTTTTTTTATTTTGTCTACACACCCAACAGCGCACTCACCACCTCACCACTTTACTAAATCACTTCCACAACACTACTCACATCACCGCCAACCAACCAACTGCTTTTTTTTTTTTGTACATTATAAGATTTCTTAATCATTTTATCATCATCATTATAGCTGAGATTATTATTATTATTATTTTTATAATTATTTTTATAATCAGTTTCCACTATTCATCATCATCATCATCATCATCATCGTTATTATCATCATTATCATCATAGTCATCAGTTTTAGCAACCAAACCATCTACCACCAACAAACTATAAGTATAACAACTTTATAGCTCTTGTTATAGATTTGTTGTTAACTCACCAGTTTTATTTTATTTTTTTGTATTAATAAATTTTTTATTTAGTCACCATCAACAGATTTCCATTGAATGTACGTCTTGGTGTTTCCACACAATTTTGCGTTTTGTTGTAGCTAGAAAGCAAATTTTGTGTCAAGTTTGTCTCTTTGTTGACTTTTTGCCTAAAACAGATAACCCATTTTTCTTTCATTTCCTGTTATTTTTTTTTTCTGTGTTTCTTTACAAACATTACCAGACGAACAGGGATGTTTCCTCAGATGCCTGGCGCATTTCCCACAACGCCTTCGCCTAGAAAGCAGCACATGTTCCATCAACCGACTCCCTCAGCTCCCATTTTCGAGTTTAATTCGCACAATAGCTCTAATGGGCCCCTATACCCAACGATAGTGCTGTCTAATGATGTGCCTGAAGACAGTTTCCAGGAGAAAGTGAGCCATTTGGGCTACAGCCAGCGGCTGAGCAGCAACGTGATGAGCGAGCTTGACCAGAGAGCTGCAATTAAAAAGATCAATCTAAGCAGTGGGGGAGCCTTCTCTACAATCAGTAATGGCCATTCCAACCCAAGCATCCTAAGCCCATCGCGCGGGTCCCGGTTCAACTCGTCCCACAAGTCGCGGTTCCAGAAAATGGACTCCATCTCGTCGCACTACGCAGCAACCAGAAATCACAGAAACGAGATTGAGATCGAGATTGATAAGGAGAATATCCCCAACTTCTCGCCCAATTCCAAGAGAAACGGCCTTACAGACATGTCCAGTGCGGCCAAGAGACGCAAGAACCAGTTTGGCAGCTTCCAGGAGATTTACGATGCCAACGCACAGTACAATTCGATATCTCCTACTAAAAAGGCCACCCGCACCACGACGAATTCTCCCGCCAAACACGCCACTCGCACCACGATTTCGCCTTCTAAACGGTTCAGCGACCTCAACTCGCTGGTCAGCGGCGAGCATACCTCTGCAGACTCGGGCTCCACGCTACCAAAATCGTCGTCAAAACTCCCACGATCCACCACTTCGTCCTACCTCCAGCCTACCAAGTCCACACTCATAAAGTCCGCCTCCAGGTACAATATGGACACTGTGCCGGCTAAGCAGGAGCACCCGGCAATGACCAGATCGTCCACGATGGCTAACCTGACCAAACCGACACTCTCCAGCCTGTCGAAATCCAAGCAGCCCCTAACCTCGTTTGGCAGCAGCACCTCCAGCATACCCAGATCAACTTCCACGCTCCCTGGCAGCAGAAAACCCGTCTGGAGGTAACCTTAAAATGCACGTGACTTCTCTATAGAAAAAAAATGTAGGCACAAAAAATATTTCATTTCTAATAGAACCTCGTTAAGATGGATTTCATAGGCGATATTGTGGAGCGGGAGGTTGGTGAGCCTGTTGCACCGACGTTTCCTACCAGCAAGGCTGCTGGTGGGTTCCCAAAGGCGAAGAAGATCAGCGCTTTTAAGCTGAAGAAGAAGCAGGCCAATAATGACCCGCCCACTGGACTAAACTCGTCAGCGGCTCTTGATCCCAAGCCGCCCAAGCCGCTCAAGAGGCTGCCCGATGAGCACAAGAAGCTGAACTACAAGAACCTGACCGAAGCAGAGAAGATCCACCTGGAGAACATGGAGATTTTGAACAATATGTCTGAGGAAGATAAAATGAGAGAGAAGGAAGAGCTGCTGAACTCGGTGGACCCGCAGGTGCTGAAGGCGCTGCTGCTACGAAGCGAGAACAAGCTGAAGCGCGCCGGTGGTGGGAACAAGACGCAGTACGAAGGGTACGGCGAGTGGATTGGCGGGGGCAGAAACGGTGAAGAGTGGCCCCGCCTGGACGATTCTGTGGTGGACCAGGCGCTGGGAATCAAGCAGCTGAGCATCAGTGATGATGAGGGTGACGCGGACGACGCTGTACACAAAAAGGAGTACAGCAAGACGGTGAGGTTTGAAGGTGACTCGAAAATCGAGATTGAAACGTTCACAGAGGACGTTGAGTACCTGGACGAGCTGGCACCACCTTCGTACCAGATCAACAAGGAGGTGTCGGAGCGGCCGTTAAGCTCTGTGCACTTCACCAAGCCCGTGGTGGACGAGGACGAGTACAAGCTTGATCTGAACGATCCTGATTTCCAAGAGAAACTGCATGAGAAGTACTTCCCGGACCTGCCTAAGGACACGGAGAAGCTCAAGTGGATGGAGCCGCTGCCCGAGGTGGACCTGTCCAACCTGGTGTTCAACGACGTGTCAGACCTGAGATTCGACTTCAATGGCGATCTGATTGTGCCTGCGTCGAACGAGTCGATCTCCACTTACCAGGGCCTGCACCACCACTCGAGCGACCCTAGCCTGGCTGGGTATACGCTGGCGGAGCTTGCGCATCTCAGCAGATCAACCGTGCCCTCCCAGAGAAGCATTGCCATAAGAACAATCGGCAGAATACTGCACAAACTGGGCAAGGGCTCCTACAAGATAGTGCCTGAGTTTGAGGACGAGGATGGGAACCCTGCGGAGGCCACCACCGAGGCGGTGGAGAAGGCCAATACTGAGTTTGAGCAGAAGTTCTGGGGCCTGATTGACGAGCTGCGCATAATCGAAACTCTGAAACAGTTTGCCGACGAGAACCTCACGTCCAACATCAGCGTGAGGAACTACGCCATCGAGGCGCTGTGGCTATGGCAGACTGCAGGCGGCAACAGGCGACACGCAAACTGACCTGCCGGTCTGGTGCTTATGTAATCACTAGTGGTTTTTGTCATTTCAAAAAACCAGTGGCAAATAATAAACAAGTAAAATCTGTAAAACAACAGTACAAAATGAACCAATTGGTGGAGCAGTTCTCGAGCAAGAGCCAGCACCTGGCCCAGCTGGGGTACGATGATGACGAGGTGCTTGAGCACGAGTTCCTGAAGAACACAAGGCTGAATTTAGCACCAAAAATCTCAATGCCGCCAATCTCAGCACCAACAGACTTTCTCAGAGCACACACAGACGACTCCAAAAACCCAGACTGTAAGATCAAGATTGCGCACGGGACCACCACGCTGGCGTTCAGATTCCAGGGGGGCATTGTGGTTGCAGTGGACTCCAGAGCAACGGCAGGAAACTGGATTGCATCCCAAACAGTTAAAAAAGTTATTGAAATCAACCCATTCTTGCTGGGTACCATGGCTGGTGGTGCTGCAGACTGCCAGTTCTGGGAAACCTGGCTGGGCACCCAGTGCAGACTTCACGAACTGAGGGAAAAATCAAGAATATCGGTGGCTGCAGCCTCGAAAATCTTATCCAACTTGGTGTATCAATATAAAGGAATGGGGCTCTCAATGGGTACCATGATCTGTGGATACACAAAGAAGGAGGGACCAACCATATACTACGTTGACAGTGATGGCACCAGATTGAAAGGTGACGTGTTCTGTGTTGGTTCAGGTCAGACATTTGCGTACGGTGTCCTGGACTCCAATTTAAAATGGGATTTAACAGTAGAAGAAGCTTTATATTTGGGTAAACGTTCCATTTTAGCTGCTGCACATAGAGATGCTTACTCTGGTGGGTCAATCAATCTGTACCATATTACCGAAGATGGTTGGGTTTTCCACGGTAATCACGACGTTGGGCCAACTTTCTATGAAATAAAGGCAAAGGAGGGCTCGTTTAATAATGTCGTTGGTTAGCAATATGATATTTACACTCTAATTCATGTACAATCAATGTATTAATGCTCTCCCTACTTTATTTCGGTACTTAAACATTCAAGCTTTACATTACAGTCTCTACTTTATTAATGTATTAATTAAACAGTCAATGTATTAATTAAACAGTCAATGTATTAATTAAACAGTCAATGTATTAATACACTTTATTTCGGTACTTAAACATTCAGGCTTTACATTACAGTCTCTACTTTATTAATGTATTAATTAAACAGTCAATGTATTAATATTATGTCTTTGGAATTTTACTATCAGACTCAACACTGCCATCTTCAATCTGGTCAAAGCTTCTCTTGTGTGGATTGGTTTGTACTTGTGGCTGGGATTGGGGTGGAGCTGATTCTTCGGGCTGAGTCTGGGCTACAGACTGTCCTATATGTGCTTCCGGCTTGGAGTCGCCAAAATCTGACGACAATAGCCTGTCCAGTTCAGCCTGATCGATTCCTTTGGTTTCTGTTGGTGCTATTCCTGGTGTGCCTTCTCTTGATAATTTTTCAATGGCTTTATCGAACTCATCATCATTCAAATTCTCATTCAGGAATGACAAGTCTGGGTGCTGGATCTTTTCCTCTTGTTCTTGTTCTTTCGTGACGTCCGTTTCGGCTGTAGCTGCTTCTGGGACGTGCACAGAACCTGCCTCAGTCTTCTGTTGGTTACTTTCGCTTTCGAGTTTGACTTCGGACTGGTTTACAGGAATAACTGGAATCGATTTAATCACTTGCTCATGTTTGAATTCTGGTTTTGGCGTATCAGCAGAGGAGCCTATTTTCTGTAATGGTTGGGGTGGAGCCACGGCTGGTGCCTGAATAACTGGTGTTGGTGACTGGGATGAAGGTTGTGATGGCTGCTGTATTGTTTGGGATGGTGCTGGTTTTGCAGGAACGGGCTGATGTTGCGGTATTGGAGTAGGTTGAGGTGTTAGAGTTGTTGGCTGAGGTGACGGTGCCGCCACAGCTGACGTGGGTATGTTATTTGGATTCAATGGCTGCTTGATTCGTCCATTTGTGACTTTGAATGTAGCTGCATTCAAGGCCACTGTTAGAATTTTGGTCAGCTGTTGCGGATTCGTTTCAATTAATGTAGTCATTGGATCTGTTGTTATACCTTTGGTCTTTGCTGCTTGTGTAACTTGAGCAATTGTCATGGCAATAGCTTGTGTCAAAATAGCAGATATCGTTGGTTTATCAACCATTCGTTTCAAATCTTTCGATAGTATAACTAATTGCTGTTGTAAATGCGCTAATGCCTTTCTGGTGTCTGCTCCTAAGCCAGAATTTGGCTTAGCAGCAGTCTGCTGTTGTTGTTGTCCCGGTCTAGCTGAAGAACCTCTGTTAGCAGCTAACTGCTCTTGAATACTTGGACCTCTGTTCGGTAGGGGAATTTTCGAGTTAGGAAAAGTTTGGGATTGCTTATTAGTTAGTGGAATTGGTTTCATTTGTGTAAAGTTCAACTGGGCAGCCTGCTGTTGTAAAGGTTTTGGTAAACTATGAATATTTATTTGATGTTGTTGTTGATTTTGTAATAGAGCCTTTTGCTGTTCTAATTTTTGTTGTTGTAATTTTTGCTGCTGCAGTTGTTGTTGTTGCTCCAGCTTCAACTGAGCTGCTTGTTGTTTAGCTAATTGAGCTGCTGCTTGCTTTTTCTTTTGTCTCTCTTTCTCTGCACAAAATTCCTCATCTAATCCCCATAACCAACCTTTACCTTCCTTCGAAACTTTTCTAAATGCTTTGTTTAATGATAAATTATGACGAACAGAACTTTGCCATCCATCAGGACAATATTTGTAGTAAGGGAAAATATCTTTAATAGATTTATAAATCTCTGCTAAGGACATACCTTTCGAAGTCCCATGAGTTCTTAGACATGTAGCAATCAAATTTGAGTATGAACATGCAGGTTTCGTTCTGAATTCCTCAGGAATTTCATCAATTGTATAAACTTTCTTTGGTGGTTTTGGTGTTTTGGCTTTTTTCGGCTCTTTCACATCCTTTTTCAAGGCTGAACCAATTTGTGCAAATAGATTATTCTCAATATCATTATCAATATGCTGATTAATGTTTGAATTATCAAATGAATTAATATTATTGTCAATAACGTTGCTGTTACTGTTACTATTATTACTATATGCCTGATCATTATTAAAATTTTCATTTTTATCTGAAGTTACTTGATTTGGCGTTGAGAGCCTTGAATCAATTGATGAATTTGGTACTGAGTCATTTGACAAATTTGATTTGGATTGTAAATCTGATTTCTCAATCTTCATGATTGGGGTAAAATCTTTAGCCGATGAGGAGCCTGGTGATTTGTCTTCGTTATTCTCCGGATGAGCATATAGTGTACTTCTCAGAGAAATTGCATCTGATGGATTTATTGGTTTTGAAATGTTCTCATTTTTATCATTACGTCCTGCACCTGGTAAGACAAATCTGAAAACAATTTGCCCTATTTGAATTTTGGCTTTATTCGATAAGGGAACAGTTGAACCTCTTTCAACAAAAGTGTCATCGACAAAAGCACCATTTTTACCTTGGATTGATAATTCAAATCTTTCTGTACCAAAATTATAGAAGATTTTAGCATGTTTTCTTGAAATTGCTTTTGAGGCACCAAGATGAACATCAACTGAATGTGATTGATCATGTTCTGACTTTCTTCCCAGTATGACTTGCAAAGTTTGAACATAGAATATGAAATTCTCAAATTCTAATCTAGCATAGGCCGAAACTTTTGAAATATCATGATTATCTTTTTGATTTACGGCTGAAGGTAAATCCATTATATCGGAGGGCTGCTGTACTAATTTTGGAGGATTGTTAAGTTTATCTGTACTGCCCTGTGTGCCCTTACTGTTGTTGTCATTGTTATTATTTTCGTTAAGTTCATATCCTTCATTAGTATCGTTAGCATTTTGATAAGCTTCACTAACACTAGTATTGCTGTGAGCTTCCTTCTTTAGTTCCGTGTCAACCAATTCTCCATTATCCGTCCCGTTTAAACTAGTCTTGTTGTTATCTTTATTGTTGTTATTGTTATTAGAATTGCCCGTTGTATTGGACAAAAACGAATTGTCCCCAGGTGTTCCATTTATGGGGCTCCCAACATTAAGGTCATCCAAAATGTTTAATGAGTTCACTTCAACGTCAGGAGTTGATTTCATTGAAGAATATGAGTCCAATGAAGTCGTGTTCATTATTAAAACAAAAAATCAATTTGATTGAAAAGTGCTTTCAAAATGAGCCAGCTCACCCACTTCCAAGCTCTGTACAAACTCTTTCAGTTAAATCCGGGTATAAAAACAGCTTTCTGCTCCTTCAAATGATAACTAATTGAACTTTTGAGTCTAATTTTAATTCAATTGTTTATATTTTCGAATAGCAGTTTGTTCTACTTTCTTGCTTCTGCTGCCCCAAATTGAGTCTGTAGCCTATTCACAATAGTGGTTATCCGCAAGGGAAAGACTGCTGCTATATATATGAGCGCTCTGGTAGCCTAAATGGCAAAAATATGTTATTTTTAAACAAATAACCTGGTTTATTATTTTCTTTTATTTATTTTTCTATTTTCAAAATTTTTAAACTTCCGGCGTGCGCGCACCGGCTGGCTATTTTGATAGAGATAGAGATGAAAATATGATCTGATAGAACGAGATGAGGCTGGTAAAGACATGCGGATAAGCCCGGTAAGTGTTTTAAGCTGGTTGAGGGTTTAGCTACTATGATATCAGAGACTGAACTAAGAATGATCCACATTAACGCACAGTGCGCAGAAGCGGAAATAAAAAAAACTGCTAAGCACAGGGTCTGAGCATGTTTCGCATAACTCATTGTTAGCCTATTGGGTCTGAAGCTGGTCCCATGTTTAGTAGTATCATACTGCTCGGGTTGTTGCACCGGTACTCACAGTAATTGGGATCATGAGCTGCACCCCACAGAATAAAAATTTGAGATTTCTGAAACCATTAATCACAATTTACTAAGTGATGATCAATATTGACACATAATTACACCTACACACCAAGTGGACAAAGACAGGTTGTGTACATAACAGTTGTTTGTCGACTAGCCTTTGCTCTGTTGGTGCACTCTTGGGAGAAACCAACTCGGGAACCTGATTACTTTGTAGAAAATGGTACATTCTCCAGCCCTAGGTTGAAAAAATATGCAGATAGTTATAGGGTTTGTCGATATATAGTTCGGGCATGATTTGCCGTCTTTTTGTTTGACAAGTGGTGGAAGGTGCGTTGTTTGTTATTGGCTAACTGGAATCACTACGTATACCTGAATAAAACTAAACATTTTGATCGATGCTCAAAAGAAGCAGAGCATAACTCAGGCTTGGAAGATGGTTCACTTTTCCGGTTATAAGTAATTCTACTTTTCCACTGTTCAATGCACTTGTACAGTTTCATGGCAGCTTACAGGGCCATCGGTTTAAAAAAGATACATTATTAGACATCCAGCTGCGTTGCTTTGGCGAAAAAAGATCAAACCCATCAAAAATCGTGGTTTAGCGGTTTGCATTCTTGTGCGGCCATTATTAATCACCAATTCATGTAACAATAACAGTAATCAACGTCTTGTGCTCGAACTGGTCAACTGCGTACCAAAACGGTAAATTACTTGATAAAACGGTTTACAATGCAAACTGGGCCGGGATCAGCCTGCGACCGACATTTTCACTGCGAAACTGTGATCTTTGCTGAACATTGCGTTGTTTTAGCAGTCAAACGTGGATAAATATCACCTCAGTTGCTGCGCTAGCACACGCTGATGAAACTAGTGCAGCTAACTAAAGTCAATCGGTCTGCTTGACTTATTTACCTGTGGGATGAAACTCTCTTAGTTACGAGCCCCGGACAGGACATATTGATTGGCCACTGTTTCTCCATAACGACCAATCAGCGCGCTTCGCGGGATTTTAGTGTCTGGTACGCGCCGCAGACTGGTTTGGATAAATCGATTATATTTTAATGAATAGTACTTAGAAGAGAGTTTAAAGTGGGCAAAGTAAACACATGATGAGCAAGTTGAATTGAGAGTTAAAATAGCAAGTTTTCTGGGTTCATTACAAGAAAAACGCGTAAATTTTTACAGCTTGTGGAATCGTCGAATTAAAATCTTCGTTTTTCGTCGTTGAAAAATTTAATGCAAATGAATGAAAAAAAAATATAAATTGATCAACTTTCCCAAAATTCAGGGTGAAAAGTTTTTTATTTTACTTCCAAGAACAAGTTCTTTAATTCTAGTAACAAGATGAGTGGTGAAAAAAAACAATCTTCATTTTTAGTTGATTTCCTGATGGGTGGTGTCTCCGCTGCAGTCTCAAAAACTGCAGCTGCACCAATTGAAAGAGTCAAATTATTGATTCAAAATCAAGATGAAATGATCAAACAAGGTCGTTTAGCTAAACCATACTCAGGTATTGTTGACTGTTTCAAAAGAACTGCAGCTGACGATGGTATTGTTGCATTCTGGAGAGGTAACACTGCCAACGTTATCCGTTACTTCCCAACTCAAGCTTTGAACTTTGCTTTCAAAGATCAAATCAAAGCCATGTTCGGTTTCAAAAAAGAAGAAGGTTACTGGAAATGGTTTGCTGGTAACTTAGCTTCTGGTGGTTTAGCTGGTGGTGCTTCATTATTATTTGTTTACTCATTAGATTACGCAAGAACCAGATTAGCAAACGATGCTAAATCAGCTAAAGGTAACGGTGAAAGACAATTCAACGGTTTATTCGATGTCTACAAGAAAACCATTGCTACTGACGGTATTGCAGGTTTATACAGAGGTTTCTTACCATCTGTTGTCGGTATTGTTGTTTACAGAGGTTTATACTTCGGTTTGTATGACTCTTTGAAACCAGTTGTCTTAGTTGGTTCTTTAGAAGGTTCTTTCTTAGCTTCATTCTTGTTAGGTTGGGCTGTTACCACCGGTGCTTCCACCGCTTCTTACCCATTAGACACTGTTAGAAGAAGAATGATGATGACTTCAGGTCAAGCTGTCAAATACAAAGGTGCTTTCGATGCTTTCACCAAGATTGTTGCAGCTGAAGGTGTCAAATCATTATTCAAAGGTTGTGGTGCTAACATCTTAAGAGGTATTGCTGGTGCTGGTGTTATCTCCATGTACGATCAATTACAAGTTCTCTTATTCGGTAAGAAATTCAAATAAGCTAATTAATTAGTTATTTGATTTTATTGTATAGATTTTATATTCATTTATCTGTAAATTTCTAAAACTTTGTAGTATCCAATGCTTCCCAAATATTTGTTGACTTGCGGACTACAATACAAACTTTGATTGCTAATTATGCCATTAATTTGAAAAAAAAAAAAAAAAAATCGGCTAAAATATCAATTTTTCGTAATACTTTTACCTTTTTCAGCTCGGCTCGGCTGATAAACCTCTGGCCCCGAGTTCCGCGACTTAGACCAGTAAATCAAAAATAAAAATGTGCTATATTTTTTGAAGATGGCAAATAACGACTCAAGAGGTTCTGAAATGAGTTTTGAAGGGAATCAATCCGACAGTAATCTTCCTGAGTATAAGCCCACGAGAGTTGGTAAAGCTTGTGATACTTGTAGGGCAAGAAAATTGAAATGTGATGGTTCAAGTCCATGTTTAAGATGTAAAAACTCATTAATCAGCTGTACCTACAACTATGTGGAAAAGAAAAGGTCATCAGGAATTGGAGGGAAGAGACAGAAAACAGTTTCTGTTAAGGATTTGGATGAAAGATTGTTCAAGCTAGAGAATTTAATTGGCAAGTTGGTTGATAAAGTTAGCGTCCCACAGCAACAATCGAATAATATTGATGAGAGCATTAGTGTTGCCAACAATATTTCAGATAATAATAATAATCATAGTTACCTGCCTCAGCACATTGGATCACAGCAAAGAGTCGGTAATAGCAATGTTTTGCTACCTGCGCCATTGGATAAATCACCTGCGGAAGATGGACCAGATTGTACCAAATTTGTCGGTAGTCAGGCTACGTACTCCATCTTCAGTCCACATGGTATGCAATGGATTGCAAATAAAACTGGAAAACAAGAATCCAAGACAGTGGTTTCAAATTTACTTGAAAAATCTTTTTCGATCCTATATGTGGGTTACAGAAGATGGTCAGATCCAATAAGTGATGATTCTACTGTACTGTTACCACCAAAGGAAATATTTTTGAAACTTGTTGAAGTTTATGACAATTCATTGCTACCCATTGCTTCAATTGTAACAGGAAGTGAAATTT
This sequence comes from [Candida] sp., assembly GCA_030570575.1. Lineage (NCBI taxonomy): Eukaryota > Fungi > Ascomycota > Saccharomycetes > Saccharomycetales > [Candida] sp. The sequence continues at coordinate 525,665 of JAJLVZ010000002.1, read as the reverse complement.
TAGACTTATATGAGAATTATTTAACGATTCAAAATGGTATAACTCAACCAACTAAGAAAATTGGTTATTCGGAAATGTTGATATTATATATGACTGTTGTTATTGCATGTGGAACGATATTGGAATTGGATAATGCTGGAGTTACTGATAATTCAACCTTAATGAAAACTATCTTTTCAAATTCCAAAGCTTCATACATGAACATGATTTTACAAAAAAATAAATCAAATTATTTGGCTGCAGAAGATCATGCTGAATTTCTGAAAGAAGTTGAATCAGCACATCTAATAACAGCGTTATTTTACTTTCAAAGAGTCTCAAATAATGGACAGGGAACAAACAGTATAAAGGCAACAATGATGTTAATAAGATATGTTTGGTTAACATTACCAGGTATTGAGTATCAATCTGCTTCAGTTTGTATAAGGTTAGGCCAGGCATTTGGTCTACATAGAGTTGAAACATTAACTGGATTATCCGAAGATGAAATCAGAATGAGAAAGTCATTATGGACATGGTGCTTCATATTTGATAAGGAATTATGTCTAAAATGTGGTAAACCACCAATGATTTATAAGATTGATAACTCAATGCTTGATTTCAAATCAACACTAACCAATTTACGTCAATTCACAACAAATCCAGCATTGAGTAAAGTATTGAATTTACCAAATATGGATTTAAACAACTGGTTAGATTTTGAGAAATTTATTCACCATTTGATTGGACATGATATCCCTGATGTTGATTATTTTGAGAGTTTAATGGTTATTCTATGTGGAGTATTCTCTGATGCCTATGAACTTTTGTTCAGTGCAGATGCGGCTAAAAAGAATGAATTTGAAATAATACAATCAGTTGGTGAGCTGAATGATCGTTTATCAAGTTTTGCACAAATGATTCCCGTATTTATAAGGCCTGGAAAAGCAATAAAATTGCCTTTCTTTGGTTCAGACGTTGATGATAAATTAATGGTTAAGTTGTATTCAATTAAACTAAAAATTCTTGACTTCCATTATTACTACCATTTAATCTCATCAATTATCAATAGAAACTGTTTCAAAAATAGTTGGGATGTTTGTGATGAGAAAGATTCTATTGACCAACAATATTTAATTTTACGAAACAATTTCTTATCAATCGGATTGAATAACGCAAAGGAGGTTCTTAAGTTAACTGAAGAATTATGTTGTCCATCATTTCAATATTTAAACAGAGTTCTATTTATTGTTTGTGCGTCTTTTATTACCGTTTTTATAACAATTATTGAGGATCCAAAAAGATTTCAAACCAGACAAGATCTATTTTTGTTGATTAGAGTTGTTGAGTGTTATTTCGAAAATCTAATGAAAACAAAGTATGAGTTAAATCCTAGCAGAAAACTTCCAAGTGGTCAAAAATATCTTTTGGTTACATATACCATAAAAACATTCACTGAAATTTCAATTGATCATTTCAATAATCATTGTGATTCAGAAACGTCCAAAATCGAATATAAGTTTGAAAAATATGAAAACGAACTTGAAATTATAAGATTAAGAATTGAAGATTTGTATGCTAAAGCAGTTGCAGATAAAGATATTGAGCAAAAAAAGATTATTGAATTAGCAAGAATGGCAACAAATATGCAATTAAGACAAGAACGAAATTCAAATTCAGTATCAACCTCATCAAGTATGAGTGTTCCATCATTAAAGAAAACGAGTGGGCCATTAACCGATGTCAATGGCAGTATGAATGGATCTGATGCAAGTTCAAGTGCCATAGCCACACCCACCAATGGGATATCTGCTGGGACTAATCCGCAGATTTTCAGATCTAATAGTAGTGACGGATTAAATGGAACTAGCACAGCAGCCGGTACTGCAAACGCTCCGTTTAACATCGATTACGTTTTGAATAAACCTGCATCATTACAGGCTTTCAATTCCAATGGTTTGCCATCAACACCGCCACTTGGCAACGGAAACAATGATAATTCCACCATTCCTAATAATAACAACAATACTAACAATAATCACGGTATTCAGGGAAATATTAATAATTTAGTTAATGCAGACGGAATTCCAGTAAATCCTGCCAACCCACTCATTTTGGATACAGATTTTGACGTTATGAATGATATATTTGATTTAGCACCCTTTTCACAGCACCTTTACAAGATACCACCATTTCTCTACAATCAGGAGAACTAGCTAACCAGTGGACCAGGCCATAAATAATAGTGTATAACTGTCCAGGGCAATTTAATTTGCTTGCTAACACTCTTGCAATACTTGGTTTAACATATGCTATTAGTCTGAAACTGTTTATTTAATTATGCAGCATTTCTTCATTCCACTCCATACGCATACAGATTTTGTTCATTTCTCAAACTTTTCTGAATCTGGGTCGCAATCTAGCCTAAGATTGTGCCTCCTTCAGCTGTCAACCCTCGGCACTTCCCCCTAAAGGCATTTCCGAAAACGGTATTATGCTCCGTTTTCTGCCTGTGTGTCTACCATATTCCTGGTATTTGCGTAAAAAGGTTGGGGGTCAAGCAATTTAAGTCGGAACCTCAGGCAGATTGGCAGATTTCCACCGTTCAGACGTTCGGCTGAAGTTTTGTTTGTTTCACATCGCAGATCTTTCGAGAATCAAAATGCGCCTTCAAAAACTAAATAAGACTGTCGTGCATATTTGCAGAAGTGAATAGCAGAGTGAATCGTATATATAAACGTTGTGAAGTCGCCTGGAAAACGCTTGGCACTAACATGGCACTCATTTCATTTTCTGATTGATGAGCTTGAATTCACGATTGCGAGCAAGAACTGACTTAGGAACAAATAAAGCCAGTGGTACTGGATCAAGTAAAGGAAATAAGGATGATGACGATTCGGGTGATCCGAGCTCTCAAAGAAAGAGGATATCTAAGGCTTGCAACTACTGCCGTCAAAGAAAGATCAAGTGTGATGGGCTCAAGCCTTGCACCAACTGTGTGGATCATATGCTGAATTGTGTCTACGCAGAAAGTGTCAAGAAAATCAAGAAACACAGAGCACCTAAAAACAGTGGGGCCTCTTTTATTGCCTTCACTGGTTCTAACTGCATCACCATTGCTGACTACAATCATCTCAAAAGGAAACTGGATGAGATGACAGTAAAATATGAGAAGCTAGCCCAACAAATGAAGCACGTTTTTCAGCTCCTCAAGTACAAAGATGGCGAGACATACAGAACTTTAACTCAATATCAGCTTCCAAGCCAATATCAAAGCCAAAGCCAAAACCAAAACCAAAATCAAAACCAAACTACTCCACTACAAACCTTGAACGTAAGAAGATCAACAACCAGTGAGTTTTCATCTGCTGGTAGCGTAACAGACTCACTAGATACACCAACAACGACAAGCGCTAATTTTGGCTTTACGAACAGGAGTGAACACTTAACCCTAACTTCTAACGGAAACGGAAACACAAATGAACTGAATCAAAACAAAATTAATGGGAATAACGATATTAATGGGAATAATGGGAATAATGGGAATAACGGCAACGGGTTTGACTATAATCCAGATCAATTTGGATATCTAGAAGCCTTTGAACTACAAAACGGATTTTTTAATAATTAATAGACTTGATAGACTTAAGTAATGAATAATAATTTCACTACAAAAAAAAATATATATTTTAAAATAATTCTTTAACTTCGTAACTTGAATTTTAACTATGTAAGAAAGAAATCAATCAATCAACTGATCTCTTAGTTTTCAGTGTCAACAACGTATCTACCTAAAATTTTACCTTCTTCCATCAATTTGTAAACTTCTGGTAATTTGGATAAACCAACAACTTTAATTGGAGAGTGAACTAAACCTCTTTCAAAGAAATCAATAGCTTCTCTTGTGTCAGCTCTGTTACCAACGTATGAACCTTTAATTTGGATAGATTTGACAACGTGTGAGAAAACTTCTGATTTACAGACAGCACCAGCTGGTAAACCAACTAAGACAACTGAACCAGTTGGTCTGACGTATTCAGTTGATTGAGAAATAGCAGCTTCAGCAACTGAAACGTTGATGACACCATGTGGACCACCGTTAGTTGCGTTTTGGATAGCTTCAACAATGTTCTTTTCTTTTCTGAAGTCAATGAAAATTTCACCACCTAATGATTTGAATAATTTTTCTTTTTCTTCACCACCGTCAATACCTAAAACTCTTAATCCCATAGCTTTTGCGTATTGAGTAGCTAATGAACCTAAACCACCAGCTGCACCTGAGATAGCAACCCATTGACCTGGTTTCAAGTCTGCGGTTTTCAAAGCTTTGTAGACAGTGACACCAGCACATAAGATTGGAGCAATTTGAGCCAAGTCAGCAGTTTTTGGAATTTTAGCAGCTTGAACAGCATCGGCAGTAGCATATTGTTGGAAAGAACCATCGTGGGTGTAACCTGATAAATCAGCCTTCAAACAGTTTGATTCGTAACCTTGTTCACATAATTCACATGACATACATGAACCGTTTAACCATTTGATACCAGCGTAGTCACCAATTTCAAAGTTTGTAACTTCAGAACCTTTAGCAACAACAACACCGGCACCTTCGTGACCACCAACTAATGGTAACTTGACAGGTAATGGCCAGTCACCTTTCCATGCGTGTAAATCAGTGTGACAAACACCAGAGTATTTAACGTTGATTAAAATTTCATTTGGTCTTGGGGTTGGAACTGGTAAGTCTTTGTATTCTAACTCACCACCGTTTTCGTAGAAAATAACACCTTTTTGTGACTTTGGAATAACTGGAGCAGTGGTTGCTAAAGTTCTTCTTGCTGATAATCTGGTTTGTTGGACAATTGATCTTAACATTTTGAATCTATTTATTGATTATTAATTTAATACACCAGAAATAATAGAATGCTTCAAAGAAAGGGAGAAACCTGTTACTTTTATAGTTTTGCGGATGGAGTCCATAATTTTTCAGATTTCAAGGAGTACGTCAGTTTTAACTAAAACCAATTTGCATTCCCGTATTAACGTTGTTACATTTAACTGAATACTGGGCTCTGATTGCTTGAAAAAATGTAATTATCGAAGTCGAAAATGCAAACCAAGTTGGAAGAATGATTAAGTCTTGCATATACGCTGCATGGGACATTGAGTGAATGATGGACAAATTTTTTATTTAGAATGGAGATGTTATTTCAGACTTGATTGTATGAGAGCTGGAGTTGAAATTCACATGCTTGAGCTCAATTATATGGATTGTATCAACCTGCCAGCTCTTTGCTCTTTGCTCTTTGCCAACCACCAAAATAAGACAGCCAAACAGGCAGGTTCAGTTTGTCCCAACCAACCGCCAAATCGGCATGTTGCATAGACTAACTTTTCCTTATTTAGAGTGAGGGGCTAAATGAGGAGATGTTTTTTGAAATCAACGTTTTTTTATCGCTTCGAAGGAGACCAGTAAAAGGCGACCTGGTACAGGGCGTATACGCTCTGGTAGCATTCCAACTCCTGTTCTTGTAGCTTGTCTTTTGATATAATTAACTTGATAACCCCCATGTGGATCACCGTTTCTCGGAGCTCAAATAAGGCTGTTGAGCGCCAGCCTGCGTCCAATCAGCAGCCGTTCATTAACATACATCGAAATTAAATTTTATTTTATTAGCAGTACCCTGAAATTGCACCCTTCGAGCAAGTGTGCACCCCATCGGTGCCTACACACATCCCTGTAGTTGTAGTAGAGGTTATTTGTACAATTATAGGATTCTACAAGCTGTTACAAAGTTCATAAACACCCTCCATAAACGGTTTAAAATTTTGTCCCGAAAAATTGGACAAATACACGGCTTTAACGCCTTGATTCTGGAGTTAAGAACACTGATAGGTTTAGATGATGAGCAAACGGACATGTTTGATAATAAACCAAGAGACCGGAGTCCAAATTGAAGGTGTTGAACAATATATCGAAGGATCTTGGTGCGTATAATCGCTCGAGTATTTTTATTTCTTTATTGGTATTGAACAGTAAACGAGTTGATAGAGTTAGAGGATCAAAACGAATCTGATATTGAGGTATGTGAATTCTGATGCGATTTAACAGAAGTAACGTGATTGTTAGTTGCGTTTTGGAATTTCAACAGCGTTTGAAAGTTGCCAATTTGAAGCACGCAGAGCATGCGAAAAACGCGGGCCGTTCCTAACTTAGAGAGGTATCCTAAATAAAATAGCTCAACTAAATCGAAATTGTAGCATAACAAGCTGATTATTCATAATCTTACTCTTTATCAGTTTAGTTTTATACGTGGTTGTTCATTCTTTAATATAGTTCTACAGTTATCAAAATGCTCAAATAACGATTATATAGCCTGGTACTTGATTGGCCAAATAGAGAAATAATAGGCTACTCCACAATTTACCCAATTTTTCCATGTGGTGGTACTTTTCAAAAATTACTAAAAATATCAACCGGAACGAAAAACACCCAATTTTGTAAAGCTCCATGGCACATAAGATTGCCCTTGTTTTGTAATGATTACCTGCTAGCTTATGAAACATATCGGGTTAGGCGTGTGCGTAATACGGGATTTCATATTTATTTTGATGCATCATCATAATGAAATAGTATAACAGGATAATAGAGTAATAGATATAAATGAAACTGACATATAAATATTTCTGTGTCAAACTGATCTGTAAGATTACATTAATCATGCAGCTGGTACCCCATAATGAAAACTATAAAGCAACTGTCTAATTAGCGAGGTTTAATAACTGCTTATATCAAATGTATAAATAGTTCATGCAGGAATCAAAAGCGATTATTTTGTCTTTGAAACAATTTTCTTTACTAAGCTTTAACGTGGTGCCAGAAGCTTCGTAGTGAAAGACTATGCAACAGTGTATCCATAGATGCAAACTATATCACAATATCAATCAGCTCGCTGTTCAGAATGCTACTTTTAAAATAAAAATCTTGTTAATCCCAAAATTTTATGATTAATCAGATCATTCCATAAACAATAGAACGTTAAATCTCGTAAAACCGATGAGACAAATCTAATCATGTGTCAATTTTCAGCTTGTCCACTATGATGCATGATGATCCATGGTCCCTGATGAGTAAATCTTTTGGTTACTTTTTTTTTTCTTTTTTACAAACCGATCAATTCACCGTTTATTTTAATTGACACATCTTAAACTAGCGGACTTAAAACGCACGTAAAACCCTTTCGTCGTTAGTTAACATATTTAAAGATACCCTGGTAGTTTGTTACTGATATCAGAAGATGCTCAGTGTGGTGGTTGTGAAGTTTTGTTTGCCTATTCCAAACAGATCTTTTGGGGGGATGTGATACTTCTCTTAATATTTTGTTTGGCAACTATTATGTATGAGATTGTTTGAGTTAAGGAATAAACCGGCAAGTTTAGTAATTTTGTTATTGTTGTTTTCTCGGTAAATAGCTGAATGAGTTTGAAGTTGCTTCTCTATATTTCATCTAAGTTTACTGAAGTACAATTTTTTTATTTATGATTTATAATACCTAAAACAAAAAGGAATTAGTTGCAAGTAAAAGCCCCGGCAATAAACGATACACAAGGATATGCTTGACTCGGTAAATTAGTTTTCCGATACCTCATTAAACAACACATTTCAAGCGTTTATGTCATACGATTTTAGTTGTTTAAGGGTTTGCAGCTTTGAGATTTTTAGGTTTCAGGCTACATTTTAAATCGTGAGAATGGTCATGATATTTTGCAATAGATGCAAATGGTGCAAGTAAGTTAGTGAATGAATATTGATTTTGTGGGAATTGAACTTTTTAAAGATTAAGGTGTTGCTGGGAACTGGTCAGGATCTGTGACTCAGATTCATCAATTATATTTTTGGCTGAGACAGTTCTTTTCAGATTTGGTGATGTTGGTGATGAGAAGTTTGAAAAGTTTGACATTGAATCAATCATTGGCAACTGATCATCAACTATTGAGTTGTTATTCTCATCAGTTACTAACTCTGCAAATGACGTGAAGTTTAGTGTTTTCCTTTCAGAATAATCTATAGCCTTCAATGGGCTTACCGACATGTAAAGTAGATTAGAAGAGCTAGGTCTTCTCAGGTTGCTGGTGATGGACTTTGAAGCAGAGGTTGATCTTCTTCTGGAATCGAATCCCATGCTTGATTTAGGTGGGGAGGATAAACAATTACAATAAGACTGCTCCAACAGATTGGAAACACTCGAGTTTGGCACGATAACCTCAACTTTGTCCAGATCTTCATTGTCAAACACAACAGCAGTTGTGGCATCAAGAACTGTTGGCACATAGCACTCCGAGTTCAAGTGGTAAGGTGAACATTGTGAGGATGAGCTTTGAGTTCTCTGAAGCTTTGTCATTGAGTCACGTCTCTGGAAATTTGAAAACTGGTCCTGGACTGATCTCTCGAAAATCATTGACGATGCAGCTGTTGACTGTGAAGCGGGTGAAAATAGTTCACTGCTGCTTAGGTTGTTGCTGTGGTTGATAGAGGTTGCTGACTTGATAATTATAGGGTTAATATCGCTTACATGCTCGTCTTTCTCGTCAATCAATGAACCTTCAAACTCGTGGTGCGAATTGCCGTCGACATCAGTGGCTGTGGATGTTGTTGCAGCAGGTGCAGTGACGGGCGTGCTCACTTTGCCGGACCTCTTATATTTCTTCTTAAGGAAAGATAGCTTCTTCTTGAGCTGGCTGTTGAGATGGTCAATTTCCTTTGTATAGTGAGCAGTGTCGTTTGGGTCAACAGTCAAGTTCGAGTCTGTAGAGGAATCATCAGAGGTTTCTGTATCGTCGTGCTGTTGATTGTTATGCGCTAACATGTTAGTACCACCAGCAAAAACACTCAACACACACCACCACTTACTATTTACTACTGGTTGCTGGTGCTCTCCAGCAGGGTCTCTATGTATAATGCTATTCCAAAACTGTGACATTTCAGGTTTCAATTTTTCCCTTAATTAACTAATAGCAAACCAAGGAATGCAAAGTAGTTTTATACACCTTGGAACCAACTTGCTGGAATATTCACCGTAAATAAACTAAATTTGGTTTTTTTTTTAATTTAATGTCACTCACTGGAATCAAATGATTTCTTTTTCTGTCAGGTGATTGGAGATAGAAACTCGATTAAAGTTCAGTTTGCTGAGTGGTAAAGGTGCATTTTTGGTACACAGCAACTGCGATAATATGCTGTGTGATATAATCGGTCAGGACCACCGAGGGATAAGTGAGATCGCAAAGCCTACTGCCCATTTGCTGGTGCTGAATCATTTCTGGAAGTTGCTCTTAACATTCCATGCATTAGTCTCGAGACAGTTGCATGAAGCCACATGTGGCGTGCTGCCAATAATTCTGGGAATACGTGATGGCAGAGATAGGTGGTACAATACGTGATGAGAGTGCGATGATTGATCCAGGTGGACCTAAGTTTACCAGGACTAGATAAAGCTTGCTATCAATTTAAGGGGTTAAATTTGGTTTCAATGATGACTGCCGATTGAGGAGAAAAAGTGTATTAAACTATGAAACGAATAGAAATGCAACGAATTAAAATGATTATTAAGGGTTTGTCACACGAAAAACGCGCCGTGAATAGTCTTTGTTATCAGCCAGTGATTCGCTAGTCTGATTTGTGTTCACAAAACTGTTGTGATCCAGCCTCTGATCCACAAATGTCGGTGGGTGCGCACCTGGAATTGCTACCCCACTGGGGGAGTTGATGGCCTGTGCATTTGATTGCACGAAGGTATCGACTGAGTGGAATGAGCCTTCTTCATCATTGACAATCATCTTTTCCGGTGGGATTTCGCCGTCGTTGTGTGTTCTGTTTTGGAAGAATAAGAACCAAATCAGGCACAGCACTGCTAACACTAGCACTAGCCCAAACAATCCCACTATGAAGAACACTCCGACCACTTTGCTTTTATGTTTAAAGAACGAATCTCGATCTGTGGCTGATTTCGAACCAGATTGTGCGTTTGATGTTGGTTTACCTGATACTGTTGAGATGGTTAGTGTTGATCGAACCTGCGTCACAATAACTGATGTATCAATATCTTGAATCGTTGTTGAAAGGTAGACTATTGAGGTTATTTGAACTGGCACTTGTGTCATCGAGACAAAAAGCGAAGATGATGTCAGCGAGGTTGCTGGCACATTTGGCGATGTAGTTTCTATTTTACTTGATGTAGAGGTTGAGTTTGCTGAAGGTTGGCGTGATGAACGCGTTGATTCGGGTGATGATTTGGGTGATGGTTCGGACGAAGATGAGTGTGAAGATGAGTGTGAAGATGAGTGTGAAGATGAGTGTGAAGATGAGTGTGAAGATGAGTGTGAAGATGAGTGTGAAGATGAGTGTGAAGATGAGTGTGAAGATGAGTGTGAAGATGAGGATAAAGCTAAGGATGAAGATGAGTGTGATGATGACGGCAATAAAGTTATTGTACTCGTTAAAGACGTTTCAGAACTGGCGGATAAAAAAATACCACTACTCACCGAAGTTGAAGTCCCACTCGTGGTCTCACTAATAGCCCCAATAACCAAGTACCCATATACTCCATCTCCACCACACAAATCTAAGGGATATCCTGGGCACGGAGTACTACAGGAGGCTAAAGGAAGCTGGTTTGAGGGTAAATAGTTTGAGCAGTAACAGTTTTCATTTTGCAATATTGCTAATGCATACCCTCGACCAACACACCAATCGTGGCATAACCCGTTTGATTGGTAGATGCTTTGAAATGCAAATGTTCCAGTGTTTTCACCTGAACAATAACTCAACTCATAACCAGCTGTTATTGATACCAGTATTAAGTTAATCCATATCAGCACTAGCTTCATATTATTTTCATCAAATGCTAAATGCTAATGGTAGAAAGGTTTCTGTGTGGCGAAGGCTTAGATTCCTGTGAGTTGACTGCTGTTGCAATTGGGTCGAGTTTCACTACTGCCGTTGATATACTGTTGTTATTGGTAATATATCAGTGCTAAGCTGGTGGTATATTATGCTTGCTGGGTATCGTTGTTGGTGCGTTTGCTGCTAGCACAATTTCAGTTTAAGAGATTGATTTTTTTCAAGAAACAAGGATTGAGCTTTTCAGTTTTGGTCAACTCAACACATGCGCAGTCTTAGCTTTTACGCTGCGATTGTGGTTTTAAATAGCAAGTCCTAAAGCTCATCGTACTTATCCAAAAATTTCATCAACTTGCATACCGGTTTTGAATTTTTTTCTCGCTTATGTTGGTTTCATGCACGAAGATCCAGTTAACGAACAGGGATATTTCAGTATATGCTTGAGGTTCAACACTGATAAGATGTTCCTACCTTGCTGGTTTATCCAACACTAGGTCAGGCAATTAAAGTGGTCATGTCAGTGGCTATACAAGTGAGGTTATTTTCACTAGATAAAATTTTAAATCAGTTTTACTTTTGAACAATATGCATTCAGCTAATAATAGTCATTTTTTGCTCATCAGCCTGACCAAGCCTTTAATTAAATGCAGTACAAAGATATAAATTACCCTTAGTAGTTTTTTCCGAACGCGATAAAGCCCTGATTGTTTAACGATTCCACTAATTACTTATTCCGGTGAACACGTTGTGTGTTGCCTACCATAAAATAAAGAAACCTCAAGGCCTCCGAACTTATTCTCACTCCCGGCCACCTAAATCTATGCTTGGTTCTGCCAAAGTGGGTAACAGGTGCGTACATCCTGCTGGGATTGCTGACTTCTGGGGACCCCGGAAGTGGAAAAACAGGTCCCGCCGGCGAGTTCCGACCACATGCTGACTCAGCACTGACCAACTAACTTTTCAAATGGGCGAAGGAAAAAATTTCAGCATTTTTCAAGATCAAACAGCTTCGCTTTGTAAACCAAGTTGTGTGCTTCAAATGATTGTTGAATAGGAGTACGAAAAGACCATACCACCAAACTCAGCAAGACTTGCCTTTTTTCTAAGCGAAAAAAAAGAGAGAGAAAGAAAGTGAAGACACGCGAAAAAGCAACAGAAGAATAATTCAAGACAGTAAGAATGGACCCAAACGTTTTATTTTCATACAACAACCAGTCGCACCCAGTTGATGATTTGGACAGCAATCTTTCGATCAGAAATGGCAGCGAGTATGACGGGGGGAAATCCACGATAGATGGAGCCGCCGACGATGATCAACAACAAAATGCAGAAGAAGATGATGAGGAAGAGGACGACGAATATGACGAGGAGGAGCTAGCGCACTTTATGAATGACGATGAAGCACAAAGACTACAGCACTTGCATGGACTCGGCGAGCCCGAGCATGCATGTGCGTACTGTGGGATCCATAATTGTGCAAGTGTTATAAAATGTAACACCTGTAACAAATGGTTCTGTAACGCCAAGGGGTCACTAGGAAGCTCACATATCATCACGCATTTAGTCATGTCCAAACACAATGTTGTTTCATTGCATCCTGACTCTAATTTTGGTGATACAACTTTAGAATGTTATAACTGTGGCAATAAGAATGTTTTTGTATTAGGCTTTGTTTCCGCCACCTCTGAGACAGTCATTGTTATACTTTGTCGTTTGCCGTGCTCTCAAAACAACGATCCGCGATGGGGAACCAATGAGTGGACCTCGCTAATTGAAAACCGTCAGTTTTTGGACTGGGTTGCAGCAGTACCAAGTGAAGAAGAAATAATGAACTCGAGATTAATTACAAACGCTCAGATTTCTAAGTTAGAAAACAAGTGGAAGCTGAATAAGGATGCAACCATCTTAGATGTCGAGGCTCCCGAAGAGGAAAATGAAATCTTGCCAATTTTGATGAGATACAATGATGCATTTGAGTACCAGAGATCTTTTGGCCCATTAGTAAAAATAGTTGCAGACTACGATAAGCAACTTAAAGAATCCAAAGCTTTACAGCATATCTCTGTCAAGTGGTCCTTGGCGCTAAATAACAGGCATTTAGCTTCTTTTGCTTTATCAACATTTGAAAGTTCAGAAATCAAATTCACTGTTGGAGATGAAATGATTTTACGTTATAACGGACTCAATCACCCAGCTTGGGAGTCGAATGGGTTCATTATCAGAACTCCTGGTGCTCACCAAGAAGAATTCACTTTGGAATTGACACCAAATCCAAAGAACCCCCCACCAACTCATTGTTCAACGGATTTTACAGCAGAATTTGTTTGGAAAGGAACTGCATATACCAGAATGCAAGATGCGATGAAGGACTTTGCTACTAAACAAACCAGTGTCAGTTCATACATTTACCACAAGTTGCTAGGACATGATATTGAAGAAGTTGAATTCGACGTGAAACTACCTGAAAAAGTTTCAATCAAGAATTTTGCTGAACTAAACGTTTCTCAAGCAAATGCAGTTAAAAGTGTTTTACAAAAACCTTTAAGTTTGATCCAAGGACCTCCTGGAACTGGTAAAACTGTCACATCTGCAACAATTATTTATCATTTGACAAAGTTGAAGAAGGAACGAGTTCTTGTTTGTGCTCCATCTAATGTTGCAGTTGACCATTTAGCTCAAAAACTGGACAGCTTGGGCTTGAAAGTTGTCAGAGTTGTGGCAAGAAATAGAGAAGATGTTGAAACTTCAGTTGAACATATCTCTTTATCAAATTTAGTTTCTCAAACTGCCACAAGAAAACTGAAAAACCTAATAAAGCTAAAAGAAGAGTTGGGTGAATTGAGTGCAGAAGATTTGAAATCATACATAACATTGATGAAAAAAAGAGAAAGAAAAATTCTGACATCTGCAGAAGTTATTTGTTGTACTTGTGTTGGTGCTGGTGCAAGAGTTTTTGAGGATCTGAAGTTCAGAACTGTTCTGATTGATGAAAGTACTCAAGCGTCAGAACCAGAATGCTTGATTCCAATTGTTCATGGTGCAAAACAAGTTATTCTGGTTGGTGACCATAAACAACTAGGTCCAGTCATCTTAGATAAAAAAGCAGGAGATGCAGGTTTGAAACAGTCATTATTTGAAAGAATGGTTGTGCTGGGCCACGTCCCAATTAGACTTGAAGTTCAGTATCGTATGCATCCATGTTTAAGTGAATTCCCAAGTAACATGTTTTATGAAGGTTCACTACAAAATGGGGTAACTAAGGAACAGAGAACAATAACGAATTCCACTTTCAACTGGCCGGTTCCAGAAACTCCGATGATGTTCTGGGCCAATTATGGTAGAGAGGAAATATCTGGTAGTGGAACCTCTTATCTAAACAGAATCGAAGCCATGAATTGTGAACGTATCATTACCAGGCTGTTTAGGGATGGTGTCAAGCCTGAGCAGATTGGTGTTGTTACTCCATATGAGGGTCAAAGGGCCTATATTGTGCAATACATGCAAATGAATGGCTCAATGGGTAAGGATTTGTACCTTGAAGTCGAAGTTGCCTCAGTCGATGCGTTCCAAGGTCGTGAGAAAGATTACATCTTGTTAAGTTGTGTCAGAGCCAATGATCAGCAGAGTATTGGTTTCTTGAGTGACTCAAGACGTTTGAATGTGGGTTTAACCAGAGCCAAATATGGTTTGATCATCCTTGGTAATCCAAGATCTCTATCTAAGAACTCGTTGTGGTACGAACTATTAGTTCACTACAGAGAAAGAGGTTGCTTGGTTGAAGGTCCATTAGATAACTTACAGTTGTCTTCTGTTCAGTTAACAAAACCACACAGAAGATACAACGATAATAACAACAATAACAGAATTAGATCCAAGAACGGATTCCAAATTCCAAACTCATCAACAGCCTCAACGATTCGTGACTTTGAAACTTCAAGTTTAGTTTCATTTTCTCCTGATGTGGATCAAAATTTCACCAAGAGTTCCTTGCCACCATTCTTCTCCAACAGCCAATGGCCAACATTCAATGACCACTACAACGGTGGCAATAGCAACAATCAAGATGATGGTGCACAAGCTAAAAATGGTGCCAATCCAAATGTGTACAACCCACATACAGTTCCTGAAATTGGCTCTAGCTTAAGCAAGAAATTAGAAGAGCTCGGCGGTGAGTCCCGCTATGATAACCAAAACATTGAAGACGATATCAGAAGCTTGACGTCAAGTATGGGTGGAGGATTAAAGCTAGGTAGCTAATCAATTGAACTATCTAGGAATAATATCAAAAACAAGAACACAAACTAGTGCTATACTATTATTTTTTACCTAACCATCTTTTGAAACCAGCTTTCTTGGTTTGGGAGCGTTTCAGTTGCCCAACACCACCATTCAATGTACTGCTACTGTCATTCACATCATTTTTCTCATCTAGTGGGTTGTTATTTTCATTGTTGTTGATAATACTTGCGAGGTTTCTTTTGGAGGTAAATGAACTCAAGGTGCTTATACTTGCGGATCTTATAATCTGTGATATTCTCTTTGTTGGTGATGCAGTATGTGAGTTTGAGAGATTCTCAAGTGCATTTTGGTGATCAGTCAAAAATTTGATTTTTAAGCTTGATAACGTTGAATCATTTGAAATAAACTTCAAATTGTTATTAGTGTTATAGTAGTTAATTTGAACAATGTTTTTGTTACTGTCTAATATGGTGTGATCTACCAAACTGTCGATATAAGAATCCAAATCGGTGATCGAGTCAATTGTCTCATAACTTGATAACTTCTTCAACAATCTTTCCTTTTTATGGTATAATCTATCCGACTCAACTATCAAATCTTTCAATGAACTGCCCTCATTGAGATAATTGAAAATGTGTTCACTTTCAGATGTGCCTAGTAAGTTTTTCAAAAATTCTTCTGAACCAAATTCGTAGTCAAATGAGTTATTAGTTGCAGTTATTGTTGTTGATGTCACATCATCAACGGTATAATCACCGTCATCTGTACTACTTTGAAATTTCTCCGCTGAAATATTAATGTTGGTGTTATCATTGGAGTTTGTCATAAGTTTTTCAAATTCTAATGAGCCAATCTTGTATAATTCGTTACCCTTTGACATGTTTTTGGGAATCTTTGAATTAGGTAAATTAGTGCCATAGTCGTCCACTTTAAAATCATTCTTAGTACTGCTGTTGTTGGTTCTGAGGATCTCAACCAATTGCTCAAATCTCAGATATTTATCAATTAAAAAAGGATTTGTTGGTAGTTCTTTCAAAATATTTTTCGAGGTGAATAGGAACTCTGATCTTTCTAAATTTGAGCTTAGTTTTAAACGTTTTTCTGAAAAATCTAACTTTTTACCAGTTATTTTATCTAAATATTCAATTAATTCAGGTTCATGTTTCTCAATGAAACTCGTGTTGAACTTTATTAGATAGTTATCCTTGGTACCAAACTTAGATCTATTTGCAAAAGTCATCAGAATTTTTGATATCAGAGTCAGTGATCTTTTCGTTTCACCAATTTGGTGGTTTGCTGTTAATGAAAACAACTTTGGATTCAAAATAACTGGACAGAAAAACCTTAAAAATATGAACCCAGTTATAGAGTTCAATGTTACTGTTGTATCATTAGTATAAAGCTCTATCTTTTTTCTTAGTAGGGTTAGCTGTTGTTTGATTTGTTCAGGTAAATCGTTAGACGTTTTGAAAATCATGTTCCAAATGTATTCAACATGCTTCAACAATCTTGTGTAGTTTTTCTGAATAATTTTCAGTTTCAATTCCTCATCTTCAACTTTAATTCTTAGAGGGTCAACCTCCATTGATTCATTATTTGAAACAATCTTAGAAATGAAGGTTCCAATCACTTTTTCCAAATACTCATGGCCAATTCTCAAGTTGTAAATATCCAAAGATTTTGTTAAAAAGCTGTTGTTTCTAAATAAGTTCTTTAAAAGGTTATTACTGCCATTGCTATTTGGATTAAAATTTGAATTTGGCGTGGTTGGTGATCTAGCAAGATTGGTGCTTGAGTTTGTCAATTTCACTACTTCTTCATCGATTAATGCAGAAAACCAATAATTCTCTTTTTGCAAAGCCTGAAATATGTCTAGTAAAATCAATGAAGTTCTTTCTAAATCATTAACAGAAGATTTCTCCAATATAAACTTCAGAAAATGCTTATGATTTGTGTGTAATATCATTTTCTCAAAATTATTGAAATTATCTGGCAATAGGATATAATTTTTTTGATTAAACAAACTCAGACAAATCTTTCCAATTTCATTCAAGCTTCTATCAAGAATTGGCAGTCTTGATTCTATTTCCAATGTTTTATCGGTGAAATGCTCATTTGTCAAAGTTGTGAACCCGATTATTGGGTCATCATTTGCAAAAAATGAGTTATTAGTATATTTTATAATAATTCTAAAGGATTTTGTTATTAGGGGCAAATCAATATCAAAACTTTCTCTAAAAAATGGTGATTTACTGTCCTTTACTAATGAGGTTCTATACCAGGAGGTACCCCATATGCTTATCTCTGCGTAGATGCTGATATTTGGACCTAGAATTTCATTATGGAGTGCTAAATCCAATATCCCTAGATTGATTTTTCTGGAAAACCTTAACAAGTTTGAGTAATTGAACCCAACATATTCTCTTATCGCAAATGACGATAGCGCTAACACCCAGTCTTCAACATCGATTCTGTATGGGAACTGTAATATTATTTTCTGAAGTTTGGGGACTTCTTTGGATATCTCCTTTCCACTACTGGTATTCAGGTTTAGATTGTTTAAGTTGGAAGGCAGCGGCTGTTGTCTCAGTTTGTCAATGACCCCCAAGAACAGGTAGTTTGAAGACTCGAAAATTGAGTTATCAATCTCCCTAATTTCTGATCTCAATAGCAGTTTGACATCAATTGAATAAATCAACGAGCCGTCAGACTCGCACAATAGCTCCAGTATCCCGTTTGACTTGAGAACCACCATTGCACTAAACCATGCTTCATTAGAGTCCGGGTAGATACTGACACTGGGTGCGTCCTCGATGATTTCAACGTTTTTGCTTTTGGGTATTTTGCCATATATCTTACAGTTACAAACCAGCAGGTTCTCAGGCTCGTTGGCCGTGACCCTGTTGTCGTACTTAATGTCCAGCTTCTTATAGATGACACCCTGAGGTTTCAATCCTTGCCAGAATATCAAGCTAGATAACAGTTTGATAAAAATATCTTTATCTGCGGGCCTAAAATAGACCTGGTCCTTGCCATTGAAAGATGTTACCAGCAACGCATTGTCTTGTATCTGGATGTTGCAGCTCTGGAGGTTGCCCATGATGACTTCTTCAGCGGTTAAATCCACCAGCTCACCAATCGATGATATTTTAATCAATGTGCTTTCAAACACTTCACCAAATTTGCTCCATGAAACTTGCTCCCTGAAGAAACCCTTTGCATTCAAAGCATTTTCCTTGATGGATGACTGTGTCCCATTGGCACTGAAGATACCGCCAACCGCCATTGGTGAGAAAAAGTTGTTTTCCTTTGTAAATTTTGCTTTGCTGTAAAAAGTGAAAACGTAAATTTTCAGTATTTATGAATTTTTAAGTTTTAATGAAGGTTCTACAAAAATAAAACTTTCTTCTCGTTAACTGTAGCTGTAACTCTTCCTAACAGTGAAACAGCAAAATGGTAGCTTTGTAGAAGATACGCACATCCTTTTGGTGATGGGAAAAAAGCCGGAAAGCAAAGGCGAAAAAGGGCGAAGAAGCGGATCATGTAGAAGCAGGGAAGACAATATAATTGCAATGTTTCATTTTGATAAGGCTAAACTGAAATATTAATTAAAATATGAACTTAACTTCAAAACGCTTTTGGGGCTTCGCCTTCCGGTCCAATGTACTGAGGATCTCTCCATGGACCAATGTCTGATAAGTATAATCCACCGTCAGCCTCGTCAACAACAGAGGTTCCACCAAACTTAGTTGGTAAGTTCTCTGCTGGAATTTGTTTTAGTAATTCAGATTTATATGAGCTGCCTAAGATGAAGATCTTGGAGACTGTGACTGGGTCTAAGAATGGTTTGAATAAACGGAATGCAGTTGAGAATCCGAATGGTGCATTGATCAAGTAGAACTTACCCATACGTTCCGGATACTGATTTTGTCCAATATAAGACGCCTCTTTGACATAGGACAGGACCTGGTATGCAGATGAGATTGAGATTCCTTTCAAGTCTAAAATAGTACAGGAAGTTTCAACCAAGTAGCCAGCTTTTCTTGAGCACGCTGGCAATCTATATCTAACAAATGATTCGTATTCCCATACCAAGTTTTTAAGCATGCGTTCCTGGGTGGTGATTTTGTACATCTCGGTTAAGTTGACTTTACCCAATTCTTCAATGTATAACGGGCGTCCATCTTTGTCTGTCTTGTGGTAGTACTGAGGGTAAAACTTTGCAACAATTGGTTTTTCCTCATAGTGGAAATCTTCAAAAATAGTATCAACTCCAAACTCTTTTCTCCACTTCTCGTGTTCTTCAAACATGGTTTGTGCGAGCTGAACGTCGAACTTACGTGCTCTTAAAAAACGCAACTAAAGCAAAAAAAAGGATTGTTAGTAAAATCACAGTAAACTTCTGAAGAAGACACATACCAAAGTTGAATCATCCAGACGCTTAGTGTAGTTCTTCGCCTTCAAAATGATTCTTAGCTGATCCAGCTTTTGTTCTTGCTCCTTGGTGAGGTTTCCTGGAAACCCCTCGCCTGTACCTGGTGCGCAAGTTTGAGGGAATGATGCTCTGTTGCCATACTGTTAGCGCAAACTCATAAAAATAACTTCTGTGAACACACAGAAAAAAACACTCAAAATAAATAAACGTTAATAAACTTACAATATTTCCGCTTCCTGTTGCTGTTAGCCTGCTGATCTTTCTAATTGAAGCCATCAGTATCAAAGTGTGTGCAAGCAAACTCACAGTTGCCATTTCCGTTTTCTAGTTAAAAGTTTATTGTTGAGGTTCATAAAAACAAATTAAATTTTATTTATCAATTTTTATTATGTTGCTCGTTGGCCGGAATTATAGGGGCAACAGAATTTTTGTGCTGGCCAAATCAATTCAATTCCGAGGGCAACGCGAACTATCTTTATTTACTTTACACAAAATATTTGTCATTTGCAAAGAATCGCGTTGAGATGGGTGAAGAGGCTGCGGTGCCCAGCTTTGATGTCGGCAAGATTGACTTTGGTGCCAGTCTGCTGCGGAAAGAGCCCGGTGAAGAAGGAGGCACTGGAAGTATAGAAACTATTGGAATTGATGCAGACCAGCAAGACCAGGTAGATCAAGAGGTTGGTGAAGCTAAGGAGATTGTTCTGGATAGTGGGAAAAAGATTGTGCTTAAACGCAAGCTGCGTACCAATCCGAATCAGCTTGATATGGCAAAGCAAGTGGCCAGTGAGAAAGAGAACTATGGTACTAATATCAATGAGCTTTACGCCAAGCTGGAAAGGCAACGACTAGAAGACCAAAGCCAGTCCCAGCAGCAAGAGTCATACCTCAAGAATATTGCTTCAGACTCAAAGAGTATACTGTGGGCAGAGAAATACAGACCGAAATCGTTTTTTGACTTGGTTGGTAATGATTTCACCAATAGAAAAATTCTGAAATGGTTCAAGCTATGGTCAAGGACTGTGTTCAACAGCAACTTCAATCCAGTCACGTTAGAGGAAATGAATGAGCTGAAAACGTGTGATTTGTTTGGAAGACCTGACAAAAAAATCTTGCTAATACACGGACCACCAGGTCTGGGTAAAACCACTGTTGCGCATGTTATTGCCAATCAAGTGGGTTATGAAGTGATGGAAATCAATGCCAGTGATGAGCGGTCTGGCCAAAGAGTCCGCGAAAAAATCAATAACAGTATAACTTCATTATCATTTTCTGGTAAACCAGTTTGCCTCATTGCTGATGAAATAGATGGCGGTGCAGAATCTGGTTTTATCAAAGTACTGATTCATATCATCAACGAAGACACCAAGGCAATGAATGAATTTAAAAATAATAGCAGTGGCAATAAAAAGAAAAAGCAGAAACACAAGTTTCTGTTGAGACCAATCATTGCTATTTGTAATGACTTATATGCCCCAGCATTGGAAAAACTAAGAATTCATACTGAATTAGTTGGATTCAACCAGGCTTCGCAACATTTATTATCCTCAAGATTAAAGAATATCTGTAAATTGGAAAAAATCAGCATATCTAATCAAGATTTGCAGCAAATCATTCAATTAACTAATCATGATATTAGAAGTTGTTTGAATATCTTGCAATTTGGTGGTGGTATAAACAATGAATCAAGGAAAAAAGATACACAGATTTCATGGTTCTTGATTGTTAATGAAATTTTTAAGAGAAACTTGAAAGTTGATAAATCGGTTGAATTCAAAGAAATCAGTCAATCACTATCAAATGTTGGAAATATTGACAAAGTTATCAATGGTTGTTTTCACAGTTTACATGATATCAAGTATCAAGATACAAATTTTGAGAAACTTGAAAACATTTCAAACTGGTTGTTCTTTAATGATTTGATCTCAAAGACTGTGTTTGAAAACAATGGTGACCTGAGTTATTATAGCACTCAAGTAGCTTTGCAGTTCCGTAACTTGTTCAATGATGCATTCAATAACTCCCAAATGTTGAAAGTTAAATCTGACTATGAATATTTTGAAAAACAAAATCTCAATAGGAATTTGATGGGCTCAATTTACAACAATATAAACTCTAATCTAAGATCACAACTTAAACTGAACCAGTTGCCAATTGAAGTATTGCCATTTCTGGACTTTATTATTACACCAAACCTGAAGAATTTCAAAAAATTTGAAAACTTTGATTTAGTCAAAGTTAATGATGTTATCGACTCATTACAGGGATTTGGATTAAAAATTTCAAAGGGTAAAGATGATGGTTATAATGAAATCTATAACACATACCCTGATTTTAGCACATTGACAAAATTTAATGAAAATTCAGTTAAAAGGGATTTGTTAACCAGATCATCAATGTATCCATTTATTCAGAGGGAGATTGAGTTGAACGTTCTCAAGAAGAGAGCATTCTCCCAAATAAATAGTAGTGGAGATGAGTCTTCATTGAGCAATCAGAATCTGAACAATTTCAACAATCTGAAAAATCAATATGACACAATTGCAGCAAATGAAGAAAAGAATAAAAAGCAAAAAATCTCTGATAAGATTTGGGTGAAGTATCACGAAGGGTTTTCCAATGCAGTCAGAAAGAGCGTTAAATGGAAGAATCTTTGGGAGTTTTGATGTTTTCCATATTTTTAAGAATATATTCAACCTCTCTTTTCCCGCTATTCCATGCTCCATGAACACATCCAGTTCCTTCCAGTATTGTGTGTTCCCCTGCAAACCTTATATTGCCAAACCCTTGTTCCATCGCTATGACGATTTCAATCGGATCATCGTTTGGGTAGCACGCACTATATGACCCTCTTTGAAAAGGGTCACATGACCAGTTGCTCTTTAACAGACTTTTTGGGTTTGGAATTGGATTGGTAGAATTAGTGAATGGCTGGAGTTTCTGTTTGAAGAACCCCCACACTTTATCATTGTCGAGCTTCTCCAGATATTCAGTTAATGGTGATTGTGTTAATGAAACTAATGAAGGTATACCAAAATCTTTGAATAAGTTTAGAAATAAAATTGGATACTCTTCTGGAGTTGGAGTTGATTCAATTGAGTGTTGCGGAATGCTCTTTTCATTATTTACAATCGCATCATAGAACCTGCTTGGTGGTTCAGCCAAAACCAGCACTCTTTCAAAATTATTGTTCCAAAAACACTCATCAAACTCAAGAACTACCTTGCCCAATGAACCAAAATGGACTTTTGACAACGCTTCTTTGATTGGCATTGGTAGTGGTGGTGTGAATTTAATAAAACCAGTTTCATTCTCGTCTTGCAATTGTAAAATTGATTGTGGAACGGTTACTATAGCATATTCACAGAAGAATTTATCATTCTCCACTGAAGTTATTTCAATGGAATTATGTTTAACCTTGGTTATGGAGTTGACTACTGTATTTAGTTTGATCTTCTCACTAGGAATCGATTCAATATGCCTATTTAGCATAGTATCATAATGCTGGGCCAAAGCGTCTCTTCCTGCATTATCCATTGTAGAATATTTGGAGCTTAGCTGATTGATATGGATTCCATGCCATAATTCTAAACTTCTGATCATTTCAAACGAGTAATTGATCTGATCCTTAGATAATAAATTCTTTCGTAGACTGAAATACTTAGTCAGTGTTTCATTCAATGGCTTATCGTTGCCCAATTCTTTGTAACTTTCAATCTCAATGAACTTTTTAATTTCATTAACAATTGGACTTAGTTTCAGGTCGCTACTAATTTCTCCAAATGAGTTGAAAACCCCCAATTCTCCATCATCAAAGTATGTCTTTGTTCCTTTATCTCCTAATGATTTTTCTTCGTCAAAGAGACAGTTATTCAATGTTTCATGGAACCATGAAGCACCCAAATCATACTTAGTGTTTTGTCCTTGAACTGTGTGCAAACGACCACCCAATCTTGCCTTTGCTTCCAGTAGCACATAAGAAACGCCTGCTTTTTCTAATTCCACGGCTGCCTTCAAGCCAGCAATTCCTCCACCAACAATAACAACTCTTCTCTCCATTTTGTTTTTACAATTTAAACATTTAGAGTCTAAAATAATTTTTTATATCGGTTTTTTATGACCTGAATTATAAATTTGAGAGCTGTAATGAAGCGTATAATAAACATACAAAGCCGTAAGAGATAAACCTTAAAAGCCATAATGATCATTAAACTTTTATTGAAGCCATTTCTACTACAATTCCGAGTTATTATCCACTAAATTCAAGATTTTTCATCTTTTATCCCATATAATTTACTTTTTTCAATAACAAGCAGATAGGTTTTCTTACATTTCCTGCTTACTGGAGACATATCCCGCAGTTTGATGTATTCCATACAAAAATCAGACAATTTTCTTAAAATTAAAAGTGCGCTGTTTTTCTTTATAAAGCTTTTCTTCTTCACTATAAAACGATTTGGTGGTTGCATCAAAAAACAATGAATGTTTTGAGAGATATATAATAGTTGGACGTGGGACGTAAAATCTAGTAAGGCTAGCAAAGCAGGGTTGAGTTTTCGGATGGGCACTGAAAATGCGAATTTCACCGAGCAGTTCCTGAGTTTTTGAGATTATTCCGTTTCATCAATTCTTCAAATCATTGAAATCATTAAAACTAATGGAGCTTGCGGACATAGCTTTCTGTAATCACGCCATTTCAAGCCATAGATGCGATGGTATTGCTTAGGATATGCAAAAACACACACTATACGTTCATTCGTCACTGAAAAATACGGTTTCCTTCACATAACAGTATGTTTCATTTATTTACAATCTCTATATCACACGACCTACCAGGATGATTATTTTCCTTGCTGGATTCTTGCAATGTAAGTCTTTGAGATGACATTCCATGATC
Source organism: [Candida] sp. (assembly GCA_030570575.1). Lineage (NCBI taxonomy): Eukaryota > Fungi > Ascomycota > Saccharomycetes > Saccharomycetales > [Candida] sp. The sequence goes on along the minus strand of JAJLVZ010000002.1, from coordinate 501,221 downwards.
TCATATACTTTTCAATACATCTGTCAATGCATGGCTAGTTAAAAAAGGGCTTCAGTTAGTAATGATACTTGGTAAACATGTTAAATTGAACATACCTCATCCGCGGAGCTGTACGGAGCAGCTAAACATTGTTCGAAACAATTGTCAGTCATCTTATTAACTAACTCGGTAGCATTAGCAACAGCCAGTTCTTGACCAATTTGTGCCTTTAATTCTTCCTTAACCTGTGAGTTTGAAGTGGTATTAGCTGGAGCAGCCGGTGCTGAGGATGCTGAACCCCCAAATAGTGAAGAAAGTGCCATTTTGTCTTGTGGAAAGTGATATTTCTGAACTGAAAGAATATTTCAATTTTTGATGATTTTTTTTTCATTTTTGAAAAAACTACAAGTTCCTCTTCAATATGCAAAAATAATTTTATTAACTAACTATAAATGTAACTAAAACACGTCTACAAAAACATTTCCTCAATCATAAAACCTATTAGATAACCGTCCAATCTAAAAACTAACCCTGAATTTATAAGAATAATAATGCAATAGAAGCAACTCCAATAGTTGTCATGATAGCTTTGAAAGTTTTCAGGCCCACAGGAGTTGATAATGGAGCACTTGCACTTGATTCATGAGTTGAGACTGAATGTGTAGATTTGGAGGAGGTGGTTCCATTTGAAAAGTCATCACTGTCTAATGAACCATCTGTGTCGGTTTTTGTAGCAGTGGTTAAAGTAGTTGATGAGTTAAAAGTTGAAGAGGATGAGGTTGAGGATGAAGTTGTAGAGTTTGTGTCTGAGGTTGGTGTAGCAGAAGCCTCTGATGAGTCCGAATCTCTTGTAACTAATGAAGAATATGTAGATTTGATACGCGAAGTAATTGATGACTTCAACGATGATGCACCTGATCTGTAAACAGTTTCAACTCTTGAACGAGAGCTTGATAGTCCGTCATGTAATTTTGAGGATAATGATGAGCTTGAAGTGGTTGAGCTGGCTGGTGCGGATGTTGTTGAGCTTGATGGTGAAGCTGATGAAGTGGATGAAGATGAAGTTGCGGAAGAAGATGACTCGCTTGAAATCGAACCTCCGTCAACCAATGCATCAAACTCCTCATTAGCTTTATTAATTCTGCCATTAATTGAGCCACCTTTAGCTTCGATGGAAGTCCAAGAGCCAGATTTGTCAGTGTAAATATATTCTGATCCACTCGAGTAATCTGAAACCACAACTCTTTTGATATACATAGAAAATGGAGCTTTCGAGTAATCAGTTTCACCACCAGCCCATTCAATTGTACCTGGTTCATTACTTGGATCACCACCAGCCCAAATTCCCATCATGACATACATTGGACTCTGTGGATAACCACTAGATGTGTCATTTTTCAAGGTTCTAACGGCAACTCCGTCAATATACCACACTAGTTGCTCCATTTGCCAGTCAATAGTGTAGTTATGAAATTTAGTTTGGGGTGAGTCAACGCTGTGGTAAGCACCTCTGTCATAAGTACTTGTGTTACCCTTTGAGAAATAGTTACTCTGAACTTGTGTATCATCACCACCTAACCATTCCAAGTCAACTTCATCCAAGTCATCACTTTGTAGGTAGAAAGATGAAACAATTCCAGTACCTTCTGCTGCTTTGAATATAACTTCCAGCTTACCGTACATGATGTAAAAATTGGATTTCAATGATGGATTGTCAAATCTTTTCGCTAAAGTTAACTTTAGCCCGTCATCTGTGAAGAAAACTTCATCTGAAGTGCTGACGACATTGAACCAGCTCGAGTTTGTAGTGAAATCTTCTGCAAATGAAGTTGCCAAAGCTTTATCTGGAGAACAACTAGTTGCAGCTGTCAGTGGATTGCACGCAGCAGTTGATGCCTGGGCAAGGTTTGAGAGCGCTAATGCTGCTGTAGCTATAGTTGTAAAAATACTAGTTGAGAACATTGTAGTTATTTGAGCAGCTCAAGGAGTATCTGATCTCTGTTATCAAGAAGAAGAGCAATGGAATCACTTAATTGGTGCCAACTTTTATCTCACAAACACAAAAATAACTGCAATTGTGTAACAAAACCAAGGAATATACAAGAAAAAGCTGAATTGAAAAAAAAACAAGTTTCAAACTGTGTGAGCAACGATCCTGTGGATTTTCAGCTTCGGTTGGTTCCTTTGGGTTCCTTCATTGTGCTCTTTTGTAGATTTTCAAATATTTAAATAATTAATTTAATTGATGGCTGGTAGATTTTCGTGTGCGTTAAGTCGCGTTGGGGCGCGTTGTTGCGCGTCAAAATTTATTTTTGGAAACTTTTTAAAAGTGTAAAAAATAGCTTCAAAAGGGTCGTAAGAAAATATAAAAATAGTTTTCAATGGTAGGAGGCTGTGGAAGCTGTAGATTTAGATGGGTTACGTGACTTTCGGGTTTATCAATGATGTAATTTGATGCTGTGGGACTTGAGAGGTGATTTTAAATTGTGTAAGCAAAATATTCAGAACTTGGGCCATGCGCAGTTTAAGTACTGCTAAAGTCAGACTACCCAGGTTAGCAGGTTTTCATGACTGATATGGATGAGAAATGGACTAACTGGTGGGATTTGGGTGATGGATTGGTCTTGCATCATTGGTAGCTGGCTGGTAGCCCGCTAAATCAATGTTAATATTCGGCTAAAAATGACACAAAAACCATAAAATTAATGATTTGGGCAGGTACTGATGGCGAATTGAGTTGAACCTGGTTCGTTTTTTTGGACAACCTTAGAACAAATATGGATATAGATGTGCCTGCTGCAGTTCTAAACCAGACAATCCTTGGTGCTAATAACATTAACATGAATACAGCAAGTTCCTTTTTGCATACATCCCAAAATACAACTATATTCAGCCATTTTTCGTTTTTGAACACTTCGAGGTTTGGAGCAGCCCAAAGGGACCAAGGTGTGTCTTTACAGACGTTTATATTTTCAATTTTACTATCATTGTTTATTTTCATACTTCAAATAATCATATTCAGTTTATTGAGACCAAACTTGAAAAATATTTATCAGCCAAATAGCTTTTACAGTTACGATGAGAATAAGATTACACAGATAAATCAGGGGTTTTTTAGTTGGATTTTACCAACATTACTTACTCCGTTGAATGAATATCTCACTTTTGGCTTAGATGCTTATTTTTTCATAAGATTCTTATATTTTTTACTAGTATTGTTTGGAGGGTTAGCAGTTGTTAATATTCCAATACTAATACCAGTCAACTATAATTCTGGCTATAACTCGTACACAGAATATGATTTATCGGTTCATACAAATGGGACAATTCCAAAAATCAACAAACTAGAGAAACTATCAATGTCAAATATTGCACCCAAATTTACTGATAGATTAAGTATTCACTTAACTTTAGCGGTCATTTTAGTTATTTGGTTTCATGTTGCAATCATTATTGAGCTTAAAAATTTTGTCAAAATTAGAAATAACTATTTATTGAATAACTATAAGTTGAATATCAAGAATTCAAAAAATTTTAATACATCAAATACAATTTTTATTGATAACTTACCCAGAAAGTATTTGAGCAAAAAAAACATAAGTGAATTATTTTCCAAAATCAACTCAAGTCAGAATCACATTGAGAATATATGGTTTGTTTATAATTATGGTGAATTGGAAAACATTTTCAATAAAAATGATAAAATTATAAATAAAATTGAGAAATTGGAAACAAATTTGATTCTATCAAAGATTATCAACAGTTTGGAGTTTAAGAAACACTATAAAATAAGTAAACTTAACAAGCTTATCCATTTAGCCTCATCATTTCAATTCATCAAATTTAAATATTTCTACAAATTTTTGCCAATTAATATCAAGTTTATCGATAAAAAAATTGAGATCAAAAGCTACATACAGGAGTTAATTGAGTCAAATGAGGAGCTAAAGCAAACAAGAAAACGAATGAAATTAAGGGAAAATGGCCCGTTACACGGAGATCAAAAGTATAACAAAGTGTTTATTCAATTTTCAAATGATTTTCAATGTCACATCTTGGATCAATTACAAATATCTTCAAAATTAAACCAATTAAACAACACAATGATTTATGTTAATCCTAAGGATATAATATGGTCAAACATGTTCTCACAATCAAACCTTTTAATTCTAGGTAGAACATTATTTGCAAATATTTTGGATATATTATTAGTCACATTTTGGGTTATACCCGTTGCATTTTTGGGTTTGGTTTCAAGATTGCCTTATTTAACAGCATTAGTCCCAATGCTTGATTTTTTGAACCAGTTACCTGAATACATTACTGATATAATTTCAAATTTTTTATCAGTCATTTTTTTAATGTTTTTATCAGAATTCGTACCCATTTTATTTAGGAAATTTGAGTATTTGAAATATAAGAGAACTGGTGCACAAATTGAACTAAATGTATGCAAATGGTTATTTGCATTTTCATTCATTCATTTATTCTTAATTGTTACCATATCTTCAGGTTTAACAGAAATTTTGAACGTCATCATAAGCAATCCAATTTCAATACCAAATTTAGTTGCAGTTAATTTACCAAAATGTTCAAATTTTTTCTATTCTTTTATTTTGATTAGATGCTTGTCATATTCAGGTAATAACCTATTACAAAGTTATCATTTATGTCAGATTTTAATAATGAAAACATTCGATTATACACCAAGAGCTAAGTTTAAAAGGTTAATTAGACAAATTGAATATAGATGGGGATCCATATACCCAACTTTCACTGTCTTGGGATCAATTGGATTGATATATTGCATTATCTCACCCTTGATTATTCTTTTTTGTCTTATTTCATTCTTGTTCATCTTATTTTCATTTAAATACTCAATTAAGTTTTTGAATAAAATTGAAAACATTTCAGAGAACTATGGAAAGTTTTATCCAATTGCCATTTTTCAACTATATTCAGGAATTTACTTTATGGAGATTTGTCTAATTGGGTTGTTTGCTATCTCAAAAAATGAAAAAAATGAGTCAAACTGTATTTTACATTCTTTATTGACATTTGTTTTGATTATTTTTACTGCCATTGGCCAAGTTGAAATTCAAAAAAGATTCAAAGGTCTATTGAAGAATAATCTTCCACTAACAACTTATGAACCAGCTGATTCCAACATTGAATTGAATAAAAAAAAAGTACCAAATATTGCTAAAAATAGTGATACTAATGGAAATAACATTGAATTAAGTGATGTTGTGGAGCAAAAGCTAACAATAGCAGACCTACCATACAATGATGCATTTTTCCATGATTCTATCAAACATTCTGAAAGGATTTTATGGTTACCAAAAGATATATTTGGGATTTCAGACAATAGAATTAAATTTCTCACCACTTCAGGCATTAAAGCAACAAATTCAACTTGTGTGCTATTACCCAATGGTAGTTTCCAGCTTCTTAACAGTCCACCAGATTACATAGATTGATAAATAAACATTCATTATGACGTTACATCATCAACATCTAAATCATTTTCACTATTAACAGGCTCTCTAACGTTTTTCTTTCTCGGCCATAAACTTGGCATTCTAACGATTTGGTAACGTGGTTCAACACATCTTTCCACAAACCATCTTTTCAATTGATTCTCTATCAAATTTCCAATCTTTGGTATATTTTCTAACTTAGATCTTGCACCAATTAACGATTTGATGTTGAAGTTTAATCTGAAATCCGGCGAAAATGAAAACATCAATGCAGTTCCATGTCCTTGATCGTCATTCAATATCTCATTGTTACCTTCACCAATAGATATCAATGAAACTGTCAAACATGCACTGAATCTGACAATTGAAACACTTAGCTGAATTGGTAAACTGGCAAATAAAGGTTTTGGTGTGTTTAAAAGTAAATTGGTTTCTATTCCCAGTGTTAGTGTATCTGATAGATCCACATCAATCTTGGCCTGTAGATTGTTATTCAGCTTATTCTTCATTATACGACAGTTTGAGAAGATTGGAAAATCATCACCAATATCTAACTCAGTTATCTTGATTTTATCCAGGTAATCCGGCAGTTCTGATTTTACCAGAAACTCATTCAAAGAATTGATAATGTTGTCCGAGTTTAAAGCTTCTTGTCTGAATTGGTTTATAGTTTGTGCCACCAATACGTTAAACCAGTCCAAAGTTTCTGGTGAGTGCGTTTCCACGTTGTAGTAAGTTTTCTCCAAGATAGAGTTGATCAGCACATCTTTATTCTCAGTGGACAAATCGTTATTATTACCAGCTTTCGCACTTATCTTGTTTGAGTTGCTATTGTTGCTGGTGGCATTAGCATTGGCACCAGAGTTATTGTTATTGTTATTTAGTTCACTTTTCATCAAGTTGGACTTTTTAATCGAGTCTGTTGCTTTGGAGTCACTGAATATAAAGAACTTGATAAATGCTGCAATAACTAACAGTACACTTAGCTGTCCTAATAACAATCCCTGGGTAAATGACCATCCTTGGTTGTTTGTGACTGATAAAAGTAATTGTTTCTGCAATTGAGATGGCAATATCTTGTTGATACTGTCGTCCAGCGTCACAAGCGTGGCCTGAGCATTCTGGTCCACCACCAATGTTGTATGCGTCGCTCTTCCATCAGACACAGGAGTAAATGTCGCCATATTTGTAGTATTTAACTTGTAACTAAATCTTAAACCACACAATTTCTATTTTTTTTTTATTTTCTTGTTAGCTCGTGCGTTTGTTCACCGTTTCTTAGTGTTTACAGCGGTGCGCACAAAAATCTGATAATACAGATTGAAATAACTAGCTGGATTGGCCCATAATGGTTTTAAAACACATAAAGTGCTATTGACGGTGGATTCTTTGAAGTTTTGAAAACTATTTTTTAAAATCGGTATAAAACACCGGATCTATATTTTTTGTCAGAGATGAAGCGGTGGCTCAATGGTAGAGCTTTCGACTCCAGTGGAATTTCCTAATTAGTGCAATCGAAGGGTTGCAGGTTCAATTCCTGTCCGTTTCAATCTTTTTTTAAACTGTTTTTATTTTTTTGCCACTGATCAACTTGACCGTTTCAGTTTAGCTACCAGTGATACGTGGCGCACAGCTTGGCACCACCAGTACCACCAAAGTGCTTTTCGGAAAACATAAAACTCTTTTTGGAACATTGGCTCTTTAGACTTCCTTATTCGGCACCTGCCTAATACAGATAATAAACGAGATTAATTTTCAGCCAATCATGAATTTTGCAAACAAATCGCTTTGAAAACTGAAAATTAGGAAAAAATTGTTAATTTCACAATAATAAAACAATTCTGAATAAAACTGAAAATGGTGAGTTGCAAATGCGTTAAATTACTGGGCATATGAAAGCTGATGGCATTGGAAACAATATTATTTTGAGGGTTGGCAATTTCAACTTGTTTTGATCAATTTGTGGCTGTTTCAGCGCATTTCACTAGTCCATTTTGATAATATAGAATGAAACCAACTAACAAATTTAAACAGTCTTTCTACTCAACTATATACAACACCTTCATCAAAAGAAACTCTGTCTTTGTCACCACCATCTTTGTTGGAGCTTTTGCATTCCAAGGTTTTTTCGATGCAGGTATCACTGCTTGGTACGAAAACCACAATAAAGGTAAATTGTGGAAAGATATCAAAGGTAAATACACCGGTGATGCTCAAGAAGAGGACGACGAATAAGTTTGTGTCAGCACTTCAAAACTAATTTAATGACTATGACTCTACTCCTCTTTAACGTTACAAATTTATTTATACATATAAAACAACTCAAAGCTTTTATTAAAATATCAATTTGCATATAGTGAACAATCTATAAGATATAACATAAACGCTCACCATTTGCTATTTACAAAATTCTTACAGACCAAATAAACATAATTTTTTATTAGATGTCTTATTTGTAGGCTCGTTGAACTAATCGACATCTAAAACGGTATACAGGTTATTGTCTGAGTTAGAACTGTCATAGCCATCGTCATTGTCATAATCTATGTCACCGTTCAGCATTCCTTCGAAAAACTCTTCCTCCTCCTCATCATCAACATCCACATCATCATCATCAACATCAATATCATCATTATCATCATCATCATCATCGTTCTCACTTGCTGTTCTGAATTCTTCATCACTCATTTCCATTGGTGTCTGGTCCCTCATATTTCTCAAGTTGCGGAAAAATTCTCCTGCAACCGTTGTACGTATTCTTTCTCCATTATCACCGTTTATAAATATAGTTTCACCAGGTTCGTCATCAGCCTCCACAATTTCATTTGTAGCTGCTGCATTAACAGCTTGCATAAACTGAGCTGCTATATCAATAAACTCACCCCCAAATGGCTCAATACGTCCATCCGACGCAGAGTTTCTTGCAATATAACTTGGAATTGTACCGTTTAAATACATTTCATTCAAGTTTTTATATCTTTCCAGATTTAGTTTCGGGTTATTACCACCACTAACGGCTTTTTTACCTGACTGTCCATGTGAATCAATATATGGTGCATTCAACATTATTCCTCTGTAAGGTATCATTCCTGAAGCCAGCATTTTATTACTAAATGAAATCAATCTAACTTGATTAGTATTAGGCAACAAAAATATTTGAGTATGCTTGTCAATACATTGGGTTCTGTGCAATTCAAAGCTTTTGTGATTTCCAAATGCTTGCATGGTATTATTGAAAACTTTACATCCACATGTTAAACAGATTGAAAAATCAATTCTTGTATCACTATTTTCAACTTGTCCTGAAACTCTAAATGGTATTAAATACTCAGATGGAACTTTCCCCTCACGTATCAACTTTGATTTATCTTCAGAGTTTGTCTGATGAACTCTGAAATATAGGAAATCTTTTGGCAAATCAACCAATTTTATAACTCCGGGATATGGTAATGAGACTATACGACCTGAAGAGAAGTGTCCAAAGGTACAACCTTGAATTATTTCATCGAATTTTGGAGCTTGTAATGAAAGTAATAAGTTGTCTAATTCATCATCCACATTCACATAACTTTTCAGTCTGAAGGTTGGGTCCAGTACTTTCAGAAAGATTGACAACTGTCTCAGATCAACCAATATAAGTTTTTTTATAATTTCCTTCAAGTTTGACGATCTAGGATCAAAATCTGCTTCAAAATTTCGCTTGATAACTAAATTGTCAAAAGCCTGATCATTGGTAACTTGTGGTGTAAAATTATTTACAAAATCTCTGAAGTCAAAATTTTTGTTAGAATAATGATGCAGCAAAGTTGTCATATAATTTGAAACCAAGTCAATAACGCAACTTGATGCAATTTGGCCAAATGGTACGCCAACTTCGAATAGGTATATCATGATGAAACGAGGTAAAAATTCTAAAGTATCATAGTTCATGTGTTTGAAATGTTCCGCTGATAATAGAAGTCCCATCAATATCGCCTTGAGTTTCTTAGACATCTGCTCGGAAACTAGATGCAAATAATCGTAAGGTTCACCGTTAGAAAGTCTAAATGAAATTTCATGCTGTGCAATTGTTGCCGCAAGTGATTTAATCATCAAAGTAAAATCTTCACCTGATTTTAGTTTATCAACCTTTGCAAAATCAGCTTTAAATTGTGCACTAAAGTCATTCCCACAGTATGCCTCTAGTAATCTAGTATGATTAACAACAAGAGTGTCAGGTATAGCCCTATCCCATGATTTAAAATCAAATTTTTTAGTTTGTTTGACGACCGGAACAAAATAGTTTGAGGGTGTTTTACATAGTGGACAAATAAACTCCCTACCACTTCTCTTGCATTCCTCATGTTTACGAGCACAGCATTTATAATGCGCTCCATGATTACAAGACGAGAAAAAGAATTTTGGCTCAGGATTTTTCAAAAGTGGTGGAAATCCTTGACCAACATATTCAGAATCTGCAACAATAGAATCTTCATTCCAATTCTTGAAGGAGCGCTTGAGATAACTTGGTGCTCCGTGGGGCTCTAATTGTCTGAAAATACCACTTTCTTTGTGACTCATAGGAACGCAAAATAATTCTCCTTCAATTTCAGGCAATTGACAAAACACACACTGTCTCACTTCAATTTCAGACTCTTCATTTTCAGTGTTTATATCATCCTTCGATATATCACCATCATCAACATTGTCATCATTTTTATTCATGAACACCTTTTGTTTTTTGCTCATTGCAGCCATAATTTTCTTCTGTCTTTCCTTTGCCAACTGTCTTTTCTTCTCATTCAAATCATCAGTTTCAATTTTCATTTGGGTTTTGAATGCTTCAACTAATTCTTTGGTGAAAGAGCCTTCTAAGGTTTCATAAATATCTTGACCAAATACTTTGATCAACAAGTTGAGAACAGTTTCAGCCTTCTTAATCGAATATTTTGAGAACTTTTCACCATTGATTACGGTAAACAATGCTGAACAGATCGGAATCTTTACATATGCACTCAATTCAGTCGTAATATCCTCTGCTGAAAATTCTGCATCTAAAATGACACCATGAACTAAATGCAATAACTGTGGAACATAATAATCATCTCCCGATTCAATTGCAACGTCAAACATCTTGAAAACAAGTTTTGCAAATTCTGTAGTTCTGGTGAATTGCCCCAACTCTTTAAAATTATCAAGTACCTTCAATTTTGGAGTGATATTTTGACTTTCAATGGCTGTTTTGTTGTTATTAGTAAGACCTTTAGAAATTGATGTAACATTATCCAAGAAGTCAGCTTCTTGAGCCAAAAAACACAATGGATCAAGCTCTTTAAAATATTTGGTTTTAAGTTTATATAGACCATCATCGTTCAATCCCCTTGGAGGAATGTAATCAGAAACTTCTTCAAGTGCATCATTAATCAGCTCAGTAAGATCCAAGACTCCAAATAATTTACTGGCGTCATCAAATTGGTCACTGATATCAGAATATTTCAATGGAGCGTGGTACAAATCATACATAAATAACTTCTTGAAGTATGCTTTCGCCCTTTCTTCTCTTGTTTGATATCTGATAAGGTTTGATCTTTCTGAGAATAAAGTGTACAACAAATTGATCAATTTTGATAGCATTATAAAGATACGCTCCTCATAGATAGTTTTGTCATAAGAAGTTTCATTTAAATACCAAGATTTCAATTCAAAACGGTCAATAATGTTGAAAAGAACAGCCTTCGGGTCACAGGCCAGGATTGATAATTGATACATCAAAATATCATTGTAATAAAATGAGTTTGCAGGTGATGGATTCGATTGATAGATGCTTCCTTGTTTTAAGACATTAACACCATTTCTGATCCAAAATTGTGCACTTACTTGGGAGTATAAAACAATACTTCTTAATGAGACATCTGCTATTTTTAGGATGGTATCTTCTATTGGTGTAATCTTCTTTAAATGTGATGATGAAGGTATATTATATTGTACCAGCCTTGCTAATAATGTATTTAATGGATTGATGAAAGGAACAAATTCGGATGAGACTTCGAATTTTGGAATTTGCACATCTTTGAAATTGTGAACTTCTATTGATCTTGTCTCTAAGAATAGTATCAAGGGTTCTAAAAAGTTCTCTTCAAGACGCTTGTAATTTTTATAATCTTTGGAAGTTATCGACATGATAAGGTTATTAATAATGATACTATAATTGAAATACTCAATAAAGTTATAGTTCTCATGCTGAACATGTTCACCAACTATTCTTTGAATTTTCCAGTTACCATCAAACAAACGCATAAGCTGAATGAATTTATAAAATATAAGACGCATAGATTCTGGATTATTAATCTCAGATGCTCTATCAACAAGAGAAGTGATATCAAAAATGAATCTGTGACAAGCTTCTGAATGACTTCTTGTAGGATCATTTCTAGAATTTGGTGGATGAAAGTTTGATTCATCATATATGAATGATGATGTCTCCTCTAGGATATGAACTCCTGGCACTAACAGTTCTAAAAAGGATTTTGAGTTCAATGTTTTTGTTGCAATTTTTGGACAAGTGAAAAATTGTGTTGAGATTTCATTCATTATATTCAAGTGCGGTTCTCTGTCACTGTGATATAGATTATAAAGATTGGTTCCATATTCACGTATAATTTGAGAGGCCGCAAGATTTTTATAGGTTGGGTTCGCAACCAATGGAGCAATTAAAGTTTTTTGTAACTGCTTTCTTGATGTTTTCCAAAATCTCAAGTCCAAAAAACACAAATAATTCAATCTGGATAAGGTTGCTTTCTCCTTTTTGAACGAGCTTGTAAGCAAGTCAGTTGACATGAAATTGAACATATCAGGCTCGCTTAGAGATTTTACTTCTGCATGGGGTGGAAGAGAGCAATCACTTCGCAACAGATCTTCATACTCTTTATTTTGAAAGTAAGTAGTCCAAAAGGCTGGTGTATAAATCTTTGAATCAAATTCACCACAAAGAGCTTCACCAAATAAAGTTCTGGCAAATGATTGAAATTCAACATTTGAGTTTTTTTGGATGTTTTGGAAGGTCTCCAATATGATTTTGATTAATTCTTGTCTGATAAAAGTCAATAATGTCATGATGGTGCCTGTTAATCCAGTTTTATTGATCTTGAGATAAGAATCAATCAGACGTTTATTTAGGCGTGACGATTTTGTCAAAATCAAACGCCCTTCATCATTAACTTTGTTTGCAGCAGCAAAAGCTTGTTTTCTATTTAGCTTTGAGCTACCAGTAATTGCAGCAATTGCTTGCTCAAAATTGTGAAACTCATCATTCCAAACGACAAGTAAATACTGATTCAGAGCTGGAGTACTAATCCCTGTGTATGGCTGAAGAAGTTCTGTTTCAAAACTGTTTTGAAGCTCATCTAAATCTTGGTTACTTACCCATTTCATCATTGTTTCCTTGACTTTTGGCAAGACCTGTTCCTGATGTGACATGACTTCAATTATGAAATCAAATAAAACTTTAAAAACGTCCAAAAACACCCTTGATAAATGCTCGTCAAACTTTTTAGGACCGTTATAACTAGTTTGTTGCCTGTCTGCTAGTTCTTTGTTAGCTTTACAGTGCAGTTCAGCAACCCAAGCTTCTGGATCGCCACAATCGCAAATACCACTGGAAGAGGTACCGATGGAAACAGACACTTGGTGGTCTTTATGGTCCTCTTCATTGAAACAATGAACACATAAAACACAAGTTTCATCAAATCCACAGTCAATACAACGGTAGATAGGCTCTCCATCCTTGAACGAGGACCCACACGATCTCCCAAAGTGCCAGTGAGCATCTGTATCATCTGCATAAAAAAGTGAATTTGGAAAGAGACCATGGCGGTGTATCAGCTCGACATCATCCCAGGTCTTGGGAAATAAACTTTTGTTAGCCCCTGGAAACATCATTTCAAGGTACTCCCCTTCATCTGAAAGCGCATAATAGATGGCGCTGTTGATATAGTGCCTAGTAACATCACTTATTTCGGGATCAGTATTATTCGTAAAAGCAATCAGCTTTTCCCGTAAGCTCAGAGCAGCTTTGCAAGTTATCTCGCTAGTATCACCCGAAAATATTGGTCTACCACTCATTGTTCTGAGCCCCCCTAGAGTTCCAAATCGCTTGTAATGGCAAAGAAGCCTTTCTCTCTGGGATTTTCTTGGTGGGCTTTTGTATCAGGAAATATTTCAGAATTTTTTTTTTTTGCCTCTAACAATTTAAATTATTTGTGCACAGAAAACAAATATAAGTGGCGAAATAAACTATTTGGTGGTCGCTTACTATGGATTCGCAGCTGAATCTCCAGGAGCAGCGCCAGCTGTTAAAGAAGTTTTTGGTGGACCTACCGAAGAAGCATGGGTTTGAGTTTAGTGACACAGCAAGGTTGGACCTTCGCAGAGCATTGTTCTTTGCAGCATCTTTCAATGGTGTGTACCAGCAGGCATTTTTTGACGGCCTTGACGATCACCAGCGAGATAGATGGCTTCCAAAGACATGGACAGAGGTCCTGTATTTAGAAAAAGTGCACGTTGATGCTACCAATCTGTTTTACTTCAGCAGGTCTAGAGATACAAACCATTACCATCCTAATAGAACTTGTGGCAGAAGAATAATGAAAGGTGAACCAGTGCATAGATGTGCCACTTGTATTCATGATGATGCAGCTGGGTTGTGCTCGTTCTGCTTTGACCCTGCAGACCATGTTGGCCATGATTTGATCATAACTACATGTCTACGAGACAGCGGAGGCATTTGTGATTGTGGCAACAGTGAATTATGGAAAGAAGAGAAACACAAATGCAAATATCAGATGGTTGATGAGACACCGGAACAAGAGATACCACAGGATTTTAAAGATGCTCTTTTACAAGTAATAAGCATAGCAATGGATTATATTGTTGATGTTATGTCGATGCATGCATCAGCTTCTTACAGTAAAAGGAAAGGAAAATCATTCAGCTCTATTGAAACCATATTGTCAAGTTTAGCCAAAGACAAGTACAATGGAGAAGACCCATTGTCAGATAAAGAGTACATATTACTTTATAACGACCAGAACAAGCAATATAGAGAGGCAGTTCATAGAATCTGCGAAGCTACAGGGAAACCTGAGGCTTATGGGATGATGATAGCAGACGAGGTCAATAAAGCAGGAAGAGCCAAAGTTATGAAATCACACCATCATGAAGAATTAGTGAAAGCTGAAGAGATTTTGGGCTCAACAGATTTACCAGTTTGTATCAGAAACGCTCGAGATGTATTTAGGGAAGACTTTGCAAGTGAAATAGTTAAATGGTTACTTGAAATAAGTAATGGGGCAGTATTTGGAAACTACAATATAGTCAGAGATACTATTTCCAGGGCGCTGTGCTCTAAATGGGACTGTGGTGTTATTCCTACTGAGAATATTGATGAGATTCCCGGGTATTTAAATTTTGGACAAATTCCCAATATTCCATCACTTACATATGAGAGTTACAGTGCACCATGTGATCCTAATTGGATGCTAAGCCCAGTGAACTGGAACATTGATCAAGAAATTGCAAGTAAATGCGGTTATAAACTTGACTTTGCCTTAGTTGCAGAAAATTCAAAAGGATTTTTTGGGTCAATATTTCAAAACTTATTGTTCTTTGATATAAGGTTTTGGAAAAGCTTGAGAACTGACTTGCATAATTTGTTTGGTACTGTTCTAACAACGAATTCCCAATACCGTTCATTGGCTGCTTGCCAATACATGGATATCTATCCGATTTTATTAGAATTGTTTCTTCTATGTGATAAAGAACCAGAATATAGCTGCATGACAAGTTTAACCTGTCAAATTCTTACACCACCTTCCAATGCAACTATAATTGAACAGCACGGAGAGCTGACGAGGATTTTAGCAGCTGTTCATGGGTATCTAACACACGTGTGTATAGTTAAGCCGTGTGATGTTAATCCAGAGCTTACATTTTTATCTCCAAGTGCTTTCAAAAATAGGAAAATTGGTCAAATATTCTTTGATTTATGTTGTATTTTAACAAAGACAAGAGACTATGAAAACATTCTAAACAGCCAATTTGTTAATCAAATATGTGATATCCTACAACTTTTTCAAGGTCATCCAACTTTAAAAAGAGAAGCGTTACAACATGTCCAATATGAAAGTAATGATTATGGAATGTACTTCAATATTTATTCGGTAACTGCCCTGTTGTCAGAAATGTCTGCAAAGCAATTCACTCATTGCAAAGATGTTCATCAAACTGATTATTTGCTACATACTGCGTTACAAAGATTGCTAAGTTTGCAGAATGTTGAAAACTACACTCTAGCCAATAATTTGGACAATGATATTGTTCAGCTAAACACTGAAATAATCAACACTATTGAGGGACCCCAGGAGACTATTATGTTCAAAGTTCATACCGGTAAAGTCAGTCTTTTGCATCCAATAAATGCATTTATATCTTGGATTATACAGTACTCTGGTATCAAGGAAATTAATTGGATTCATTTTGATCCACTATCGAAAAAGAAACTTGAGATCTACTTGACCGAATACCCTTTAAGATCTATTGTTCTACTTGCCCAAATTAAAAATGAGCTGTGGGTTAGAAATGGGTTAAGCGTTAGAAATCAGTTACATATTTATAAGACCAGTGCAATCAGGGAATCCGGTTTCAAAAGAGATTTGTATTTGCTTCAGGTAATGGCTGGTAATACTGATGCAAGATTTTTCCTATCTTCAGTCTTTAGTAGATGGGCATTGATACCTTGGTTAAATGAAGACTTTTTAAACTTTCATGATTATGAAGAGGATAAACTGTTGTTGATGGTTGAAGAGTGTTTGTTTTTCTTTATTGGACTATTCTCAGAGACTTCCTACTTACTACCAATCAATGATAATTATATGGATGGTAAAGTTATCAGGGAAATAATTCACCAACTATGTTTTAAACCTCTATCCTATTCAAAACTACAATCAGAGATGCCAGATTTTTTGATACACGAAAAAAAATTTGACCTGCTTCTTAATAGAGTTGCAGATTTTGTTCCATTAAAAGGTTCAGAAACTGGAGCAGGATATTACTCATTGAAACCAGAATTTCTGAAGGAGGTCAATCCTTATTATTATCACTATAACTCCAACAAAAGAGATGATGCTATCAAGCTGGTTAAACAAAGAATGGTTAAAGACGCTGGAAATGAAAAAGAAGCATATGTTAAACCAATACTAACTCCATTACAAGATACAATTTTCAAAGACTTATTTCGTCCAACATCTTCGAAAATGTTTGCTCAGTTCTTAAGAAGTACTTTAAAATTTATTGACGCTGATAATCTGGTAAAAACTCATACAGTGTTAGATTTTGTGCTACATTTGATTCATATAGCTGTTGATGGACATGAATTATCTTTTTCACTGAAATTCTGTGAAAATTTGTTTTCAGAACTCTCAACTACTATGGATCATAATGAACCCTTTTACTATGAAAGTGCTGCTTCTATATTATGGAAATTTCTTGAAAACCCAATCTATGATGAACACCACGCTAAAATAAGAGCAATTTTCAAAACGTTCAAACAAAAAAATATTGAGGTTGAAACGATTTTAAATGAGCAAGTTATGAATTTCAACCCCAAGCTTTTGAGCTTTGATGACAATACCACAGGAGGAGAAACTGACATTGAGAGGAAGAAACGTTTAGCTAAGGAGAGAAGAGAAAAAATTATGGCAAAATTTAAGAAGCAACAAACTAAATTTGTGGCAGAGAATAATAATGGCTCTGAAGATATTGATATGACAGATCAACCGACTAGTGACGATATAGAGGAAGAGAGTATTGATTCAACTAAATGCTTTAAATATCCAGAGGAAAATTGCATTTTATGTAAAATGTCAAGTAAACAAGATCCACATTTTGGAATCGTTGCAAATATCTCACAAGTTAACTCTGCTAGAAATATTCCATTTGATAACTGTTATTGGACAGCCAAATCGTTTTCTGAAGACAATGATATGGATGATCCTTCATTAATAAAATCCAATGGTGGGTTGAAAGAGAAATTTAAACAAATTGAAGAAAATCATGTTCTTGGACCCGTTTTTCCTTTTGACTCCTTTGAATCAAGTGAATTTAAAAGTGTTTTAACGGGATGTGGCCATGGAATGCATTTTTCATGTTATGAAAAGTACATCAGATCAGCAGCTCCAAGGCAACTGCAAATTACAAAAACTGTCATTGAAGATTTTGAAAGTAAAGAGTTTGTTTGTCCACTATGTAAATCTATTGGGAATATCCTGATTCCTATTATTTGTACTAAGAATAATACATCATTTAGCAAATGGACAGAAAGTGAAGGTTCCAGATGGTATGAACCGTTCAGTCAAATGCAAAAATCTAATAAAATATTGAGGGCATCAGTTGAAGAACTACTTAGGGAGTCAGGGCTAGAACTTCAGGCAAAGCTAAAAAACTCTTATTTTGGAATGGTTTTCAACTCAGAAAGTTTACATGAAGATTCCAAGAAGTTCTGTCAACTGATTGCGGATAAGGCACGGATAGTTGCTAAACCGTACTTGAAAACGCCATTTGATCCATTATTGGCAAACACAATCAGTATTAACGAGATGGCGTTTAGAGGATTAAAATCAAAAGACGGATTATCATCAAATAATATCACTTCTCAAAATATGTTGGTTTTGAGAAGCTTCATTGAATTCAAAAAATTTTTCACCATTGCCACCGCACTTCAGCAAGATAGGGAACCTACGAAAAGCAGATTTGATGTTAAATTGGGAGAAGAACTGCTAGCAAGGCTAAGCATACTATCAAGCAGTAAAATTTTTGAAATGTTTGAAGATGTTGATTTTTTCCAGTATTTCATTTCATGTTGGCCACTTGGAAGCATGAAAATCAATTCAATTTACAGATTATGTTATTTTTTCCATTTGATTCAAACTCTTTCGGTTTTATTAGCACAGCTGAGAGATGGATTGTTCAAAGGTGAAATAGTATCATTATTCGATATTCCAACAATCGATGTCTCAGATGGCACGCTAAATTCGTTAACGATGATACTTAACCAAATAAGATCAAACCATCCAGTTTTTGATAATTTATCAGATGAAGTATTCGATGACGAGAGATTCCCAAAAGTTATGGCAACAATAGTCATTCGTTCAACTTTACCATTTTTGAGAAAGTTGTCGATTCTAGCAGTAGGTACTTGCGGAGATTTAAGTGGACTTGACAGTTTTGAAGGATTCGAAGCGCTGGAAAGTGATACTTTAGCACGTTACTTGAACTTACCAACAATTGCAGAAACTTGTGGATTAATTACAGAGCTTGGGACTATTGAAAATATGAAATTTAATCATTATATTGAGTTTATTTCTACAACCAACAAAGAATTAGCATTTCATTCGTTGGAGTACAATGGAATGATTAGTTTAATAAGGTTGCCAGATAGGTTAGATGATATCTACACCAAGATTTTGTATCCAAAGAACCAGTATAGAACACTTTCCAACTTTGACCCGGCAGTATGCTTGTTTTGTGGCGAGATATTAAACTTGCAACATCAAGCACAACCTGGACAGAGAGGAGAATGTACACACCATTATAAGAAGGAATGTTTGAATGATGTTGGGATCTTTTTACTACCAAAACACGGCTCTTTGTTATTGTTGAATAAGTCAATTGGCTCGTTTATACCTGCGCCATATGTGAATCCCCATGGAGAACATCAAACCGATCAAAAGAACGAGCTTGTTCTAAGACTGAGCAACCACCTGTACAACGAGTTTATTAGGAAACAGTGGCTACTACACGATATACCAAATGTAATTGCAAGAAAACTAGATCAATCAGTTGGGGATACTGGTGGATGGGAAACTTTATGATGATATTACCTGCGTGTTTAGTCTAGATATCAATTTAACGATTTAATGACTCTTAACTACATTATAAACTATTAGTTTACATTATGAATTAGTTGTTGAGCAGTTATTTTGATTCCTCTAAAGAGGTTTCATTCAACTTTTCAGCAGCTTGTTCAACAGAAGCAGCTGGGGCGTCAGCTTGAGCAGCAGCCTTAGCACCACCAGGGTAACGGGAACCTTTGTCCTTCTTAACTTTCTTCTTTTTCACTTCAACAACTGGAGGTGGGTAACCTTTCTTGTCGGCTTCCTGGAATTCTGGGTCTTTGGAGTAAGCTTCAATTATAGGAGCCAATAAGGCATTGATGGCGTCTGCAACACCAGCTTTTAAGTCTGGTGGAGCCAGTTTTTCCTCTTTGAAATCAGCAATCAAATCCTCTAATGAAGTGTAAGTGATTGGACCACCAAACTTTTCTGGACGGTCAATTGGGAATTTGAAGTTGTTTGGACCATCTTTCAACTCTGAAATTGGCACTAGCACGTACTGGATAAAAGATATTAAGCCATTGTCTTCAACAACACCTGGAGCACAAAATGCGGTGTTGATCTTCTTTTTAACCTGTTTTGGTTCTTCCAAGATATCAATTTTGGAGTTTGGATCCGAAGCAGACATCTTACCACCTTGGGTCAAGCCTGGCACCATTGGGTTCATTAGGTGAGCCCTTTTCTTGTAACCAATGGACTCCAAATTCTCTTCAGCCAACACAAAGATTTTACGCTGATCAACACCTCCAAACTGGACATCCACGCCAAGATGCTCTTCGTCCAGGGCCTGCATCAATGGGTAGATCAAGCCACTGAGCAGTGGGTTGGCAACTTGCTTAACGACATCAGCACCGGCACGTTTGGCATCGTTCTGAGAAACAATATTCGATAGACGGAAGATGTCCAAGGTGTATTTTTCCGTCAGCTGGTAAGAAGAGCCCACAACAAACTTCAATTTCTCGACTGGGACGTTGATGGAAGTTAGGATGGCCTTGACAACTTTCTCGTAGTAAACTGCTCTGTACTTGACAGTTTCCAAAGACGCTTTCATGTTATCCAAAAAGGCGTGCAAATCTGCCAACAGCACCGTAACTTCACAGCCCGCTTTCAGGAAGTGCGCCAGCTTGGTCATTGGAACAAAGTAGCCACAGTGTGGTCTACCAGTAGGTGCTGTTCCCCAGTAAATTTTCAGTGGACGTTTTTCATTCTCCAGCACGTTTTTGATGATTTGGCCGTTTAAAACTTCTTGCAAGTTCTTGGTGATCAGCTCGTACTGCTCCTGTGGATCAGTGATAACGTCAGACATGGTACAGCTGTGGGTTTCAGGTGGTTTTGCTGGTTATCAGGTGCAAAAATGAAATGAAAATAGTTAAAAATTCTGACTCGCTGAGAAAAAAAAGTTTCTCGCAGAGTGCTTGGTGGCCGAAAACCGCTGCAGGCAGAGAATTTTCCACTTTAGCGGGAAAGCTGGAAATGCGGGCAGACTACACCCGCAGTAACTATGGGACCGCTCAGTAACTATGGGACCAGACTTTTTGCCGCCGCGAAGTGATGCATTCTCCTCAGCTGGAACCCCCTCATTACCAGCAGTTCTCTGCCAGGGCGCCAGTGTGTCGGGGGTGGCAGCCGCGCATCAACAGGTCGTCCAGGCAGCCGCGCATCATTTTTCCCAGTTGTCTTTTTAAGCAACAGAAATTTCAAATAAATAAAAAATAAAATTATCATTTTGGTACAAAAGCTACTAGCAAAGCACAAGTAGTCGAGCCATGTCGAACCCGCTACGTGCTGCGTCACGATACAACTTCAAGAAAGAGCCCAAGAGAGAGAATGGACGAGGTATTCCCGCTAGACCGATGGGGAATGGACCAGTAAAGCTGGAAGATCCTAATGACTACGAGACGTACGAGCTGAGACTTCCGACACAGAAGGAGCTGGATGGCGTGAGAACGCATGTGCTGAAGCTGCACAGCAAGCAGACGGTGGACCCAGCAGCAGAGTTCACCAAGCCCATCAGGCTTCACCGTAAGGAAACAAAGAACCTGCAGTACCAGCTGACCAGGGCCGAAATCGAGCAACGGCAGAAGGAATTGCAGGAGAGAAAGTACCAGGAGGAGCAGGGGCTCATCAAGCCAGAGTACGACTTTAGGGACGATGACGACGAGGACCACCGGATGCTGACAGAGGAGGAATTGAAGAAAGTGGCGCCAGAAACTAAGAGCGAGGAACAGAAACGACTAGAGAAGCAGGAAAAGATGCTGGCCCAGATAGCGCCTGACGGTGGTGCGAGAAAGCGGAACGCGTTCAAGAAGAAAACCAGGCAGCTGAAGGCAGTTGATGAAACGGCCAAAAGACTGAGATACGAAGAGTATTATCCGTGGGTGCTGGAAGACTACGACGGTAAGAATACGTGGGTTGGGAACTACGAGGCAGCGCAGTCGGATGCGTTTGTGCTGCTGGAGCTGGACGAGGCCAATAAGCAGTTCAAGCTGATTCCAGCAGAGAAAGTTTACAAGTTCACTCCTAGAAACAAATACTCAACGCTAACACTGGAGGAAGCGGAGGCCCGAATGGAGAAGAAAGCCTCGTTGCCGAGATGGCTGATGAAGCGGCTGGACCCTGAGGAGCAGAAGCTAACGAGATACGAGCGGACGCAGAAGAAGCTGAAAACAGTTGTGGGTACAGGCAGCAACCAGAACGACAGGGGAGACCGAGACTCGGACAACGACGACCTGGACTACGAGGAGGACTTTGCGGATGACGAGGAGGCGCCTCTCATGGAGGGTGACGAGGAGGAGAATAAGGAAAACGAGCGCAGAATGAAGAAAGAGATGAGAGCTGCCAATGCTATGGGGCTGAGAGACGATGAAAACGCTGACGAGGAGATTGATGACTTGTTTGAAACCAGAAAAGTGGACAAGGCAGGCGCCAAACTGCGTAAAGCGCTGATCAAGACCGATATAACAGGAATGTATGAGTCCGACGATGACGAGGAGTCTAACCCATACCTGTCGAAATCTGATCTTGAACAAGAAGAGGAAGCTGATGACGACATTGAAACGTTGCCTACCAAGCTGCCGGACCTCAAGGCGTCCCCAAGCAAGCTGCAAAACCCGGGCTCCAAGTCACCAACGCCAGCAATCAAAACGATTCAAGTCAAGTCTGTGAATAATCCTGTTGGCTATGTTGTGTTCAAGGCACTGCCATCATTTCTGGTCAAGTTCCCCAAGGGCGAGTGGAACCCGAATGTCAAGAAGCGTGAAGGTGTGAAGCTGGTGAATGAGCGTGACAGCAAACGAGTCAAGTTGGAAACGGAACCAAATTCGCCAGGCAGCCCTAGAAACCCAAGTCTGTCACCCCAGCTACAGGCACAGTCCGGGCCATCGTCGCCAGTGACAGTGAAGGCTGAGCCGGGCACCGAAACAGACACCAGCAGCGCACTGCTGGACTCCAAGCTACTCACAGAGCAGGACATCATCAGTATAGTTACGAGCGAAAAAGTCACGCCAAAGGACCTGATACTGAGACTGAAAGGGAAGCTGTCGCAGCACCCGGATAATAGAAATAGAATCAAAACACTGGCCAAGAAGCTATGCAGAAATGAAGGTGGGTATTTGGTATTAAAATGAAGTTAAATACTTATAAAACCTCTACAATCTGGTCGTCACCGTCGCTTTCGTAGTCTTCATCGTCTTGATGTTTGATCTCGGGCAACCTCTCCACCTTGTTTTCTGGGTCTTCGTCCCTCATTAGCATCTGGACAATCCGGTCACACAGGTCTGCGATATCGTTGTTGTCGACATTCTTGTGCAGCTCTCTGATTAGTGGATAGACAGACTTGCCTCTGAGGTATTCACGGATCTGTTTAGTTGAGCACAGCAGCAGCAAACTCTCCAAGTGTATTATGATGATGTCCACCGAAGGGTCTCTGACCTTGTCCTCTGGTAAAAACTGGAGCTCATCAGGCAGGTTAAACAGCTCCTCCTCGTCCAGTTCTGTGTCCTTGGAGCTCACAATTGGCAGCAGCAAGTACGGCAGCAGGTTAACTGACTCGTCCGTCAGCAAAAACAAATGCGAGTCCAAATCAAACAGGCAGTTCTTGATGGTGGAGGCCACGCCTTCCCTTCTGATTTTGGAGTCGTATTTCTCTGTGAACACGAGCAGTTTTGAGATTGGCACCACACCGTCGTAATCCTGTTTTTTGACAAAGAACTCACGACCTCTTTTAAATCTCGAGATGTCTGCAAAAAAGTACGACAGGTAGTCGTAGTTGGCAAATTTGTTGAGCGTTCTGTCGAACCCCTTGACGAAAATATCAACCAGGCAGTTCATGGCATTGCTACTCCCATACGCTTTTTTCTCAACCAGGTCTGGGAAATCATAGTCCAAAACCCTGATGATCTTGTCGCTCTTGGAGATGTTGGTGAGCAAAATCGTGGAGATGTCTGCGTTTCTGTTTTCAGTGTCGAGTATCTCGTGGATCAGGTTCTTGACAAACAGCTCGTCGTTGGCGATCAGATCTCTTATGGTGAGATTTTCACACAGATTTGCCAGACAGGTCAGGGCCTGCTGCACTATGGTCTTGCCCTTGTCCACTGCTAGTACCTTGAGGTCCTTAATGGGCGTGTAGTTGTCGTGGGAGAAGATTGACGCATGTGGGCCTGTGCTGAACCCAACCAGGTTCTCTAGTGCTACTGTTCTGATTGGGGCCTGTGGCGAGTGCAGAAACTCCACCAACTGTCATTTTGGGTTAGCTGGTGCTCAGTGTGCTCCGTACTGGGCTGTGTCCACTCACCTCCTCTAGTTCTGAAGCCATTGTGATGGTGCTAGTGAGCTGGTGGTGCAGCACTGGGAATCTCGAAAATTTTTTTGCTCATCGCGCGTGCGCGTACCAGACACTCAGCAGGCGTTTAGCCCAGGGCGCTCCGTCCCGCTTGGTGGTGGTTTACAGGCACCGTGAGGAATCGCACAGCACAGTGGAGGCATCCCGGCACGGTGGGGGTGTCTACCTGGAAACCACTGGGAGCCACTGGCCTTCCTGGGGCGGCACCTCGCCCAAATCGGTACGCCCACACTGTTCTGGTGGGTTCTAAAGTGAAAAAAAAGCGAAGTGGCAAATTGCTGCCAGCTATACAAACAGATAAAAGCAGCGAATATGTCAGACTGGGATTCAGTTACGATCATCGGGTCGAAAGCCAGAGTGGGCGGCGGTGGCCCAAGAGCGAATGTCGCAAGAACACAGGCGCAGATCAACGCGGCCAGAAGAACAGGGTCTGTGCTGTCTGTGGACAAAAAGTACGGCGGTGGCGGCAACAGAACCAACGACGTGGAGGGCCAGAGACTGACCAAAGTGGACAGGGAGACAGACATTGTTGCGCCTAAGAAGATCGAGGCGTCGGTGGGCAAGACGATTGCCAAAGTGCGTACCGAGAAGAAGATGACCCAGAAGGACCTTGCCACCAAAGTCAACGAGAAGCCAAACGTGATCAACGACTACGAGAACGGCAGAGCCATTCCTAACCAGCAGCTCCTCGGCAAGCTCGAGAGAGCCCTGGGCGTCAAACTCAGAGGCAAGAACATTGGCGACCCGCTCTTTGGCCCAAAGAAGTGAGCGCCCTGCTTAGTAATCGATTATATAGCACTTTCAACATGTTTTTTTTCTTTTTTTTGCAGTTTGTGCTTTGCTGTCGCACAGCTCCCTGAAGCTGCGAGGTGGGGCGGTGCGTGCGCCTGGGCAGGCTAGTGAGGCGGTGCCATTCTGTGCAGACCAGCGCGGGCGCGGGGCTTGGATCGCACTTCGGCGATAACCGGCCCGGACACCGCACTTAAGCTAACGGCAACGGCGAACAAGAAGGGGTTTTTTGCATTTTTCTGCACCTTCCCCTGCCCAACAATCAGCAATGTTTACGTAATGCCTTGTACTGCTGCTTCAGTTGCCGACAAACGTTGAACGTTTATAAGCGGATAAATTATGTTCGCTAAAGTGCTGGACCAAGCCTGAAGTGGAAATAAGTAAAAATATTGCATTCTGATATTTTTTCTGCATTTTCCTGTTGTTGAGGGAAAAAGATGGCGAACGAGCATGTGCCCGAGTTTGACGCTGCCCACCAGGTCCCGCCAGGTTCACAGGGGACTGCTGAACCTGATGGCGTGGTTTCAGGCGACGATTTGCCCGGCCTTAGTGGCGTATCAAATAACGGCTCCAACAGCCACCACACATCCCCCGCAGCTTCCCCAGCACATCCAGATCCCACCACTGACAACCTCTCTGGAGCCAATAAGGACAGTATGAACACTGGCGTTGCGCATGCCTCATGTATCGCCTGCAGACTCAGAAGAAAGAAATGTGATAAAAAGCTCACCATCTGCACCAGCTGTCAGCTCCTCAACATACCAGAACATCTGTGTGTTTACTCGCTTGTCAAAGTGGGCTTAAAGTCTAAGAACTCGATGTACACTTTAAACTTGGAGAGGGAGCGAAATGAGGACTTGAAGAACCAGCTGAAAAATTTTAAGAATTTGCCAAACTATTTACTCGATAGAAGGAGTATTTACACAGGCGGGTTTAATGCCACCAAGGACTGGAAAATAAGGTATGGTTCCTTGTCGTGGTTTACATCAATCGAGTTAGAGCCTGAATTGTATGAATTAGTTCATTTTGTCCAACAGATTGGTCAACGAGCTGCTGATACACAATCAGTTAAAGAACCAGTAAAAGTCACAAGCATCTCACATTTAATTTCTCACTACGATGATGAAATCTTGGAAGAGTTCAAAGACGCACTCTTTCTCAACAATTTTGAACAAAAGCCAGAAAACTACTGGCTCAACTTAGCACTCAAAATACTGCCAGAAATTGAGAAAATATTACCTAGTTATTCTGTTTTGATTGAGTTAATTCAAAGATTTTTCTTGACAAACCATCTCAAATGTGCAGGATTTGCACAGTTGGATGAAAAGACATTTAGATCGAATTTCAATAGAGTTTTCAAGAAAATCGATAACGATAAGGTTAAAATAATCATACACTCAATCAGGGATATAACTATAATATCAGTCACATTACCGCTGATGTGTTATTCAATTTTTATATTAGATCAGGTTTTTTATCGCAAGGGGTTCTTCAATGTTAGAAGGCTTAATCAATATACTGCAATCATCTTAGATTTAAACTTGTTAGCAAATTTAAA
The DNA here is from genome assembly GCA_030570575.1 of [Candida] sp. Lineage (NCBI taxonomy): Eukaryota > Fungi > Ascomycota > Saccharomycetes > Saccharomycetales > [Candida] sp. Next base: position 474,650 of record JAJLVZ010000002.1, on the reverse strand, counting down.
TAACATTGAGGCAAATTTGGTTGTGGCTCATGAGACAATTCAGGGGTTTATCATGTTTTTGGGTTATAGTTTGTATGTGCCAAACTTTATCCATGACCACGGATCTCCAACCAAAACTCTAATGACAATGAGAGTTATCATCAACTTATGTCGTTGCTTCCACTTGAATAAAAATATTGAAACGGAGTACAAAGATTTTGAGCAAAGTTTAAGAACAAGCTTGAAATCAGTGTGGTATTTCTTAACATACGCAGATTTGATTGAATCACATGAACTGGGTATCCCAACAAATATCAAACATGATGAAATATTAATTTACTCAGATTTCGATAACGGCATTATAAGATCATTGAAAAAACTCAACAAGATTTACTCAGACTTGATCTTGTACGAGAATGACAAAATTAGTGTTTACATAACAAAGTCTGTTAAATACATAAGAGATTTACAGAAAACGGTATTCAAGCAGTTCAATCCGTTAACAACTGATTTCAGAAACCATTTCGAGAATCTTGAATTGTTAACAGATAAGCAAATCTCAAATCATTTCAAATTCATTCAGTCAATATCAATCCGATTAACAGTATACTCATTCATCCAATCAATTTATCATTTGATTTATAGAAGAACCAACCATCCAAAGTATAGAATATTATCATTCAAATATTCATTTCTGAGCTTTTCCATAGTGGCAAGATTTTTCCAGTGTTTACTGAAGAAATTAATCCATGCAAAGGACAATCATTCAAGCATATTTATTATCCTGCAATCCAATTACATGACACTACCACATGTTTCCAAAAGTATGAGAAAATCTGGTTCAATCATTCTTGGATTTTTATCAGAATTTGCATCAAAGGAACTTAAATTAAAGATTGCCAGTCAAATTCTTCAAAATAATCATGATGCAACAACAACGGCCCCAACTAATCATAATATTATAGAGTTTTTCCACATGAACGATCTAGCAGATTTTGATATTGACGATGACGAATATCAACTAATGAACAAATTCTCAAATTTGAACAATTATACATTTGTTTCAAGTCAAATTTACCTTTATTTTTTGCAGATCGCCAACTCATTGAACAGTAAATATTTCAATCAAAACTCGGTCAAACCCAACCTGCTATACTTCTTTTTCCTGAAAGTTTCAAACATTTTCTTCGCACTAAGAGATGAAGTTGATAACACATTACCCAATAACAACAATTACAGTCCAACCAAGTTCAATAATAAAACCCAAGCAGGATCCGAATTTGATTACCATAAAGTGTTTCAGAACAAATATAACTCATCAAAACTCAATAATTCAATTCTGGATGATCTTTTGAAGAATAATTTTGATGAAGAAGTATTTTCGCAGTTTGATTTCAACACTTTTTTCAACTTCTCTGATCACACCTATGGAAATGTCAAATTAGACCACCAAGATTTACAAGATGTTATCCATTTCTTCATGACTCACCAGCATGGCCAGTTGAGTTTTTAATTACTTTACTATTATCATTTCTTTTTCTTTTCATTCATTCATTCATTAATACATTTCATAGACACATACATCAAATACACTTATTGCATTTTATAATAATAACAATTATTCATTTCACTCATTTATAATGACAACTTCTGTATTGGCTAAATTTCTCTTTGACTCAGAATCTAGCAGATTGAGCAATTCATTGTGAATGAACAGTTTCTTCAAATTTTGAATTGTTATTGACAAGAAGATCTCTCCACCGAAGTAGGCACTTAGTTTGTTATTCAGTTCAATTGTCAGTATTTCTAAATCCGGAAAGTTTTCGTTGGAAAACTTGTAAAACTGCGTTTCGTCAGTTAGTTTGATTTTGAAATGGAATACTTTCAAGCCTGGATATTTCAAGGTTGGATCTAAAAAGAAGATATTGTTCATTCTCAGTTTGGACACGTTAAACGCCTTGAGATTAGGCGCATTCAGCTTGAGGGGTTTCGGTTTGTAATTTGGCTCCGACACGATGTAAGAATTGATTGATAAGCTTTGCAAATTTCTGAAATCAAAATTTGGCAGATATTCTAAAGAAGATAAGGTTGAGGTGCTTATTTTCAAGTTTTCAATAGTGGTTTGGCAATTAAGCTTTGAAACAATGTAGAACAGTCCTGAATCCAAATTGGAAGTTGTTATCGAGAGATTCTTGAGGTTTGGGAGCTGGACATTGTCAATTGTAATTTTTTCGTTAAACGACTGAGAATTGTCGTAGCCGTAGATTGACAGCTGCAGGTCCGTCAGCTGTGGGCAGAAGATGTTGCTGAGGTAAATGGAGTTGCCCTCTATCTCAAGTCGCTTGAGATTGGGCAGCAGCGTGTTCAGATGGCGAGTTTGCTCGATAAACTCGTTGAGTCTGGAGCACTTGATTTCGTAGTTGAAGAAAGTGGAGTCGATGCTGAGGGTTGTGAGGTGGGGGAACTTTTCAAACATCTTGAGGGTTCTGCCGCTCTCCATGGACAGCTTCTTGATGTGTCTGAGGTTGGGCAGGCAAGAGTCATTGAGAAAGTCGTAGCTTGAGATGACGCCGGATTTTGTGCTGGACACGAGCTTGAGGATGTTCACGTTCTCGAGGCTCTCGACGCTCTTGGAGTATATTCTGAAGCTATTTCCGACGGTAGGCAGCACGTACAGTGGGGGGATCACCTTGATGGACTTGAAGTAGTGGTTGTGGCCAAACAGCTTCATGATGGAGCCGTGGGACCGGGACAGGACGCCTGCCTCGGCGTCCCCTAGGTAGATGGAGTCTGTGATGCGGTTGAGGTAGTCCGGGAAGCTGTAGTTTGTATTGGACTTGTGGGATATGAGGGTGGACCTGAGGGATGCGTTCTTATTGAGGTACACGACGACGATTGAGGCATGAGGCAGTGCAGCCAGCTGCTCTAGGTAGTGCGTGAGCTTAAGGTGAGGGTCGCACGCCGAGTAGTAGAACACCGCCAGCTGGTAGTTGGCGATATGGCGCGGGAGAGCAAAGCTTGCATCACTGATAAACAGCACAATGTTCCTTATCAACAGGTTGAGCCTACGGTTTGTTAGGCTCAGGCACACCAGGTCAAAGCAATTGAGGTATTTCGTAACCTGCAGCAGCACCTCCAGGGGCAGGTTCTCCATGAGCTGGGCCATTTCAGTGGGGTTCAGCAGGTTTCAGCAGGTTTGGCTTAAAAATGACACACAAAAATGATTTTGTTTTGTTTTTTTTTTTGCCATCCAGTTATTACGCAAGATGAGTTCACTTTCTGTTGTGTATGGCACGCGCACGGCCAAGATCAGGACGACCCCGAACAAGCAGATTGGCGAGATTGTGAGCGAGAGCTGTGGTGCATTCCAGCTGGGCGAGCCTGCGCAGTACGCGCTGTTCCACAATTCCAGCAAGCTGTCGAATGCTTTGCCACTGAGGTTGGCGAACCTGCCTGCGGGCGCTAAGGTGCAATTGAAGAAGACGGGTGCTGCTGTGTCCGAGCTGAACCTCAAGATCCAGCTTGTAGGGTCGCCGGTGCCTGGAAAGCACTCCATTATCCACAAGTTCAGCTCCAACACAAGTTTCCGAGACGTGTGCAAAGCGGTGAGCCGCGAGCTGGGGGTGCAGATCCTGGACCAGGGGCACTGCCTGCGGTTCCAGATTGTGACGAGGGTAGTACCGGAGGAGGAGTTTGGGCTTACGCTGGGGCAGGTGGGCGTGGAGAACAACAATCTGCTGAGGCTGAGTTTTAACAAGGCAGTGAAGCAGACAGTGAAGCAGCCAGTGAAGCTGGGTGCACGACCAACTGATAAACCGCCAGTGGACACACCACCAACTGATAAACCGCCAGTGGACACACCACCAACTGACAAACCGCCAATGGACACACCACCAACTGATAAACTAACCTACAACCCACCAGACAACCCACCAGTGGAAACACCACCCGCGGAAGAGGACACCGAGATGGCGAACCAAAGTGAGCCGCCACAACCCCCAGCGCGGTCAAAAGAAGTCCCGAAACACGTCTACATCTACAAAGCACCCACCGCGCCAATCCAGCCTGGCGAGGCCCTCGACGAGGACTACGAGCTCACCGTGTCGCACGCCCAGCAGTACCAGAACATGCTCGCGCAGAAAGCACACGAAACCGCAAAGCAGAAGAAGCTCAGGCTCGAGGCCAAAAAGCATGACATTACGAATATCGAGATAAGAATCAAACTGCCAAACCAAACCACCTTGCAAACCAATTTCAAGCCAACAGAGCTTGTGTCGGACCTGTACAACCAGGTGGACCAGTGCCTGAGCGGCAAACACTCGTACGAGCTGGCAATCCCGTACCCACCGCAGACGGTTGCTAACAGCAGCACCCCACTACTGGACTATTTCAGCTCGAGGAACCTGGTGTTGTTGAAAAGCAGTGAACCTGTGGAGCTGAAACCTGAGCTGATCAACTCAGCACCGCCACTAAACGAAGCTGAAGACGTGAAGCACGACCATTCCGCTTCCACTGACACACAAGAGGACTCACAAGTACAGCACCACTCCCATATCAAGAACGGCACGTTACCCAAGAGCGCCTCAAGCAAGAAAAGCAGCTCTAGCGGTGAAAAAAAAGTGCCAAAATGGCTGAAATTGGGTAAGAAGTAAAGTGTTATTCAATTAATTAGTTCAAACTGAAACAATTCAAACCACTATAGACGCATAAACTATGTAAAACATTTGGGTATCATTTTTGTCTGTTATGGGCTTAGTGGCCTCCATAGACAGCTTTGAAAGTGTTGGCAATTTCATCCTTTGAGAACTTGGAAGCCAGGCTCACTTGCAGCAGCAGTCTAGCTTTGACCGAGTCCAGCAAACCTGCAGAGATCAACTTGGAACTTGTAGACTTAGGAGAAATGAACCCACCAAGTTTGTCACTGGCAACAACCACTGGCACGTCCAAGCCCTCCAAAGATTGTTCAACATCCGAGGTCAAGTCGCCACTTGAAGTGACAAACACTAAACCTTTGATGGTGTTGCTGAGCTTGAGTGCCTCAATGAGGTCGGTGGAGAACCCGTTGTAGTTCTGCACGATAACGACGGATGGCAGTGATTCAGTGGTGTTCAAGGAGAAGGAGATGTTCGAGGTTGGCAGCTCTGATGCGTCGTAAAACCATTGCACAGAGTAGTCGTAAACCGACCCAACCGAGCCCTGTGGCACAGCACCAAACTCACCAACAGTCTCCTCGGTGAACACAGAGCTGGATGTGGCGAGCTCCTCGACCCAGAATGCTGAGGTAATCAGGTTGTTGTCCACCACCAGCGCATGGCGAGACGTTGCGTCCTCGTCACTCGCCACCAGCACCGCATTGACAACATCTCTGGTGAGCGAGGTGTCGGCAATGCTGGAGACAGACTGCACAACGACAATTGGGATGGTGGCATTGGTGGTGATATCCAAGAAGAAAGCGACATCCTCCAAAACTGATGGTGGTGCCAGGATGACTGAGCCGTCGATATCCTCGACATCCGCTTCAAGCAGCTTTTTGAGTTCCAGCAGGGAGGTGGAGTTAACGTCACCCGACTCGCTGACGGACACAGACTTGACGCCGGCAATTTCAGCGTGCTCAAATATGCCAGCCTTCTCAAACACCGAGTACAAGGTCAGGTTGGTGAAGGCGCTGCTGGTCTTGTTCTCGTACAGGTGGGTAAAGTTCTCCGAGATGGAGTACAGCTGGATCTTTGGCAGTCCGGTACCGGCTGGGCTGGAGGAGTTGGAAGCGTTGGTGGAGCTAGTGCCGTTGGTACCATTGATGCCCGAGGAATTGGAGGCATTGGCCCCCAACAGGCCCAGTCCGCGAGGCAACTCGGAGGACCCATCCTCTTCTGCACGCTTGTAGAAGAAGTTGAGGATATCCAGTGGGACTGCCTCAGTTGCGGTAATGGCCACTGCCAATGTGGTAACGACTGCTGATAATCTCATTTTATACAATTGACTTTTCCAATATGAAGGGGATTTGCACAACAGGCTGCTCAGCCATCTGGGATAACCACTACACTTTATACTTCACGCACATACCCTTAAATGCCTGTTTTTTCTGTAACTTTCTAATTAGTTGCCTATTATAGACATATTGCTACCTAAAAAGAAGCTAAACCCCAAAAGTGTGGAAAACCCACGTTGTTTTGTAGTTCCACGCTCTCCTCATTTCGTCTCGGGTGCTTCTTTGCTCATTCTGAGCGAATTGAAACTAATCCTCTAACCACAGCTAACTGTGCGAGATGCCGGTCTATGCGTCGTTTTTGCTTGCCGGCATAGAAATTACCCAAACTGGAGCATTGCCTGCAGCAACCAAATGCTAACATTGCTATTAACCACACTGTGTGCGAAAGAGCTGGAAAGTGTATCTGGTGCTAATAATAGTAGACCACTAACCCAAGCCCAACGGATGAAATAAAATACTTGCCACCAATTAACCCACTACGTAATGAAGTACTGGTAGCACTACGTATTGAAGACTTATAGCACTACGGATTGAAAACAATCACAGTAACTTCCACCAAGTCAGGTGATTAAGTACAGTGTATTATGCAAAACTAATTACCATCAAGTCCGTCATTTTCCTCATCCTCCAGCTCGAGTTTTCTCTTGCCGTTCATTCTCACAGCACCAATCTTCTGGGTTTCCACCTGTCTGGACACCTTCTTGGTGAGTCTGTCAATCTCGTCCTCAACATTGCCCGAGTCTTGCTCCGCACTCTGCAGAACAAGTCTTCTGCCCAGTAAATGCACTCCCTGGAGCTGGTCCATTGCCACCTCAGCCTCCTTGGCCAGCACGTACTCCACAAACGCGAAACCTCTCGCACTCTTGTCGAATTTCTTTGGCACTCTGACAGACTTGATCTGGCCAAACGCATTGAACAGCTCAAACACGTCTTTTCTTGTGGCTTCAAATGGTAAATTCTTGACGATAATCTTACCGTTAGACAGCTTGATCTTCTTGCTGCCGCTACCAACAACGTTTTGACGGTGCGACAGTTTCAGTTGCAGCTTATGTCCATCCAATATACTATTATCTAGGATTTTGATGGCATTTTCTGCTTGCTCTTTGGTCTTGAACTCGGCAAATCCAAACCCCATGCTCTGTCTCTGTGTTGGATCTCTTGGGTCCGGCTTAGTCTTGACCGTGGCTGTTAAGAAGCCGGTAATGTTTTTGAATAGTTTGGTGAGGTCTTGTGATGTCGTCAAGAAATTCAAATTCTTGACAAAGACTGACACTGTGACTCCTTCAAACGTCTCTGTCTCCGCCTGGTCCTGGATCAGGTCGTCCACAGTCTCCTTAGCAACTTCTTTGACATTCTCAGTGCCCGCTTTACTTTGTCCAATCACCTCTTCTGGCTCTTTGGTGAATAAGTCTTTTGGTCCCTTCTCCAAGTACAGGATCGATTTCTTGAATCTTCTGTACGACAGCTTGGTGAACGCAGATCTGCCACTTGGTGCGTCTCTGAATTCTATGATGGCAATGGTTCCTGATGGCGGCATTATCACTCTTTTCAATTCCCCATAGGGCTGGAATAACTCAATAATTTCAGTCTCAGTGGTCCCATATGGAAAGTTCTTGATCAGTATCACTTTATCATCACGCTCTTTGCCTTGGAATTTGGTTAAGTCAATTCCCTTATCTTCAAAGAACTTACGGACATTTCCAATAACATGAGCTTCAGCCAGGGCCTCCTTGACTGCAGAACTGGAGTTTTCTGGATCAATTAAATCGGACTTTTGTAGACCCAGTTCCGCAGCAATAGAGTTCATAATGGCATCGTTGTTCATATATAGAGAATTCCATGCAAATGTGGATTTGGCTGCTTCTGCTTTTTTCTTTAGCTCTTTTTGCTTTTTCAACGGCAGGTTCTTCAAGTCAAATTCATCTAGCCGGTGGTCCTTCTTAGCCTCAGCTGGTAAGATGTGCAGTAATCTACCTTGGAAAATTTGTTTATCTTGCTCAATGTAGGCTGACACTGCATCGTCAGGGTTGGCAAACAACACGTACACAAACCCCTTGGAAGCACCGTTTCTGGTATCAACAGCAACGTGAACTTCCTCTAGCTTTCCGTATTTCTCAAAAAGCTGTCTGAAGTCTTCTTCTGTGGCTGTGTATAAAATGTTTCTAACAAAAAGTCGACCAGTCTCTTTAATTTTGTTGATATTTCTTTCCTCTTCTGACAGTTCTGGCTCCTTTGGCTGAACCTGGCTGTTGGACTGTGATTCTTGTGGTGTCTCTTCTTGTGGTGTCTCCAGATTCTCACCTTTGATCCGGATTCGTCTCTGCTTCAGCCACTCCAAATCAGATATGTTTTCGTCTTTGGCGCCATCCTGCTTCTCCTCCAGCTGGCTCAGATCCATCATTGGCTCGTCCTCGTTCTCCTCTTCGTTCTCAGGCTTGCCATCGGCATTAAAGTTATCGTACTCCTCGTCACTTTCGTTTTCTGGAATCTTGAAGATCTCGTCTGCAATCTCGTTGCTGAATTTGTTTTCCACAGCATCCTCGCCAGACTTCATCTTCAATGCCTTGTCCAGCAACGAATTAGTGACTCCGCCATCGGTGTTCACAACAACACCGTTGGACCACGATTTCGATTGTGATGCTGGCTTCATGCTCTCCACAAACTCCTTCAGCTTTGGATTGCTCTCAATCTCCTCGTCAATCGCAGATTTAGCCTTCTTCTGTCTTTTCAATTCACGCTCTTTGGCTCTTTCCAGTTTCTCTAGCTCTCTCTGCTCTTTCATTCTGATTCTTTCAAGCGCCTCGTACTTCTTCTGCTTGAACGACTTAGGCACCTCCGGGTCCGCAAAACTCTTCGCCAGCTCCACCTGGATGCGGCACGTGTCTATAAACGAGTCATTGAAGTACTTGACACACTCTTCTGCATCTGCCTGGTTTCTAAATCCTAGGAAGGCAAACCTTCTGGACTCCCCCTTGCTGTTCTTCCTTAGCTTGACATCGGTGATATCCCCTTTCTTTCCGAAATGCTCTTTCAGACGGTCCTCAGTAATGTACTTTGGCAGTCCCTTGACGATAATACGTGACATCTCAGGCTTCTTTGATCTTCTATAATTTTTTTTTTAAATTAAATTTTTTTATTTAGAAAAAATTTGTTGCGAGTTCCGGGGGTACGTTCCCCGGAACTGCAACTGCTGTACCTTTGGTTATTTCAGTTGCTTTGACATGTTTGCTGCTGTTGGGAGGTGGTTTTGGGGCAGTTGTGTGGGTTGGGTATGTTCATGCCGGAAAAAGAGACAAGATCCAAGCACAAACACAAAAATGATCTAAATTAAACAAAAACTGCTGGGATAGGTCAGGTTTATCAAGCAGCAGTTCAAATGGGGTTCAGAGACTTTGAGCTTTTAGAGACAGTACAGCATGTTGGTGTGTACCCTGTTCCAGAAAAAATCCCAGTTTCAAACCTCTTAAAAGGTTATTTATTCCTATACTTATACGTCAGTTTTGTATTATTTGAGTTTTTGGTATCAATACAGTTCAAAGTGTACAAAGTGTTGATACCAGAGAGCCACAGAGATTCAGTCAGGCATTTCTTTAGTAACTACATCTGGTCAATCATAACGTACTTCATTGACCAAAAGAAAATCAAGTTGATTATCAGTGGAGATATAGATTTATTACAAACCGAGCAAGTTATTGACTTCCATTTGATGAAACAGTTGGAGAGCGCCATTGTGATATCCAACCACAGATCGTTGTTTGATTTTATATTGATTTACTATATCAAGACGATTGTTGAACGGCGCACCAATTTAGAGTCAATCAACTTGAAGTTTTTGAACTGGAATCAGTTCTGGTCTATTCCAAAGCTAACATTATTCTGGCAGATGGTGATGAACGACGAGAACTGGGTCATGAAGTACGCAGATATGGAGCCCGAGTTGAACAAACAACTAAACAAAAATGCCAATAACTGGATTGTTTTATTTCCAGAAGTCAACATCTTAACTGAGCGAACAAAGTTTATTCAAAACCAGCAGGGAGAAAAATACTATTTGCCAAAGTTGATGAATGTGTTGTACCCACGATTTGCAAACTTCAACAACATTTTCAAGTTCATCAACAGCAAGAGAAATACTGGGTTGGATAGTTTCAGAAATTTAATTGATTTTACAATACTATATTATAATCCAATAAAGAACCAATTTATTAATCCCACATTGTTTGAGATTCTAACATTCAAACAGCCATATTTCGTAATTTATATTGATATTAAAGTCAAGAGCATTAATAAACTACCAACAAAACCAAAAAAATTGGAAAAATGGCTTGAAAACAACTGGTGTGAAAAGGATAAAATCATTGAGGTGTTGGAAAGGCAGTTCAAGATCTAACCCTCCCCAATGCTTATATAGAAACTTTTTCTAGCTTGGCTTCTAATGCATCAACTTCTGGATCTTTGTCATTTGGTGTAAAATTGTCCTCCTCTTGTTCCAATTCTAAACCTAAGAACTCCGCTTCGATTTCCTCTTCTTCTTCCTCCTTTTCGCTTTCGCTTTCTTCTTCTTCGTCTTCGCTGTCAATCTCTTCTAGATCGTCCAGTTCATCCAACTCACCAAACCCTCTTTCTTTGAAAATTTCGTTAATCTCGTCAATGAATGAGTTCTCTTCAGGGAATCTGTTACCATTCAACTCCAGGATTTTCAAGTTTGGCAGTTTGTTCTTGATAACTTTGGTCAAGATTTCCAGTGCCTCGTTGTCTAGTTCGTTGTATTGTAGTCTCAAGCTTTCAAAGTTCAGCAGGATGTCATTCGAGTTGAACGCTTTGACCAAGTGCAGCGAACCCAGTGGGTTCAACAAACAGTCGTTGACGTTCAGCTCTTTGAGTGAGCTCCAGTTACCCAGGTTCTCGGACAACACAACAGCTGACTTCTTGGTGATGGTGTTATCTTGGAGATCCAAAATGGTTAGTTTCTTGTTATATCTCAGTCCTTGCAAGATCAACTTGGCTATACCTTGTGGTCTAATACCATTTTGGTAGAGCTTGACAATCTCCAAATCTTTGTGGGCTTTCAGACCAATCGACAAGTAGGTGATTGAGCCGTTCTCCAATCTGTTTCTACCGCAAATAAAAGTCTTCAAAGAAGGCTCCTTCAGCTTTTGTTTCAGCACACTCAATCTGTACAGCGATTTCCCGATTCTGGTACCTGCGAATGGGCCCATACCATTGTTGGACAAAATCAAGTGCTGCATGTACACAGCTTTGGCAATAAAGTCCTCAACAGGCTCAATCGTTTGCAGCCCAAACGCGTTGTCACTAAGGTTAACAATACGCAAGTTTTTACCCTTGGTCAACACTGGCAATAAATACTCCAACGATCTTGGAATCTCATCCTTTAGTCTGCCAGTAAATAAGTCGGCAAAATTCACTTCTTCCAAGGTGGAAATGTGCTTCTCAACAGCATCGGCTAGGTGCTTGGATGCCTCAATTCCAATTGTGTTACCGCTGAAGTCGATCTTCTTCACGTTGGTCAGCTTGGACAGCTCATCCAAGTAAGGCTGGATGTCCTCCTTGGTGTCAAATTTCAGAGATTTTCCAGCAATAGAATAAACTTCCTCAGGTAAATACTCAGGTTCGAAATCTAAATTGGCCATTTTTATTGTTGTTTGGTTGTTTGGTAACTTTGTAATTTTTTTTTTCGAAAAAATTTCTACAAAATTTTTGTTTTCTATGGTTTTGTTGTATTATGGTGAATAAATTAAAATGCATTGGGTGATGAGGGACATGTCTTTGTATGTGCACTGCACTAGTGGTCCTAACCGTGTAAAAACGCTCTCTGCTGTATATTTTGCTAAACCTGCTGGTTATTCGCACTCAATGTGTCGCTCGTGGAGAGCTCATCAAAGTTTTTGGTTTCAAAGTCTTTGAAAAACGCCTGGTTGATCTGACTGTCGAAATAGGACTGGTCGAACTGTGAGAAGGGCGACTCCAGGTTTCCAGTGCTGAGTGCGTTGAAAAAATTGATGTCTGGGTATGGTGATGGCTCGAATGGCTGCATACTAAAGTTTAGTATCTCGTTTTCGCTCTTCTGAGGGACTGTGCCGTCTATTTGCGGTGCTGCCATTAAACCAAAGAGCTCATTGTTGAGCACAGTATCGTTAGTCAGGTTCAGTAAATCATGGTAAAGTCGATCATGGACCGGCAGTTCTGATTGTGGATGCGGCTGTGGATGCAGCAGGTAGTTCACGTCCTGGACACTCTGCTGATATGTATAATCTTGCTCTGAGGTTGCAAGGGTGCTTGGTTCGGTTGCAGACTCCAGCACAGCTGGTGCTGCTGCTTGCGCTGCTTGATCCATTTGGTACAGCTCGTTCAACGAGGATGTAGTTAGTTTGATTATATGAAAGCAAGCAAAATTGTTCTTTAGAAAGTCAAAATTGAACTGATCGTTCTGTAAATACTTGACAAAATCGGACATCATCTTGTATAGGTTGAACAAGATAAACTTGACATCCAGTAGGTTTTGAAACTTGCAAAGTAGTTTAGTTATGTCATTGTCAATTCTTCGATCTTCTAAATCCCTAATAGAATAAAACTCTGACACATTTTCTAGGTATCTTTCCCCACCAGCTCGGGTCCCACTGTTGCCAGCCTTGCCGTTGAATAGAGAGTCACCAAGGATTCTTGCTCCAATTGAAACACCTCCTCTTCTAAAAATTGAAATTATTGGCATATACAGAACAAATATTGCAGACATCACATTCAACTGCATGAGTGCATAAGTGGATGGTGACTGGTTTATGATTTTTTGAAACGACTGCAGCAGTCTAACATTTGATATGACACACAGAAATGAATATTTTAGTGTTAGTATTTTAAACTTCTGTAGTAGCAAATCATATGAAACTGATAAGTTTGAGAACTCTTGTGGATATTTCTTGATTTTTCTTAAACATAATGCATAAAGCGACTGAATTAGTAGTGATGTTAATAAATGACCAATGATATCCAGCACTTTTCTGAACAAACTTGCAGAGTCTTTAGATAACTCCAAATCTCTGAGTAAAACTTCAATTGAATCATAATACAAATAATTGATTGTTTTCGCCTCATAAATCAGATCATTTTCTACAAACTCAACTAGTTTAAGCGGCCTCAAGCTGGCTTCTAGTTTTGTAAATTTGTCCAATGACCTGTTCAGAAAAATCAACGTGTCAACCCATTTTAACTTCATTTGATTTGCAATTTCAGTTGAGGAAAGTAGTGTTGGCAACCCCATCTCAAAGCTCTCAAAATAATCCATTATACAGATGGAGTTCCATAGTTGTTTCAAACAAGCTCGGAAAACAGGAGTCTCATCACAATAAATTGAATCCACGTCTTGATTCAACTTGAATATTCTCGCTAATGAAACAAGAATATGCAACCTATCTCTATTCAGTGCGCCGTTGTCATCATATCTGTCACCAAATGGTAGATAGGACAGTGCATAGCTCAATAACAGCAGCGAGAACAAATAATCAATTGGCAAGTCGTGAACTGTCCTGGTAAATGAGTACAATGTTGTAATTATCATATCGGAATACTTATATAACAGCATAAAGTTTTCCGGTGAGTTGGTATTTTTGTATTTGGGGTTAGTCTTCTTGTTGTAATATTGACTCATCATTGGAAATGCTAGAACATTAAGTATCAAACTCAATTTGGCCAAGGCATTAATAATTTGGTTCTCTGCAATATTTTTTAGTTTGAATGACTGATTGTCAGCACTTATTGAGAAGATGGAATGGAATGAGTTGATTAGCCGCTTCTCATCAACCAATAGTTTTTGGAAATTTGCTTCGTGGAAGAATGCTGCCAGCAACAACTTGATGGTCTTGAAACTAGGTAATTTAGATACAACTTCATTCAGCATATCAAACAAAATTTTATAATTAGGCTCATCGATATGGTGGTTATTGATATTCAAAGTATGTTCAACAATTGATGTTCTGAGATCACAAAAGTTGGCTTGCGTTGTAACTTTTTTAACCACTTTAACTTTAGACTGATCAATATTGAATCTTTCTGCTTCTTTGAATGAGTATAGCAATTTATCATTTGATATTGAGGATTTCTCAGCAGTAACCAAGGAAACCCAGCTCAATGGGCCAAAGAAAACAGTACCTGACCGTAAACTGTCTTCTCTCAAAAAGTAATCGTCCTGGTCAATGATTTGGTCCTCTTCTCTTGAATTCAGATTAGGATATATAAGTGAATCTGACATGATATTCTTCAGCTGAATCTGTTGCTTGAACAGATTCTTGTTTTCAATCTTAAGGTCCTCTACGTACTCCTTATGTGTCTTGGAAGAAGGAGGCAGGTTCTGTGAGTAGTTGTAGTAAACACACAAATGACTAGGTACTCGTAAAGATTTACAACCTGAACATATTGGCTTCTTATGATCGCATTTTCTCCGTCTTATCTTGCAACCAGTGCAGGGTGAGGATGTTTTAGCCATTTGAGGTTTTATCCCTTATGACTCCAAGATGTACTTGTTTACACCAGAAAGTCTTTATTTAATTTCAGGTATTATTTATTATTTTCTCATGCTAGAGTTAAATACATGCACTAACTTAAATTTCCACATAGAAACACTCAAAACTTCACAGTAGAATGTGGTTAGTAAGCGAGTTGTGGACAGGTTTTGCAGATCTCATGCAAATCCCAACTTGCAAGAAGCTAAGTATTTTCAGTACATTCAAGATTGTCGAGCTGTCAGGTACATGAGTTAGATCGTTTATTCCCCACCAGGAACCAGGAACGATGCAGTTGTGTTCCGCAACAGCTTGACTGCCTTCAAACTGCGGTTCAAGTATGTAAAATTGTGATATGTTTTAACATTTAGAAAGACCGCACTAAAAAATGGTTATTAGTGCTCTGAGCTGAGAGTGCACTCTCTTAATTAACACACACAGCTTTGCATAAACAAACGTGTTCCTGCAGATTTGTGGCGGCAACCGTTCCAAGTGATTGGTTCATGGTTCCGAGCTATCAACAAGTAGACAGAGCTAGCTATCCCCAGTTGTTGTATCAAGAGATAACAGGGCTCGTAAGCCCTGCTTCTC
Organism: [Candida] sp.; assembly: GCA_030570575.1. Lineage (NCBI taxonomy): Eukaryota > Fungi > Ascomycota > Saccharomycetes > Saccharomycetales > [Candida] sp. The sequence continues at coordinate 459,578 of JAJLVZ010000002.1, read as the reverse complement.
CAGACTGCAAAAGAAGCACGTACTGTGGGTTACTTGAATTAGCCTACGCACTAAAATCTAACGAAAAGGTCCACTCACCTGCTTGTGACGTACGTTTTGGTTGCTTTTGCCATCTTGATCAGGAATTCCGCCGTTGTCCTTTACTGTTTCACCAAAACGGTCTTTTGCACCCGTTTGGACGAGTGCTCAGTTATTATGAAAACCAGCAATCAGCCACGAAAGAATATAAACTAACTAAAATGTCTGTCATTAATTTGCTTTGTTTACCACCGACCAATCACATTCAGCCTCTTGAACAATGCAAACTGGCCAAGGAGTGCATCATCGCACTGATTTCAGTTGATGAAATCTATTGGCGCACACCAACTAGCCTCAACCCACAGAGCTTACTGACTCTGTGCAACTGGTGAAAGCCCCAGAACTGACCAAGGAGTCATCTTCGCTTCAGCTGGTGCCCTCGCAACCCATCAGACATCTCCACAGTACCATCGCAGTTCGTTCAGATGTAGTGCACTCGCAGCCAATCAGCTTGCTCGACAGTACCATCGCAAAACGTTCAGCTGATCCAAGTACTCTGTGCAGCTGATAAAGGCTATCACTTGCTTAAAAACTCACTAAAAGTGCATCGTCACACTGCTGCCAGCTGCTCTTATTAATCAACGACCTTGCACCCAGTCTAAAACTGCGTAAACGTGCGTCTTTGTACTGCTCAGCTGACATAATAAGTGACAACGTCTTACTGGGAACTTTCCGTTTAAAATCCCCCAAATCCTTCTCCGCTGTCACCATAAAAACCGAAGACGTTTAATAATCGCTTAACGGACGTTGTTTCCTTTTTGGGGTTCTATGTCCTCTTTGGGATGAGGTTTGATGTATTATACTAAAAATAATTTATTCCTCAGCCCTTCACTGATGACAAATGCGGCTCTTGAGCTGATCTATAAAAAGCGGACGGAAACGCAGTCCCAGAGAGTTTGTGGACATCTCAAGACGATTAAAGAAGAGTACACAGCATAAATAATAAAAAGGAATAAGCGACATGTCAAACAGTACGTCAATGAAAGCAGCCGTGTTTACAGGAGTTAAGGATATTGATAACCTGCTAGAGGTGTCAACGGTTCCAAAGCCAGCCATCACCAAACCAGATCAAATATTGGTGAAAACAATTGCATTTGCTTCAAATCCTGCTGACTGGAAAATTTTATTCTACGATCAGATTCCAAAAGGCACCATTGCTGGTTGTGATGTCAGTGGAGTCGTTGAGGAAGTCGGGTCTGCAGTCACCCATATCAAGAAAGGCGACTCGGTTGGAGGTTTAGTGTTGGGAAATGTGAAGAATGGTGCATACGCTGAATACGTTGTATTAAATTCAAACTGTTACTTCAAGTTTGACGGATTGAAAGATGACCAACTATCTGTTGGTACTCATCCATTTGGACCAATTACCAACTACCTAGGCGCGGCTTCAGCCACATCCAGTTTGGCTTCCATTGGAGTTTCATTCACCACTCAATTACAAATCCCATTCTCCAAAGACGAAAATAAAGACGCCTTCATCTTGGTCTGGGGTGGTGCCTCGTCAACTGGGTTCATGTCAACTCAAATCGCCAAGAAGATTTACGGGTTGAAAGTTATTGCGGTTGCTTCACTCAAGCACAAGGAGATGTTAACTAAAGCAGGAGCAGACTTCATTGTTGACTACCACGACGAGGATGTTGTTGCAAAGATCAAATCAATTGCCAAAGGTGGTATCAAGTACGCAATTGACACCATTGCCAATGAGCAGACTTTCCAGGCTGTTTACGACGCAACCTACGAAAGTCCAAAAGTTGTGATTGACCGTTTATTGCGGGTGCCATTAACAGCTCTGAAACTAGATGACCGTAAGGGTACTGTTGAGCACACCTCGACTGTGGGATTTAGCATCTGTGATGACGTTATCAAGTTATTTGGAACTGAGTACTCTATTTCAAAGGAGGATTTGGCTGCTTACTTGCATTTTTGGAAAGAGGTTCTACCAAAACACATTCACCAGTTTGACCACCTGAACCTGCAAGTGTTGCCCCCTGGGTTGGAAAGCGGTAACGAGTCTCTCAAGCGTCACTACTTGTCCCAGGTCAGTGGTGAGAAAGTTGTGTTTCACATCTAAGACGCGTTGCTAAATAATGAATGCATGAACGGTCTGTGATGTTGCAGTGGTGACCATGTAAATACGGCAAGCGTTAAAGAGCTTTAAGGGCTCCGGCACTGTAAATCGAAGTAAAAGGCAGCACTACTCGCCAAATAATACTAGAAAAGACTACTGACGAGTGGACCACAGGATCCCAGCTAAAACTTTGGGATTGAATCAAGCCAAAACTCGGGAAAAGCTATACTGTGTCCAAACCGTGAGATGGACCGTGTAAGTCAACTGGAAGATGATGAATCAACCTTAGCGGTTTGCTACGTGTCACACAGTAGGTGCAAAATAAATGTTCAAGGTTTGCTACGTGTCCAACACAGTAGGTACAAAATAAATGTTCAAAGGACTGAGGCTCGCTAAGTGTACACTAGGAGGTGGCATGCCCCGTGTCTAGCCTGTAAATATCGCCGTCAAGTTCAAGGAGATCCACCGGTTAAGCTAAAGCTACACTTGATCCCCAGCACCAAGCTAACTAATGAGCAAATCAACTTCAAAGTTGAAGCTGGGCTATATACACAGCTGAATAAGCAGTATAAAGTGCAGTACACCAGTAACCTCAAAAGAAACAGATCCAATAGTGCAGCAAGTGAACCGTGAAACTTCGCGGCCTGTCAGCTGTTTGAAGCTGCGCTGCGATAAACCGCTGTAAGCTGCGCGTAGCTGGAAGATTGACACATTTTTCGGATTATTAGCTAAGCGGCGCGGTAGTGACCCTACCGGGTATCATCACCAGACGGTGTAGCAGTAGCAGCTGGTTGGTTGCTGTTTGTGGGTGTAGCAGGGTGGCATTGTGCTGGCTACCGGGTCTGGGTCGGGCGCAGGCCCCCAGCTGAGCGCGACCGTAATCCGTGCACTCGCTGGGGCAGGAAACCCGGTTTTATCGCCTGTGCTGCACGCTTTTATTTAGTCTAAATCGGCTATCGATAAAGGCTCATGTGGGCCTGGAGAGGTGTTTATTTTTGGGGTGAAACAGCACGGAATTCTGTTTCTTGCCCGCCTTGAGTGCACTGCCAGTGTACTACGCCTTGCACAGTAAACTCTCGCTAAGCTCAGATACACACGCAAAAAAAATGCTGAACTTGAGGCTAAAACCCACCAACCTGAATAAAAAAATTCCGGCTTTCTCAAATCCGCAAAAAAATATAAAAACCATCAAAAATTATTTGTAATTGTGAGTTGTAACTTTTTAGCAATTCAACACCAATTGAAATCTCAATTCAGGTTGATAACAACACAGAATACGAGCCATGTCGAGTCCAACTGAGTTTATAGAAAATACGGTTATTGTTGTTTTTGGTGCTTCAGGAGACTTAGCTAAGAAGAAGACCTTCCCTGCTCTGTTTGGTTTGTTCAGAGAAGGGTACCTGAGCAGCAGTGTCAAGATCTACGGGTACGCGAGATCGAACCTGTCGACTGAGGACCTGAGGGAGAGAATCAGACCTTTTTTCAAGGTGACTACCGAGGAGGCCAAGGCCAAGATTGATGAGTTTCTGAGCCTGGTTACATACATTTCAGGCCAGTACGACACAGCCGAGGGGTTCAAGAAGCTGAACGAGTCAATTGTCGAGTTTGAAAAGTCGAGAAATGTCAAAGAATCACACAGACTGTTCTACCTGGCGCTGCCTCCATCTGTCTTTGTCAATGTTGCCAAAGAACTGAAAGAGAACGTCTACGACAAGTCGGGACTCACCAGAATCATTGTTGAGAAGCCGTTTGGCCACGACCTCAAGTCCTCAAGAGAGTTGCAGGACCAGCTATCTCCGCTGTTCACCGAGGAAGAGATTTACAGAATTGACCACTATTTGGGTAAAGAGCTGGTTAAGAACCTGCTGGTGCTGAGATTTGGTAACGAGTTCCTCAATGCGTCCTGGAACAAAAGCCACATCAGCTCGATCCAAGTTTCGTTCAAGGAGCCATTTGGAACCGAGGGCAGAGGCGGTTACTTTGACGATATTGGTATAATCAGGGACGTGATGCAAAACCATCTACTGCAAGTTTTGACTCTGCTGACAATCGAAAGACCCGTGTCGTTTGACCCGGAGTCTGTGCGTGATGAGAAAGTTAAAGTGCTCAAGGCATTTGCGCCAATTGATTTGGATGACATAATCCTGGGCCAGTACGACAAATCAGAGGATGGGTCTAAACCATCGTATTTAGACGATGCCACTGTTGACAAGAACTCTAAAGCTGCCACGTATGCGGCGATTCCGATCCAGATCAAGAACGAGAGATGGGAAGGTGTGCCAATCATCATGAGAGCTGGTAAAGCGCTGAACGAGGGTAAAGTGGAAGTGAGAATCCAGTACAAACCTGTTGCATCAGGCATGTTTGACTCGATTCCACCAAACGAGCTGGTGCTGAGAATCCAGCCAAACGAGGCTGTTTACATCAAATTCAACTCAAAAGTGCCAGGGTTATCAACTGAAACCACCCTAACTGATTTAGATCTAACTTACAAAAATAGATACAAAGACTTTTGGATTCCTGAGGCATACGAATCGCTAATCAGAGATGCATTACATGGAGACCACTCGAATTTTGTCAGAGACGATGAGTTGGACGTTTCGTGGAAGTTGTTTACTCCTTTACTGGAGTATATTGAGTCGCCAAGTGGTCCAACTCCTGTTAAGTATCCATATGGATCCAGAGGGCCTGCACATCTGCATGAATACCTAGAGAAGCATGGATACATATTTTCAGGACAGGACACGTACCACTGGCCTGTTACCAGAGCACAGGATCTCAAGGAGTAAGGGGCATTCCCAGAGCGTGAGTGATATCAATGTGTATATATTAGAACGGTATATAGGTAATAGTATCTCCTACATTGTTTTGCTTTTCACCATCTAAACAGCGTTAGCAATGTGCATATTGCAGCCAACCCAGGAAGTCAACCCAGGAAGTCAACCCAGGAAGTCAACCCAGGCAGCCAATTCAGGCAGCCAACCCAGGAAGTCAACCCAGGCAGCCAACCCAGGCAGCCAACCCAGGCAGCCAACCCAGGAAGTCAACCCAGGCAGCCAACCCAGGAAGTCAACCCAGGAAGTCAACCCAGGCAGCCAACCCCCGGAAGTCAATCTGGAGTTAGTGCCGGGAGTAAAAGTAGTCCTCTATCTCTGGTGGGTGATCCAGTTCGCAGACACGAATCCATAGTGAGAGTAGGTCGAGTAGGTCCATAGTGGGGGCAGCAGGTGTGCAGGATCAACAGCTATCGTCCCAGCACTGCTTGATAAACTTCTCCATATTCACACTCTTCTTGCTCTGGCCGAGGATCCACGGGTGCTGGAGCATCTGTCTCGGAGACGCACGCAGCTTGGGGTTCTTCTCGAGGCAGTAGGTGATAAAACTCTGGAACGACTTTGTCCACTGGATGTCGTCCTCATTCTTGAAAGTGGGCTGGAAGGTCATGATCATGGTGAGCACCTCGATGGGCGCGATGCCGTTGTCCTTGTCGATCGGGTACGGGAACTCGCCCATGGCCACTTCCAGCAGGGTAAGGCCCAGGGACCAGATGTCGCTGGTGACGCTATAGGGCTGGCCCTGGATGCGCTCCGGGGCCATGTAGTAGGACGTGCCGGTGAAGGTGGTGGCCAGGGAGTTCACCACGACGCCGCTGACGCCAAAGTCGCACAGCTTGATGTTCCCCTTGGAGTCCAGCAAGATGTTTTGCGGCTTGATGTCCCGGTGGATGATCCTGTTCTCGTGCAGGTACGACAGGCCCTTGAGCATGCTCTCTGCGATCTTGCCCAGCACCTTCTCGCCGATACGGCCGCCCCGCAGCTTCACCTGCTTGTAGATCGCGTCTAGCGACCGGCCCCCCATGTACTCCATGGAAATGCAGATGGTGGAGCCCTGCAAAAACATGCCGTAGTACTTGACGATGTACGGCGAGATGCAGCTCTTGTTGAACTGGAGCTCCCGCAGGATCTGCTTCTGCGTGTCCGGGTGGCTGTCCGTGAGGATGATCTCCTTGAGCGCAAAGATCTTGGTGCCGTGCTTGAGCCTGCACTTGGACACGGAGCCCCCCGCGCCCTCGCCCAGCAGGCTGAGCGTCACGATCTCGCCGTTCTTGCTCACGCGCTTCCAGCCCTCTTCGTCCAGCTCCTCCACGTCCTGCTGCTGGACTGCCGAGCGGCTCGTGTCCTCCTTGCTGTCGCGGGCGTCCCGCTGCTGCTCCATCTCCGCGATGATCTCGGCGCTGAACAGCTGCGGCGCCTGCTGCGGCTGCTGGGGCTCGCTGGGGTCTGCCCGCAGGCTCAGCGACTCCAGGCTGTGCACCACGCTGTGCGTGTCTATCGACAGCTTGGGCGGCGGCTGCTGCTGCTGCCCGCCCGGCAGTGTCGCAATCTTCAGCCGCGGCGACCTGCTCTTCTTGCTCGCAGTCGGCGGTCTCAGAAGCGGCGGTGGTGCTGACATCGTTCCGCTATTTTGCTCTTCCAGTGGTTTTAGTGGTGAATTATTTTTCACACCAACTGCCTCAACTGCCACAAAGTGGCTCTGGCACGAAGTGCCACCAGCTCCTCCCTGCCCTCCGGTGCACCCTGCTCGCCATCAGCACACCACTACATTACACCACAACAATGCTCACTGCTTACTGCTACTGCTATTGGTTGTTGACTTGGTAGTACCAAGCATACTCTTCACGGTGAGACCGCCCACCGCCTACCCCTGTAGCCCACACCTGGGTGCATTGAAATCCTGGTAGATGCTCTAATCCTTTAGGATCACTTCTGTTGCCTCATAAAACGGCACTCATTCAAAGAGGTTCGAAGTTGCCAGCAGACCTCACTCTTCTGGTACACAACCACAATACCACTGTAGTACTGTAGTACTGTTGTACTGTTGTACTGTAGTACTATTGTACTGTTGTACCGTACCACTGTAGTACTGTTGTACTGTTGTACCGTACCACTGTAGTACTGTAAACGTCATAGTACAACTTTGCTCAGCACAGTTGCACTAGCACAGCAGTAGAGCGCGAGAACAAGTGTAAATGTAAGAGTACGTGGTATCGTGCTACTGTGTTGCTGTGCCACTGTGTACTCTTTATGGTGGTACCACCGTGGTACAGTAGTACAGCACGCGTATCAGAGTGTACTGTGCCAGAACATAGCACAATGGTACTGTGGTACTGTGCACTGTAGTTCAATGGATGGCTGTGTGGGCCTTCGAATTTACCGCTTGACAATGGTGATTGGCACTGGGGCCCTGCTCAATCATGTTAGTCTACATACTCTGGCTGGTTGCAGTTGTGAAGCGCACCCAAATAACAAACTTTACATACTCTGCAGAACCACCGCAAGATACTGAATCCAGACTGCAGAGTTTGTCCCCAGCTGTAGCTACAGCAGATAGCGTGGTAAACCAGGGAACAAATATTAAAACTACTCACACCAATACTAACTACTACTATTGAAATCAACGGCTTTGCTACTCTTCACTCCGCTTTGCGCGTTGTTCAATATTACCTACCACTGCTCAGTTATAAATCCCCATGGGCTACTGTACGATTTTCGAATCAACACTTATCTCAAACAACCTGTTCCATCCCAAGTCGCCTTGCGGTGCTATTGTGTACTTGGTGTCCTATCAACTTAGTGTTCCATACAGTGAGATATTCAGCACCATAGCTTTGTCACTCCAGGATGCTTTGCCCCTCTTTTACAGCTTTCTTCAACACCAATTCAAAAGACGTAGGTTGCAAGATCTTGTTACCTTCTATGATCAAAGTTAGATTGTGCTCTTAGTTACATAGAAGCGTACGTCAAAGACATCAGAACTCCAGTCAAGCTCAATACTGAAAAGACATATGATGCTTTGTAGAATCCTACGACTAAAACAGTGCTAGTTACGTACTGGTGGGCAGTACTGTGAGTACTAGTGCCAACTACAATTCCTGTAGTAGCATTTCAATTCAACACCAGACAGATACTAGGCGTATTTCTCTTGAATCACAAGTCAACGGAGGAAGTCAGGTAAGCTGGAGCTTGAAGCTGCGGAGATCCAGATACCCTATTTGCGTATGTGCTGACCCCAAAGGTGGCGTACCTTGACGCACTGGGCTCCACATGGGGTTTACGTTGTTGGTTTGGTAGGATCCAGCAAGACAGAGTGTAAGAGGAAGCGTTGATTGAAAGTGCAATACATAGATAAACGGTCCAAGGTTTGGGTGAGATGGCTACTCAAAGATGTCAGCCTCTTCGTCGTCGTCGTCCACCACCTCGTCGTTGTTGTCGGCAGCAGCACTCTTTGCTGGCGTGCCCACGCCCGTGGACAGCCCAGGCCTGTAAACGGAGACTGGGTGGGCCCTGCTGTTGTAGGCTCTAGTAAACTTGGACTTGACCTTGGCAGGCACCTTCTTGATGAGTGCGGCAGTGGCACAGGGCCCAATGGCGAGGTCCATGAGCGCGTCCCAGTCGGCCTTGCTCAGGTAGTAGTAGTCCAGGGTCTCAATGATGGCGTCAATGTCCGGGTCGGCGGCTGTGAGCGGGTCGAGCAGCTTGCGCACCAGCAGGGGCACGTACTCGAGGCGGAGCTCTGTCTGGCTGGCGCCCGTTCTCAGCCGGGCGCGGTAGTTGATCTCCGTCAGCAGCCTGTAGAACTTGCCCGTCTTGGAGTTCTGGCCCAGCCAGCCCGTGAAGTTGATGCGGCTGGTGATGGTGCCCGCGACGTACGACGCAGGCAGCACCGTGGACATCACGGCGTGGAACGGCATGAGGGACCACTGCTGGTCTGCGCTGTGGATCTTGCTGTCGACAATGTCACCAAAACTGATAGCGTCTGCCGCCTGTGCCACGAGCTCGAGGTGCTGGAGCTTGGACCCGCCGCGTGCAGGCCTGGTGGAGAGGTAGTTCTCCTGTAGCATGAGCGGAACAAACGCATGGTCGTCAAAGTAGTACTCCATCTTCTTGTAGAGCGGGACGGTGGAGTTGGGCAGGTAGATCTGGCCGTTGAGCAGTCGAGGAATGATGTCGAAGGGCTTGAGGGCCACGTTCTTCTGCCAGGACTTGGAGATGTCGTCCGCGTTGGCGCAGGTGATGGCCTTCTGGGTGCGGGAGACGGTCGAGAGCAGGTTGATGATCTGGCGGATGTCGTTGGAGGTGGTGGCCACGAGGTTGTCCACAACGTTGGGGTCGAGCTTGATGTGCTCGCGCAGCGCAATGGTCATGAGCCGGGACTTCATCTCCTTCGCAGAGGGTCTGCGGAACGGGATGTCCAGCGTGACTCTGTCGAAGGGTCTCATCTTGGGCAGGGACTTGTCGTTGCAAATAAGGATCAGAGGCACCTGTGTCTTGCGGCAGTAGCTTGCGAGCTGGCCCACACCACCACGGTCGCCCCCGGACATGCCGTCCACCTCGTCCATGATGATGACAAACTTGCTCTGCCTGGTGTCCTTGCTGAAGTAGCCCACGACCGACGAGTTGCCGAGGGCGTTGCCCACGCGGGCATTCAGCAGGTTCTTGCTGCGCACGTCGGACGCGTTCTGCTCGAGCACGTCGTAGCCCAGCTTCTTGGCCACCAGGTGCGCGGCAGTGGTCTTGCCAATGCCAGGCGGGCCGTGCACCAGGATCGCACGCATCTCAGTCTCGCCCTTCTTGGGCTTGCCGGACCCAAACGTGGCGTGCCACTGCTCCAGCCACGTGTACATGCGCTGGACAGACGACTTGTTGCCGCAGATGTGCGCGAGCTCGGTGGGCGCGTACTTGACGGTCCACAGCTTCTCGTCGTCTGTTTTGAGCTTGCCCAGGCTCGCCACGTTGCCGGACTCGCGTGCCGCCTTGATCTTGCGGGCAAGCTCGCGCGCCTGCTGCTCCTGCTGGGCTGCGAGCTTCGCTGACTCCTGGAGCTCGTGCTCCTCCTCCTGCTTCTTCTTAAGCCGGGCCTTTTCTGCAGCCTCGCCAGAACCCCCAGCCTCGGGCATGCCCCGGATGAGCTGGAAGAAGCCGTCCTGGTTGATTGCCTTGATCTTGAGCTTCTTGATCTTGGCCACTTTGGCCGGGCCTGCCTCTTCGCCCAGCACCACCACAGATGTTTTGGACGAGATGGACTTTGTCACTTTGGCACCGTACTTTTTGGCCAGGTTCTCGCTCTCGTCGCGGGAGATGTTGGGCAGCACGCCCGTGAACACCATTGTGAGCCCGAGCAGGCAGTTTGGCGCGCCCTGTGGCAGCTCCAGGGTGCCCTCTTGGACGGGCAGCGTTGCCTGGTGCGCCTTGAACGCCTGGTAGTTGAAGCCCTCGCCCGTGGCGACCGCCTCGGGCAGCTCAGCGTCTGGGATCGTGTTCAGCACGTCCACAGCGGTGGCCGTAGCTCCAGCCCCAGCCTTTTGGCTGGTCTGGCTCGCCTTTTTCTGGCTCGCCTGGGTCTGTTGGGCCCCCGCTGGGCCCTTCTGTGCCTTCACCTGGCTTGCCTGGGTCTGCTGGGCCCCCGCTGGGCCCTTCTGTGCCTTCACCTGGCTTGCCTGGGTCTGTTGGGCCCCCGCTGGGCCCTTCTGTGCCTTCACCTGGCTTGCCTGGGTCTGTTGGGCCCCCGCTGGGCCCTTCTGTGCCTTCACCTGGCTTGCCTGGGTCTGCTGGGACGAACTCGTTCTGTCCACCAGCTCCATCAGCTCGTCGTCGTCCCCAAACTCGTCGTCGCCGCCTCCTTGGGCACTGTCAGCACTGCTCTTCACCTCCACCACGTCGTGCTCCTCATCCTCAATCACAATTGGCTCACCGCCCTCACCACCCAACTTCCCACCCAGTTTGGGCTTCTTGGTCTTGGGCTGCGCGTCATCGCTCTGGCTTCTCTTCACCGCCTGTACGTTAGCAGCAGCTCCACTCCACTCAGTCGCCTACTCACCTTGTTGCCAAAGAAGTTGCGGATGTCCACCATCTTGTGCTGTTATTCGCAAATGCAAAAATAATTCGCGTTTTCATTTTGCGAATTTGCGAAAAATGGACAATTAGCAGAAGCGACGAATGGCGAAGAAGAGCAAGCAGAAGCAGAAGCAGAAGCAGCAGGATACTGTGAGGAGCCATGGCGAGAGCAGCGACGTGGAGGGTGCAGGTGCTGTGCTGGCTGGTGAGCCCGCAAATGATGAGCCCGCAAATGGTGGTGAGCCAAAAGGTGGTGAGGCTGGTGACGGTGAGGCGCACCCAGAAGCGCCCCAGGGGGCCCAGGACCGGGCCCAGGACGGGCGTGGGGCCGGCAGCGAGGCCGAGGTTGAGCAGTTGCGGGAGCAGGTGCGGCAATTGACGCTGCAGCTGGCAGAGAGCACTAAAGAGGCCCAGCCAGAGGACCAGGAAGACCCCCAGGCGGCACAGCTCCGCCAGCAGCTCGCCGAGACCGAGCAGGAGCGCGCCAAAGTGCAGTCGCAGTACGAAACACTGCTGAGCAGGCTGAGCTCGATGAAGTCGCTCTTCACCAAGATGAAGGAAAACGAGCAGGAGCTCGAAACCACCAGAGACCAGATCAACGAGGTGGAGGCGCAGAACGCTATGCTCCGCGGCAAGTACGACGCTGTTCTCAAGGAGAAGCTCGAGCTCGAGAAGGGATTCCAGGCAATCAAGGCGGAATCGCTGGATCTGAACAGCGAGTGCGACCGGCTCAGCAGCGAGCTGAGGGCACTTAAGGCGGACACGTCCAGCACCAGTGCTGAGGCTGCGCAGCTTCGGGCCCAGGCAGAACAGCTGCGCGAGGAGAAAGAGGACCTGCTGATTGCGCTGCAGAACAGCAAGATCGAGAACGACGGGCTGAACGACGAGATCGCCACGCTGAGAACCAAGACTGAGACCCAGCAGGCAGCCGTCGCTGACCTCACGCAGCAGGTGCACAGCCTGCAGGCGGCAATGGAGCAGGCCACTACTGCCAACGAGGAAACCATCAATTCACTGAAGATCGACAACTCCACTAGCCGCATCAAGATCGAGAGGCTCAACACCGAGATTCAGAGGCTCCAGGACCAGGTGAGCGAGCTCACACTGAAGAACCAGCAGCTCGAAAAGTCCAATGAGGAGAAAACACACCTCCAGCAGGAACTGAAAGAGAAACAGCTGCAAATTGGCAAGCTGCGCCACGAAGCAGTGATACTCAACGAGCACCTCACCAAGTCGCTGCAGCTCATCAAGAGAAACAGCGACGCCGAGACCGTGGACAAGGAGCTGGTGACCAACCTGTTCATCTCGTTCCTCAACATCCCACGAGGCGACGGCAAGAAGTTTGAAGTGCTGCAGCTCATTGCCAACTTTTTGAACTGGACCACCGAGCAGAAGATCCAGGCCGGGCTGTCCCACGTGGCCACGGGCACGGCGGGGGGCAGTGTGGGCCGCGCAGACAGCTTTGTCTCGCTCTGGACCGAGTACCTGGAGAAGGAGAGTGCTGCCAGCCCGCAGCAGTAGCTGCCTTGGTCACTGTATAGCTGAGCAATAGATATAACTAGAGTGCCGTGCACCCTTCCAAACAGTGTCTGCCCGGCCAGTAAGGCAGGACGTTAAGCCCCGTTTTCCCCCCAGCTTCCTATGCTGTCCCAGCACCAACTACATGAACTGGGTGGTGCAGTGCTCACAATGGCCTTATCTCCTATCAGAAGAAGCTCCCACCCTAATACACAGTGGGTACCAGCTCGTAGGCGCCAGAGGAGCCGGGTGTAGAAATTCTGGTTTGGTTCTACTGGTTTCTACTGGTTGGTTAGGCTCTACTGCTCTGCTGGGTCGGGCCATCTACCGTAAAAAATAAAAATTTCCTCCACCAAACCCAACAGATAATGTTTGCTAGAACCCTCCAAGTTTGCAGCCTGCGCAGCGTGAGAGCCAGTGGCCTGAGATTCACCTCGACGGGTCCCAGCCCAGCTCTGGAGACTGCGGTTTCGGTGCTGAAAAGGGACCTGAAGAAGGCAATGCTGGCCAAGGACGCGGTCAAGAGAGACACCATCAAAGGGCTCATGTCGAGCATCAAGAACAAGCAGATCGACGACAAGAGCTTTGACGAGTTTGCGCTGTTTGACCTTTACAAGAAGGCGATCCAGCAGAGAAGAGACTCGATCCTGGAGTACACCAAGCTGGGCAGAAAAGACCTGGTTGAAAAAGAGGTTGCCGAGCTCGAGATTATCGAGACGTACATGGACGAGCTGCCTGTTGCCTCTGACCAGGAGCTGACCGAGAAGATCAACGAGCTGCTCAGCACCCTGACTGACGAGACCCTGTCGATGAAGGACGTGATGAAGAAGGTGGACTGGTCCAAGGCCAGAGAGGAGTTCAGAGCCTCCGAGCAGTCGGTCAGGGCCACCCTGGCCAAGGTGTTCCGCTCCAAGCAGAAGAAATGAGTCACTGTACATACTGGTCAACTGACAACTGTCCCACTGATCTGTAGTTTCTTTAATATGCTGCATAACTGGTGGATTTGCCCAACTGTTCAGCCAGCTTGTTTCACCACAGCGGTGGGTCTACGTCCCCTAGCAGACTTGAACCATACTTCTTGATTTCCCAACGGGGCCCTGAGCTATTTATGTTGATGTCGGGACTCTTCATCTTACTTGCACGGGTGCTCTAGTGAGTACATCTCTTCCAGCTTTCCAGTGTGTAGTGAGAACATTGGTGTTCCTCGTTTGTAATGTAGTCAACTGCAATTGTGCTAGGGACTTTAAAGTCCTTTAGCGGACTACCGTTTGAAATTTCTCAGTCAGTGGTATCTCCATTGTGGACTCTCACAATGAATACTTCTTTTAGACGTTTTTCTACTCTTATGAGGGTGCAGTGCGGACTCAATGTATCTCTGACTGAATGTTTTTGATCCTCTTGGACCCTGCAATGACTACCTGGACTACATGTTTTCATTGGGACGCACCTCGTAGACTACAAATCTTGATTGAGACTCCAATTGAATCTCTTATAGCTGTGTTTGTACTACATGCACCTCCACCATTAATGGACAACTTCACCCGCTGGACCCTCTAAATGTGGCGGACTACAGTGGATGTCTCGTTCTGTGCAGAGTCCCAATGGGTGCATGAAAGTTTGGACTTCCTATTTGGGACGCGTATTGCCAAAACGCGAAATTGTCGTTTTTGTATGTTTTTTTCCTGCAAAATGAGATTTTAATGCGAAATTGAAATTTTCATCCTCTTGGAACCATTTTAAGTGATCTAAGCAGCTGAAAGAGCGAAATGAGAGGTGAGTGAAGTGCAGGCGGTGCAGGACTATGAGGGCCGGGAACTAACACGCGAAGACTACAAAATAGTCGTGCTGGGTGCAGGTGGTGTTGGTAAATCGTCACTAACTGTCCAGTTTGTGCAGGGCGTGTACATTGACACGTACGATCCCACCATTGAGGACTCGTACCGCAAGCAGATCGAGGTGGACAGTCGCGCGTGCGACCTGGAGATCCTGGACACCGCCGGGGTGGCCCAGTTCACTGCCATGAGAGAGCTGTACATCAAATCGGGCAGAGGGTTTCTGCTGGTGTACTCCGTCACCGACAAGAACTCTCTGGAGGAGCTGTTGAGTCTTAGGGAGCAGGTGCTGCGAATCAAGGACTCCGAGAACGTGCCAATGGTGCTGATCGGCAACAAGTGCGATCTGGTGGACGAGAGAGTGCTGCAGCCAGAGGACGGAATCAAAATCAGCGAGAAATGGGGCAGAGTCCCCTTCTACGAGACCTCAGCCATGCATAAGACCAACGTGGACGAGGCGTTTGTCGACGTGGTTAGACAAATAATGAGACAGGAGTCCATGGAGAACAAAAAGCTGCAAGACCAGGCAGCACAAAATAGCACTAATCACAACAGTAATAGCCATAATAACAGTCATAGTAACAACAGCAACAGTGTCGGTCACAACAGTATCACTGGTGGTACTGGCGGCAGCAACCTCAACAGCAGCAACATGGCCCACGAGGCCCCAGGACAGTCCTCCCAGTATAAAAAGAACCAACCACTAAGACAAAACCAGAAACAGTCGAGCTCTGCTCCGGTCAAGAAGAAGAAGAAGAAGTCGAGCTGTGTCGTGTTCTGATTGGACACCCTTTAATTAACTAATATACATTTTTAAGATCCTCTCTTTCTGGTTGAACTGGCATACCAGCTATTGATAGATAGACCTCTTAATATACACTTTCGGTGCACTGTACCCGGACAGTTGATCTACATAGTTTAACCACGTACTGCAAACTGATCACATCTCAGCTTTCTGTTGAATCTACTTGTCTAACAAAACCTGACTAGCTTATTCAGGCATCTCAGCTTTCAGTCGAATCTACTTGTCTAACAAAACCTGACTAGCTTATTCAGGCATCTCAGCTTTCAGTTGAATCTACTTGTCTAACAAAACCCGACTAGCTTATTCAGGCATCTCAGCTTTCAGTTGAATCTACTTGTCTAACAAAACCTGACTAGCTTATTCAGGCATCTCAGCTTTCAGTTGAATCTACTTGTCTAACAAAACCTGACTAGCTAATTCAGGCATCACAGCTTTCAGTTGATTCTACTCTTATGAAACTTGTCTAACAAAACCTGACTAGCTTATTCAGGCATCACAGCTTTCAGTTGATTCTACTCTTATGAAACTTGTCTAACAAAACCTGACTAGCTTATTCAGGCATCACAGCTTTCAGTTGATAATGGTGACACACTACTCCTATAAAAATTGTCTAAGAAACTGAGTTTGATATTATTGGACTTGCATAGTCTTGAACACCAACCTCCGGGTCCAGCCTCTTCACATACACCACTGGAAGCAGCACATCAGCCTCTCCCTTTGGTGCCCTTAGGTTTAACCTTCTGATCGTCCTTCCAACTACCTTCAAACAGGTGATGAACATATGCCATCTCGTCATCAGTAGCTCTTGACCCCATGTGTCCCACCCCAGGGCTAAAACTTGTGATCGGTAGCACAATTACATCATCAAACACCACCGGTTGGGTCATGAGTGTGAAGAACCTCCAGTCAACCACCTGTGGGTTGTTCAGATCAATGTTCGCGTTGTACTCATTCTTCTCATTCATGTTTTTGATGTTAATCCGACTTTTGTACTTCAGCAGATCCTGCAAATACTTGAATATCTCGTCGGTAAAGATCCCTGGTCCTGTCCAGTTCATTATATCTCCCCCAGCGTCCTTGCCTGTGATTTTATTGAGCTCGCCGCTCTCTTTCTTCTTCAACGTGATCTCTGTTATCTTCGCAATCAACTCGCCCAGCATTGGATGCCCAACTTTACTCATAATGGTCCACTGGCAAAACTGGATTCTGCGCGCATAGTAGTCGTTCCAGTCTGGTCTGTCTGGGTCTGCCTCGATTCCAATAATGAGCCCCCCATTGTTAACTTCCCCGTATAGCTTGCTTTGGCTAACAACCCAGTCCTTCACCGGCTTGATCCCCATTGTATCAATGTCCGAGTACACACCGCCACGCGCAAACAGAATCAAGTACCTGAAAAAATCAGCTTTTAGGATAGTCTTTGGTAGCAAATTGTACGCATTCAAAACTTTTGGCACCGATTTGTACAAAGTCTCAATCAGTTCTTGAGAAATCGAGTCAGGAATTAGGTTGTAGTTGTATTCTGGGTTCAACTTTTCCCATTGCTCTGCGTTCCTCCTGAATTTCTTGCTCAATCTCGCATCATCTTTACCATATTTCCAAGTTTGCCATATAAACTTGGGTACCTCACTCTGTGGATCGTATGGGTACTGATACGCGAGCTGCTCCCTCAGCGTGGATTCCTCAGTGAGCCTGTTACCTAGTCCCTTCAGGCCAGTAGCTAGCAATGGCTCCGTGTTCCCATTGGCTTCGTCTGGCTGCAGCCTGGATAGTTTATTCCATTGCTTCCTATATCCATTCCTGATGGAATAAATCGAGTTACAAGTATTGTACACTATCACTAGCCCAAACACTATCACTAGAAGTGGCTTATATCTTCTGAAAAGGATCTTGAACCCTTTCATTTTTGGCCACTTTTCAGTTATATTGTTTTATATTAAAATGTTTTGCAAACCCTGAAAGAAAAAAAATATATGAAAAAGCTAATTTTAGCATTAGCCAACAGAGGACACCAGTCAAACTACAATTTTATAATAATTGAATATTAATTGAAAAGAATACAAAACTTTCTCTTCATCTATAAACCTCCCGAAAACACTGTATAAAAACAAATTATTTTTTGAAAACACATAACAGCCACTCTCTTATAATTGATGGGTGTGGATGTCATCGCGATGCTCCACTTTGACCATTGGTCTGTACTCTGGTTTCCACATCTGACTCTTAACCCATTCAACACAGGCATCAAACTCTCTTGGGACTTTGACCGTGTGGTCAGTACCTGGTTGGTTTTCCGACTCCACTCTTGCAACACCGTCTTCAAGTGCCTGCAAGATAACTGCAGCTGCAACCTTTGAAGATGTGTCGTTGATAACTTCTAATGGTGGTAACAATCCACCCTTTTCGTTATCTTTCAATGGTGACAATGATGCCAATTGATCCACAGCTGCACTAATCATCTTATCGCTGATAACAGTGGCTCTGGATAAAACCGCACCTAAACCAATACCTGGGAAGGAGAAACAGTTGTTGTTTTCTGAGATGACCCAGCCGTCAACTGGTGGGAATGGAGAACCGGTGGCAACCATCGCATCATTGTTGGTCCATGCCATCAAGTCCACTGGGAATGCTTCATGCAATCTGGTTGGATTGGACAATGGGAAAATGATTGGTCTCTTGTTGTGTTTGTACATTTCTTGGACAATTTCTTTGGTAAAAGCTCCAGCTTGTGTAGAACATCCAATTAAACATGTTGGTTTCACCTTCTTGACAACTTCAAATAGCGATTTGGTGTCAATACCTTCCCAGTCTTCATCATCATCTGCATATAGTTGTTGATCTGGAGTGGAGGAATCTTTCATTGATTTCTTAATTAATCCTCTGATATCTAATGCGTGAATCTTGGATCTGGCTTCCTCTGGGGTTGCTCCTTTGGTAACCATATGGTTAACAATTTGGTCTGCAATTCCTAAACCTGCTGAACCTGCTCCATAGATAACAATTTCAGATTCTAGTAATTCTCTGTTGGTGTGTTTTAATGCTGCAACTAATGATGCCATAACAACTGCACCAGTACCTTGAATATCATCATTGAAACATGGAATTTCGTTTCTGTATTTTTGTAGAATAGGTCTTGCAGTGGTAACACCAAAATCTTCAAAGTGAACAACAGCATTTGGATATTTGGTTTTAACTGTTTGAATAAATTTAGCAACAAATTCATCGTATTTTTCTCCACGAACTCTTTCAAATCTGTTACCCATATACAAGTCATCGTTTAACAATTTCTTGTTATTGGTACCAACATCAAGACAAACTGGAATAACTCTACCTGGGTGAACACCACCACATAAAGTCATCAAAGCTAATTTGGAGATGGAGATACGAACACCACCAATACCTTGGTCACCAATACCTAAAATACCTTCACCGTCGGAAACAACAATATAGTCAATATCTTTATCTTCGCCAAATTGGCCCATTCTTTGTGGAATGGTATCTGGTTGAGTGATATCCAAGAAACAACCTTCTGGTTTTCTAAATCTGTGGGAATAGGCTGCAATAGCATCACCTTCAGTTGGGGTGTAAATGATTGGGACTAATTCTCTGATGTGTCTTCTAACTAATTCGTAGAATAAAACTTTGTTCTGTACTCTCATTGACGAACAGAAATCGTTCTTAGCTAATGGGGTCTTCAGATAACAAACTTGCTTGTATGCTCTTTCAACTTGGTCATCCAAGGTGTTAACTTGTGGAGGTAATAAACCAACAAGTCCAAAAGCTTCTCTTTCTTCCTCTGTGAAGGCTGAACCTTTATTGAATAAAGGTGAGTTTAATAATTGAAAACCAGTTAGTGAACACTCGATTGGTCCATCAACTGATAATCTTGTGGATTTTGGAACGTTGATTTGCTCCTTGGCTAATTTACCAATTGGTCTTCTAATATCATTAGCATGCTTCTCGTGTGATCCATTCAAAGTTTGATCAAATGTCATGTTGTAGATATTTATTATATATGGATTTTCAGTATATTAAATTCAGCTAAATTCAATAAACAATAACTGTTAGTTATGATATAAAACTTTTCTATCACCAAACAGCGAAACGAAGCTATTTATATACTTTACTAAAGTGGGTCAAACTGGTGTATATTTTTATGTCCATTATCCCAGCGCATTGAAAGACATTAAACGTCCAAATTTATCCGGTACGCTCCAGCGGCTATTGATCGGCGCAACACTTGGGTGAATTCTTTTCACGACGCAAAGCGGTGCTTTAATGGGCTGGTTCCGTGTGTATATAGATATTTCGCTCTATCATTCGCTAAACAGTCATGCTCTACGGTCACGGTACTACCATCGGCTCTTTTCTTCCACTCTTCTACCCTTCTGTTCAGTCATTTAACGCTGCAAAAGCAACCAAAAGAGGGGCGGAGAGTCTCGGGTGCGCCCCGTACCATTCGCCACTATACGACTTCTTCCGTACTGGTTGCTGCTTACTCATAGACGAACTCGGCGTGCCAAACACTTTGCTGCTTGGCTAGCAGCTGTATAGTTCTGTCCACCAGACGTCCGGTGTCCTCTATCAAAATGCACGGTTTATAATTCACTGATGGACGCCCGGGTCCCTCAAAATGGGCAAAACTGTAATTAGCCCCAAATAGGCTATTTATCGGAACATTTCGCTTGAGGGGAACTTGTGCTAAAACGGCGAAACAGAGCCGTAAGTGCTTAGTAATTGCTCTGAAATACGTTGAATGGAATTCGAACAGTTCTGAGTTGGGGCGAAGGTGTGGTACTTGCTGTTAGAAGTGCAGTCAGCACAAAAGGCTGTTGGTGACACCTCTGTGTAGTGTGAGCTATTTGTTTGCGAGTAACACTACTCTTTACTAGTAACTGATGGTGCTGTCAGCCTAACTTGATGGTCAGCGACGCATCCAACCCGTTAACAACTTTGCTCACATCGGTGGCGAGATCCAGATCTTGCTACTTGATCTAGTAAGTTTGAGAAAATAACAGTTTACACAATTTAGTTCCAGGCTGCACCATTACTTTATTTATAGACTTAATTATACAAAATTAAGTAACTTTTACATATAAGAAAATAGCTTATTAAGAAGTATGTTAGCAAAAGACAAAACATCAGCGTGAGAAAACCAGAAACTAAACCAAAAGTGTGCTGTATTTCTATGTGGTGGAAGAGTGGTATTACGCAGATCCGCAGTGTCCACTTGCTTCCTGGCGGCATCCCAGCATATCATGTGGGAGGTGTCTGTCATCTGCCACCATAAAGCGTACTAAGTTGTTTTGAATCGGTTCACTACACAGGTCATCGATCTTACGATCTTGGTACAACTAGAAGATCTTATGTTAACATTGCCATGTTACATAAATTACACATTCAACATAACCAAACAGTTGCTAGAATTGCAGGCTGCTTCAAGGTCCTACAATATCCTTGAAATAACAGTAACAGTTTTCCCGATTGCAAGCACAAACAGCGAGATACAGATACCTACATACATTGACGCAAGAAACAGAAATTTTCTATTGTTCACTTCTACTATTCGTATGTTTTTTGCGAGCGAGCGTCTGGTTACATCGAAGTCCAGTAATGCCTGCCACCCCCTAGAGATCTTTCTAGTAAGTTCAATCTTCTCTTGAAGGGGTCAAAGCAAAAAGCATGAGCATGAATTTATCACCAAATCTTGTTTCGTTTCTGAGAATATGCTTTCACCAAAATGATCAAATAGTGAAATATCTGTTGTCTTGAAATGCAATAAGTTCTAGAAAAAGATTTTTTGCACATCGTGCATTGCATCATGCTGTCTATATCTCAACCAGTTCTGTTGCTCCAGTACTTGACCAAATTAAAGAAAAAAACTGTTTAAATACCACACATCCTAGCTATGGTCCCATTAATTGAATAATACACTACAACCCCATCTCATAACGTTTTAGTTATTGGCTATACAGGACAGCTAAATGAAGGCTTTCGTACTGATTATAGCGTTCTTATCGTTTTTAACGTCAAGTTCCTTAGCTTCCACCTGTGCCCCATTATATGGTCAATGTGGTGGCAAGTACTGGAACGGTGCTACTTGCTGCGAAGCAGGATCTCACTGTCAGTATCAGAACGACTTTTATTATCAATGTGTTGCAGGTGAAGGTGCTGCTGCTACTACAACTACTTCACCAACTACGACAAAAACCGAACCAACCGCAACACAAACGGTACCAAGTACGACAAAAACCGTATCAACCACAACACCAACCACATCAACTTTAGCGTCTGACAAAAACTGTGCTCCATTGTATGGACAATGTGGTGGTAAGAACTGGAATGGTGCTACTTGCTGCGAAGCAGGCTCTCACTGTCAGTATCAGAACGACTTTTATTATCAATGTGTTGCAGGTGAAGGTGCTGCTGCTACTACAACTACTTCACCAACTACGACAAAAACCGAACCAACCGCAACACAAACGGTACCAAGTACGACAAAAACCGTATCAACCACAACACCAACCACATCAACAACCGCGAAAGAAACGACCACATCAACTTTAGCGTCTGACAAAAACTGTGCTCCATTGTATGGTCAATGTGGTGGTAAGGATTGGAACGGGGCTACCTGCTGCCAAGCGGGATCTCACTGTCAGTATCAGAATGACTTTTATTATCAATGTGTTGCAGGTGAAGGTGCTGCTGCCACTACAACTACTTCACCAACTACGACAAAAACCGTACCAACCGCAACACAAACGGTACCAAGTACGACAAAAACCGTATCAACCACAACACCAACCACATCAACTTTAGCGTCTGACAAAAACTGTGCTCCATTGTATGGACAATGTGGTGGTAAGAACTGGAATGGTGCTACTTGCTGCGAAGCGGGATCTCACTGTCAGTATCAGAATGACTTTTATTATCAATGTGTTGCAGGTGAAGGTGCTGCTGCCACTACAACTACTTCACCAACTACGACAAAAACCGTACCAACCGCAACACAAACGGTACCAAGTACGACAAAAACCGTATCAACCACAACACCAACCACATCAACAACCGCGAAAGAAACGACCACATCAACTTTAGCGTCTGACAAAAACTGTGCTCCATTGTATGGTCAATGTGGTGGCAAGCATTGGAACGGTGCTACCTGCTGCCAAGCGGGATCTCACTGTCAGTATCAGAATGACTTTTATTACCAATGTGTTGCGGATGAAGGATCTGAGGCTCCAACACCTACCACAGTTATATTGACTACATCTACACCGGACCAGTCAGTTTCTACTTCGGTACATGCATCTCCATCTGAAACTGTTGAGACAACAACTACACCCTCTGTTACTCCTGCCATGGTCACTTCTAGTTTAGCTGCACAAGACCATACTTCATCTACATCCAATACTGCTAAAAATACTACACCATCTGTCAGTAAAGAAACAGAAACTATTACCTCTCCTCCATCATCAACAGCAGCAACTGAATCGTGTGCTTCCAGATATGCTCAATGTGGCGGTATTGGATGGACAGGTGCGTCATGCTGTCAACAAGGAAACTACTGCTCAGCACAAGACCTCTACTATTATCAATGTGTTGAAGGTGACTCAGCAGACTCACCTCCACCAATCCTAACATCCACCAGAAGCGATCCGTTGCCTTGTAACACCATTTGGGGACAATGTGGTGGTATTACCTGGACTGGTGCTTTGTGCTGCCAAACTGGATTGTCTTGTGTTTCTCTGGACAAGTACTATTACCAATGTTTGCCTGGATCAGCAAGAGCAACAGCAACAGCCACGCTAAAAACAGCTTTGCCACACGGAACAATGACTGAAAAAACATCCACCCCAGTAACCACTACGACAACAAACACCGGTCCATGTCAAACACTATACGGACAGTGTGGTGGTAAGAACTGGAAAGGTGCTACCTGCTGCCAAGCGGGATCGTACTGTCAATATCAGAATGACTTTTATCATCAATGTATTGCAGGAGAAGGTTTGGAAACAACTCTATCACCAGAAACAGTAACAGAAACAACATCTACAACAAGTTCAGATATTCCAACTGCGTCAAGCGCACCTACTAGACCAAACACATCATTACCAACGCCATCAATACTTACAAGCTCATCAGTATCAACTGGGTCCCTAACTAGTCTTGAAGCCTCAACTACCTCACCACTAAAAACCAACGTAGCAATATCAACTTTAGCGTCTGACAAAAACTGTGCTCCATTGTATGGACAATGTGGTGGTAAGAACTGGAATGGTGCTACTTGCTGCGAAGCAGGCTCTCACTGTCAGTATCAGAATGATTTTTATTATCAATGTGTTGCAGGTGAAGGTGCTGCTGCTACTACAACTACTTCACCAACTACGACAAAAACCGAACCAACCGCAACACAAACCACATCATCAGCCACATCATCAGCCACATCATCAGCCACATCATCAGCCACAACACCAACCGTACCAACCACAACACCAACCATATCACCAACTGTGAGAGCAGTTCAAGCATCAACAGAAGTCACAACAAAAATCTCTTCTACTTCGTCATCACCAGAAACTACTACATCAACTTCAGCTTCAGCTTCAGACGAAAACTGTGCTCCATTGTATGGTCAATGTGGTGGCAAGCATTGGAACGGTGCTACTTGCTGCGAAGCAGGCTCTCACTGTCAGTATCAGAATGACTTTTATTATCAATGTGTTGCAGGTGAAGGTGCTGCTGCCACTACAACTACTTCACCAACTACGACAAAAACCGAACCAACCACAACACCAACCACATCATCAGCCACATCATCAGCCACAACACCAACCGTACCAACCACAACACCAACCATATCACCAACCATATCACCAACTGTGAGAGCAGTTCAAGCATCAACAGAAGTCACAACAAAAATCTCTTCTACTTCGTCATCACCAGAAACTACTACATCAACTTCAGCTTCAGACGAAAATTGTGCTCCACTGTATGGTCAATGTGGTGGTCAGACCTGGAATGGTGCTACCTGCTGCCAAGCGGGATCTCATTGTCAGTATCAGAACGACTTTTATTATCAATGTGTCGCAGGAGAAGATTCTGATGCTACCACACCAGCTACATCTACTACACATACATCAATACCTGAGCACTCATCTGACATTGTTAAAGTTACATCTTCCAGTACATATCTTGAATCCCAGACAAGAACACCTACAATAACGACACCCTCATCAGCAAAAACAACAGCTGGGTCCTTCATATTAAGCTCGAATTCATCACTTTCAGATATCTCGAGGTCTAAGAGTGCTCAAACTATCAGCAGTAGCCCTTCATCCACAGATTATTCTAGCTCTTCAAACCCTACTTTAAGCTCATCTACCACCTTTTCTTCAGGTTCTGCTGGTTCCTTCTTTTCAGGTAATTCCAACTCAATTAGCTCAACAGATGGTTTTAGCTATATCAGCTCAAGCATTACAAGTATTCAGCCAAGTATCCATACAGTAACTGTTAGTGGAAGTACATTCTTAACAACACTCGCTGCGGATGATTTCACCACCGAGACCACAGGACCAACTGATGCTGATCTCAGTTCTAGAGTGGCCACTTCAGTCAAATCTCAAGATCTGAGCTCGTCTGATTTCTCAACCAAGACTTCAAGTGATCTGTCCACATCAAACTCAATCTGGACCTCAAAATCTGTTAGCTCTATCAAGCCAACTGATGCATCAGACTTTAATGAAACTTCGGGAACATCTTTGACAACTGATTCTTCTTCTGAGTTAACCACCAGTATAAGTCCACTCTCATCAGTCAGTGCCTCATCAGTCAGTTCTGCTTCGAGCTCTATATTAAACTCAAGTTCTGGTCCAAGCTCAAGTGGTAGCTTGAACTCCAACTCAGATGTTAGCTCAGGTTCAGTTTCACTCTCGAGCTTAGACTCAAGCTCAACTTCCAGCTCAGATTCTATCTCGACATCAGGCTTAGACCCAGACCCAACTTCAACTGGCCGCTTAGATCCAAAATCGATCTCAGGTTCAAGTGCTAGCTCAGTCCTAAGCCCAACCTCAAGCGTAGACCCAAGCTCAAGTGTTAGCAAAAGCTCAAGTTCAAACTCAGATCTAAGCTCACTTTCAAGCTCCAGCACTACCTCTAATGTAAGTTCAAGCTCTATCAGCTCAGATACCAGTTCATATACAGATTCAACCTCCAATAGCAGCTCAAGTGCTAGTCAAAGCTTAAGCCTAAGTTCAAGTTCAGACTTTAAAGAAAGCTCAAGCTCATCATCCAGCTTAATAGCCTCTTCAGATACCTCAAGCTCATCTACGGACTTGTCTTCACTAAGATCTTCTGACTCATCACCAATGTCATCCACTATTGAAACCTCCATCTCTTCAGCTGGTTTATCTTCTAGTTCAAGCGCTGGTGATTCAGTTACTTTTACCAGTACTAGTGAGTCCACATGGAGCTCATTATCAGATTTCGCAAGTACTTTAAGCTCCAGTCGAAGACCATCAGACTTAACTTCAAGCTCTGTCTCATCAACTTTTACAGACAATTCTGAAAGTTCAAGCAGCTTATTGGATTCAAGTACACTTACTTCCAGCTCTAGCTTCAGCTCAATAGAAAGTTCGTATTCACGTTCAGCTTCAGATTCCAACTCATTCAGTGGATCAACTTCTTCCAATGCTAGCTCCACATCTGGATCGTGGATTATAGCTTCTACCAGCTCTCTGACTAGCAGTGTTCTGTCGTCAGATAGCATATCTTCAGATTTGAGTTCAAGCTCAACTGATAGTGTTGCATCGAGTTCAGCAGGTTTAGTTTCAGCATCTGAGTCACTAAGTTCAACAAGCTATACCTCATCAGCTTTGAGCTCATCGTTTTCAACAGACTTAGAAAGTCCTTCTTCATTGGGCTTTACTTCTAGTTTTTCAAATGTGGACCCAAGTGGTGCTAGTGAACAGTCAACTAAATCTACTGCGGAGGACTTCACTACAGAAACCGCTGCGGATGACTTCACTACAGAAACCACAGGACCAATTAGTACCGATCCTAGATTAAGACCATCCACCTCTTCAATTGAGCATTCAGATTCATCTAAGGATTTATCCATAACTAGTACAGTGGATTCTAGTTCAGGTATAGTCTCAAGCTCGACCTCAGGTCCAAGTTCGGTTGAATCAAGCAAATCAAGTGGCCTATCGACCAGAGAAACTGCATCATCAGTAACATCAGTGCTTTCATCAAAGTCAAGTACAACTTCAGATTTATCAAGTAGCGTTTCAATTAATTCTGCTTCAAGCTCAAGTTCAAGTTCGAATTCAAATTCAAGTTCAAGTCCAAGTCCAGGTTCAAGCTTCAGCTTGGGTTCAAGTGCAAGTTCACTCTCAAGTTCGGACTCGAGCTCAATTGCTAGCTCAAGCTCAAGCTCAAGTTCTAGTGCCAGTTTAGATCCAAGCTCAGGTTCTAGCTTATATGCACGCTCCAGTTCTAGCTCAAGTTCAAGTGCAAGCTCAAGCGCAAGTTCCGGCTTAGGCCCAAGCTCAACCTCAAACTCAGACCCAAGCTCAACTTCAAGCTCAAGCTCAGTCTCAGGTTCAAGCTCTAGCTTATACCCAAGTTCAAGTTCTAGCTCAAGCTCCAGTTCTAGCTCAGACGCAAGCTCCAGTTCTAGCTTAGCCCCAAGCTCAAGTTCAACTTCAAGTTCAAGCTCAAGTCCTAGCTCAGACCCAAGCTCCAGTTCTAGCTCAGACCCAAGCTCAAGTTCTAGCTCAGACCCAAGCTCTAGTGCTAGCTCAGACCTAAGCTCAAGTTCTAGCTTAGGCTTTAGTGCTAGCTCAAGTTCAAGTGCTAGCTCAAACCCAAGCTCAAGTTCTAGCTCAGGCTCAAGCTCCAGTTCTAGCCCAGACCTAAGCTCAAGTTCTAGCTCAAGCTCTAGCTCAGACCCAAGCTCTAGTTCTAGCTTAGGCGCAAGCTCAAGTTCTAGCTTAGACCCAAGCTCTAGTGCTAGCTCAGACCCAAGCTCAAGTTCTAGCTCAGGCTCAAGCTCCAGTTCTAGCCCAGACCTAAGCTCAAGTTCAAGCTCAAGTTCTAGCTCAGACCCGAGCTCTAGTGCTAGCTCAGACCTAAGCTCCAGTTCTAGCTTAGACCCAAGTTCAAGCTCTAGCTCAGACCTAAGCTCAAGTTCTAGCTCAGGCTCAAGTGCTAGCTTAAACTCAAGCTCAAGTTCAAGTTCAAGTCCAAGCTCAAGTTCTAGCTCAGACCCAAGCTCTAGTGCTAGCTCAGGCTCAAGTTCAACTTCAAGTTCAAGCTCTAGTTCTGGCTCAGACCCAAGTTCCAGTTCGAGCTCGGACGCAAGCTCAAGTTCTAGCTCAGACGCAAGCTTAACTTCAGGTTCAAGCTCTAGTTTAGACTCAAGCTCAAGTTCTAGCTCAGGTTCAATCCCAGGTTCAAGTGCTAGCAGCGTTAGCTCAGGATCGGTTTTGAGTTCATTGTCAAGCTTAAACCCAAGCCCAAGCCCAAGCCCAAGTGTCACATCTGGTGCAGCTTCAAGCTCAAGTTCAACTGATAGCACTCAAGATTGGAGTTCATTAGCTTCTTCAGCAAAATCGTCGGGCTTGAGCTCGCAAACCCTTACATCAAGCTCATCCTCAACCTTTTCAAGCTCTGTGACCTCTAGCAGTATCTCTTCATTTGAAGGTTCCAGTTTATCCTCACTATCATCATCCTCTAGGGACGCTAGTTCAAACTCATCTGAAACAGGATCTTCGAATGCAAGCTCTTTTTTTACTAGCTCAACAGCCAGCTCACTATCTAGTGGTTTGATAAGCTCTACCTCCTCAGCTTCAGGCTTATTAAGTGGCTCATCATCACTTCCATCAAATCCAAGCTCTGGTGCAAGTGGTAAATCAAACACTACAACTGACAGTGCACACCTGACCACATCTGCAGCTGACGATTTTACCACACGTACTACAGGAACAGCTTCGAGTGGCTTTAATTCCAGATCCTCAACCTCACAACAATCTCAAAAATTGAGCTCATCCAATTTTTCAGGTGAGAGTTCAACTCCAAGTTCGAGTTGGAAATCTACTTCAACTGGATCAATCAAGTCAGATGATGTACCAAGTTCATCAGTTTCTCTAACTGTTTCACTTGGCTTATCTACTTCTTCAAGTGAGAGAAGCCTTTCTAGTGAATTAACCAGTGCTTCAGCGTTGGCCAGCTCTTGGGTTGTAAGCTCTGCCTCTAGTGCAAAATCAACTGAACCAATTGAGTCAAGTATCACATCAAACTCAGCTTCATCGGAGAGTACTTCTTTGTTGAATCCAATCACAAGCTCAATTCTATCGACTGACACGTCATCCATTTCTCATTCAGGTGATGTTTCAAGTTCAGGCATAGCCAGCTCAAGCTCAAGCTCAGTTGGATCAAGCCAAACAAGGGATGAAGCAAGTACATCAGTTGCATCTAGTTTAGGTAGCTCATCTAGTTTGTCTTTGTCCTCAAGTGATTTATCCACTTCTAGTGGGGCTTCGTCCTTTTCTAGTTCTGTTCCAAGCGCTTCACCATGGACCACATCAGAAGACTCTAAAACTAGCTCCAGCTCCTCATCCAATCTATTGTCATCCTTTGAAAGCTCAGGATCAAGCTCATCAAGAAGCACAGCAATTGACTCAAGCTCGCTGGAGTCAACTAGTTCTTCTATGTCAGCAGGTGCTTCATCGATTGGATTTTCAAGTTCCAGTTTAGAATCCCTTTCTACCAGCTCAGCTGAATCAATGGCACCATCTAGTGTAACCGGTCTTTTAACTTCAAGCTCAGTTAATTCTTTATCATCCAATTCAGCTACTCAATCACCAGATGGGGCGGACTCATCAAGCTCTTTGACTGGGCTTTCTACTGTTTCATCAGGTAGTTCCAGATCCTCTGAAAGTTCTTTAGATTCCCAGTCAGCGCAAGCTTCAGGTTCAGTAAACTGGTCGGGTGTTTCGTCCACTCTAAGCACAGGTCCAACACCATCTGAATCAGGTACAAGCCAGACAATCACTCCTGTCTCATCAGACTCAATCTACAGTTCAGCCGCAGAGACTCCTTCAGGCCATGAGACTTCATCAGATGCAGCAACCGATTACGTAGTAACAGCCGTTACAATGACTTCAAATGGTAAAGTTTATACTGTTACATCTACCATTGCAGACGATTTTTTAACTACGAATACCCCTTCAAGAGCTCTGACATCTTCCCCATTGAGTTATGATGGCTCAACTGGATTGGGTACTAGTGGTATTGGTTCTAATTCCAGATACACAGCATCATCAATAGCATCATCAGTTCTTGGACCAGCTTCTAGTTCATTCAAGTCTGATTCCACTACAGCAAGCGAGTCTTTTACTAAGACTTCTCCATCAGGCGAATCCAACGCTTTATCTACTTCTTTAAATTCATCTGAACAAGCAACTAAAACAACAGGCTCCTTTAGCTTTTTTACTGGATCATCAGAAGCTGACTACACGACAATTTATACCGATTCGCAGGGATTTACTATAACTGGATACGTCATGTACATCATCTCCACTGACAGTGCAGGTGATGTGACAACCGGTGCAACCACTGTTCCAATCACTGGATCAGCTCTTCCAGCAGCTAGTGCGTCAAACTCCTATCCAGCAAGTAGCTCAATTAGTGGATCAGTTATTGCATCATCCAGTGGACTATCTAGTGGATCAAATACTTACGCATCAAGCGAATCAGCTAGTGGATCAAACTTCTACTCATCAGGTAGATCAATTAGTGGGTCAGTTAGTGGATCAAGCACTTACTCATCAAGTGGATTATCAAGTGCAGTAGGTACCTTATCATCAAGTGAGTCGGTTAGTGCATCATCAAGTGAATTAGTTAGTGCATCAAGCACTTACTCATCAAGTGGATTATCAAGTGCAGTAGGTACTTTATCATCAAGTGAGCCGCTTAGTGCATCATCAAGTGAATTAGTTAGTGCATCAAGCACTTACTCATCAAGTGGATTATCAAGTGCAGTAGGTACTTTATCATCAAGTGAGCCGCTTAGTGCATCATCAAGTGAATTAGTTAGTGCATCAAGCACTTACTCATCAAGTGAATTAGTTAGTGCATCAAAAACTTACTCATCAAGTGGATTATCAAGTGCAGCAGCTAATCCTTCAAACTCCTACTCATCAAGTAGCTCAATTACTGGATTAGTTAGTGCATCAGCTAGTGAATCATCTAGCGGATCACACACTTACTCATCTATTGGCTCATCAACTGACCTAGATAGTGTATCATCAACTATAGCAGCTATTTCACTATCAAGTGAATCATTAAGTGGATCATCAAGTGGATCATCAAGTGGAACAAACACCTATTCATCAAGTGACTCAGCTAGTGGATCAGTTATTGCATCGTCAATTGGATTATCAACTGACTCAGCAGATGCTGATTACACAACCACCTTCATTGACTTAGCAGGTTCTACAGAAACTGGATACGTCTCACACTACACCTCTACTGACAGTGCAGGCGACGTCACAACCGGTGTCACCACTGTTCCACTAGCTGGTTCATCCACTGGCTCAGCAGATGCTGACCACACTGCAACATCCACCGGCTCAGCTGGCTCTACAGAAACTGGATACGTCTCACACTACACCTCTACTGACAGTGCAGGTGACGTTACCACCGGTGTCACCGTTGTTCCAGTAACTCCCCCAGCTAGTGGATCAGTTAGTGGATCACCTAGTGTGTCAACAATTGGATCAACTGGCTCATCCACTGGCTCAGCAGATGCTGACCACACTGCAACGTTCACTAACTCAGCTGGTTCTACTGAAACTGGATACGTCTCACACTACACCTCTACTGACAGTGCAGGCGACGTCACAACCGGTGTCACCACTGTTCCACTAGCTGGCTCATCCACTGGCTCAGCAGATGCTGACCACACTGCAACATTCACTAACTCAGCTGGTTCTACTGAAACTGGATACGTCTCACACTACACCTCTACTGACAGTGCAGGCGACGTCACAACCGGTGTCACCACTGTTCCAGTAACCAGATCGTCCAGCTCTAACTATAATGTGGAATCCACTGGAGTTTCATCGCCACAGACTGGGGACCTGCCAAAAGAGCAGGCCACACCCGAGACCTCCATAGCCTCGGCCAGTGCAGCGAAAGCCGGTCACAGCGCCACAATAACACCACCACCACCAGCATCGTCATCGGCAGTGGTTACAATCTGCTTAACAGCTGAACACATAACTGTCACCAGACCAACGATCACCCACCAGCCTCAGTACAACAGTGCCAGTAGCATAACCGGCTGGAGCAGGGTGTCTACGGACGTGGAGTTTGTCAGTACGACGTGTCTGTCCAGCAAAACGATCACAACCACTGAGTACGCTTCGTCGTTCCTAGCAACAGCAGATGTGAGCTATATCACTACAGAGCTGGATATCATCCACAAGAGCACCAACACAATAACCGAAACCTCCACCTCTACCGACGTGGTGATCATCAAGAGAGGGGAGACAGAAACGCACACAGCTGGACAGATAGTCACCGGTGACACAATCTATTATGGCGAGTCCACCACCTACACGGTCACTTCAGACGAGGCCACCGGCACAGAAAAAGCCCCAGTTGTGGCCGGTCCATCAGCAACAGCTTCTCTCACCTCAACAGCTGCACCCGCGGATGCCCCATCATCAACGGTACAGATCACAGAGAGCAACGGATCTTCACTGACCACGATTCCGGTCTACCTAGCCCTTGTGGTGTTCGGTTTGAACATCTTTTAGAGCTAGCATTGCATTTTACGCTTTATTATCTATCGCATTTCAAGCCTTCTTTCAGGCTTTCGTCATACTTAGGAAGTTTATAATTTCATTTCCCGTTTTATTAGCATTTTGTACTTTTTCGCTTTTTTCAAAAAATCTTCTGCTAGCTGACGACTATTGTGAGATTTGAGGCATGTTTTTGGGATTGAGAAGCGGCCTGAAGCGCTCAGTGTGGACGTGTGCGGTGCAGCACCAGAAGATGCAACTACAGGCACTGAAGCAGGCACCGGTCAGGCATCTGTTGCAGCCCCAAGTGCAGTTTAAGCGTGGATTGAAAACCTCGACAGTGGACTGGAAGCCAATCCGAGCGTCATCAGACGAGAAGAAAAGGTTCTCGTTTGGCAAGGCTGTGCTGCTGTCGCTGCTGGTTCTGATGCCCATTGTGTCCTTCTACCTAGGAACATGGCAGCTGCGTCGCCTGAACTGGAAAAGAAGAATGATCCGTACCTGTGAGGACAGACTGACCTTTGCGCCAACACCGTTCCCCAAAGACTTTGATCCGAAGGACGCAGAGGAGAACCAGTTCCACAAGTATCTTGTAACCGGGAAGTTTGACCACAGCAAGGAGCTATTTGTGGGGCCAAAAATACAGAACGAGATGAAAGGGTACACACTTTTCACGCCGCTTATCCGCAGCGATGGTGGCGAGCCCGTGCTGATTGAACGTGGCTTCATCACGGATGAGATGGTGCTGCCACCGAAGCGTAAGCTGCAGCACCTCTCGCTGCCGGAACAGGAAGTCACTGTTGAATGTATTTTGAAGAAGATCAACCCTAAGGCGCCACTGACCTGGGACAAGCTGGACCCAGACTCCCGTGTGTGGCATGTGCTGAACGTGGACGAGATGACAGAGGCTGTAGGGTGCCTGCCAGTGCACTTGGTGGCTCTGCGAGACCTGAACGACCACCCGGTGGAGAAAATAGTGGTTAGAGACTCGCCTTGGTGGAACTTCTGGAACAAGAAGGAGCACACCGAGGTTGTCAACAGGGAGCTGAAAGAAGGCGAGATCCGCAAGGAGTTCAACCAGTGGCAACTGCTGAAAAATGGAGTTCCTCTGGGAAAAGTGCCCTCAATTGACTTGAGAAACAACCACCTCCAGTATATAGTCACATGGTACGGCCTGGGTATCATGAGTTCGATCCTGCTGTTTGTTGTGCTCAAGAAGAAGCCAACCAACGCAATGCAGGACAAGATCAAGCACGCCAACTTCTACTCCTAGGAGGTTTACAGCAGATTTGTATTTAGTATCATTGTTCATAGTTGTTTAGTGTAGTGTGTGTGCAGACTAAAAGACCTAGTTTGCACACAGTGACACGAGACTTATCATGATATCCTGAATCGCACTGGCACACGAGACATTTACTTGCATTGCTGTTTGTTCACAGCACTGAACACTATTCATCCTGCACAGAAGTTGTGACTCGATAAAGTGGCCAGCCCGCAGTGAGTATCACCTCTTTCTACAGTATATCTAGTTTTACTGACCAAGGTATCGATAGGCGTCTACCGTCCATGTTATATGGTGGGTACTGTCTATGGTACTGTCTATGGTCTGTCTATGGTTACTGTCTATGGTTACTGTCTATGGTTACTGTCTATGGTCTGTCTATGGTTACTGTCTATGGTTACTGTCTATGGTTACTGTCTATGGTTACTGTCTATGGTTACTGTCTATGGTTACTGTCTATGGTTACTGCCTATGGTTACTGTCCAGGGCCACTGTCCATGGCCACTGCCTACGGCCACTGTCTATAGTTGATTATCGGACAGCGATGAACATCACCATGAAGACCGCGTTATCAGCTGGGTGGTCAGCGATTCTAAACCCGGTAACAGCACTACTCTTTTTATATTCCAACATTGCAAGCTAAACAGCCAACAGAAAAGCGCGAATCGATGAGCACACCACGCAGAGGGACCCGCCTGGCCAGCACAGTGTCCCCAGGACAGCATTTCCCAGTCTCCACGACCCCCTTTGCGCATCTCGAGACAGATCTGCAGGAGTTGGGCGACTCGCTCTCCGAACTTGAAACCAACATGGTGGGGCTTCAACGAGTGCACGAGTCGCTGAGTGGGTTCAACGAGAGCTTTGGCGCATTCCTGTATGGACTACAGGTGAATGCGTACGCGGTGGAGTTCAAGGAGGTGCCGCAGATGGGCGCAGTCAAGGACCTGGCAGAGCTCCATGATAAAATAGCGCAACTGGAGGAGTTGCTGGCAAGCAGCAAGTGATTTATGTTAGCTGCCTGGGGCAGGTTTACAGGGTGCGTTCAACCCAATGTATGTTTTTTATAGCGAGTTAAAAGAGAGTTTCAATAAGTAAGCGCAGCCTGTAGCATTTCGCACATGGAAATAAATAAAATCAAAACAAAAGCAAAAGCAAAAAAGTAAACAATTTATAAAACGTTTAAAAGAGCAACAAAGCAGCAGAAACAACATGTCCAAACGCCAAACACGCTCGATGAAGAAAGCTGATTTTTCCTTAGAAGACTCGTCCAAGCCAGTGGACAAGAAAGACCTGAGCTCTGCGGTGGATGAAACCGAGGGCGTTGAGGACAGTGAAGCAGCCACCAAACCACCAACCATCAGAAGAAGATCGTCGTTGTTCTCGCTGGAGGCCCCACAGCTTGATCCACCAGACGAGAACGATTTCAAGAAGTTCACAAGCGACGAGTACCACTTCAGCTTTATCAGAAACCTGCACCTGGCAGATTTCATCACCTTGCTCAATGGTTTTTGTGGATTCTACTCGATTGTTTCGTGTCTGCGTTTCACACTAACTTCCAGGGCCTTGTACGTCCAGAGAGCGCACCTGTTCATTGTGCTCGGCTTGTTCTTTGACTTTCTAGACGGAAGAGTGGCGAGATTGAGAAATAAGTCCAGTTTAATGGGCCAGGAATTAGACTCGTTGGCAGACTTGATCTCGTTTGGGGTTGCGCCAGCGTCCATTGCGTTTGCCATTGGGTTCCAATCCACCATTGATGTGCTGATTTTGTCCTTTTTCGTTCTATGTGGCTTAAGCAGATTGGCCAGATTCAACGTCACAGTTACAACAATCCCAAAAGACTTGAATGGTAAATCCAAATACTTTGAGGGTTTCCCGATCCCATCCACCTTGGTTCTAGTTGCCATGATGGCGTTCCTAGTTCACCAGAATCTAGTTGCCGAAAATCTCCCATTTGGCAC
Organism: [Candida] sp.; assembly: GCA_030570575.1. NCBI lineage: Eukaryota > Fungi > Ascomycota > Saccharomycetes > Saccharomycetales > [Candida] sp. The sequence continues at coordinate 424,335 of JAJLVZ010000002.1, read as the reverse complement.
AGTTTTGGATGGCACCTTCTTCGAGTTCCACCCACTGACCACTGTCTTCTTCCTCCACGGGTGCGGACTCATCTCCAAGTCTATTAAAATCCCAAAACCATGAGCAGCATGCAACACCACAACAACAACTCTTCATATATGTGTACCTCGTATTACTAAACAATTACCAAAACATTCCCCACTGTATTACTAAAGATTTACATAATGGATAATGACTAAGCGCTGACTACAGCCCAAACCCTTTCGTACCTTTTTAGGTTGATTCGAATTGTTGTCCTGTAGGTTTATATTTAGTCAATTGAGCGAAAGATGGAGAAGAAGCACGATATTCTGCCAAAGACAGACTACAAGTCGCCATTCTACAGCTCTGTGCCACTACACTCGCACCCCACGGAGGTGCTGAGCAAGAGATTTGAGTCGTGGAGACAGATAATTAAATCACTGATCAACTACTTGAAGTCAGTTTCAATTGCACAGCAGCAGTTTAATAAGATAAACGAGAACCTGATCGAGACCATCAACTTCCCAACCTTCAATGACATCCACCTGCGCTCGCAGAAAATGCTTCCGGCTATCAACCAGCAGGAATCTAAGAACTTTATGGAATTTGGGTCCGGCTCGATCCAGGATATCCAAATCATGCTGAAGAAGTACCACCACAACCTGGCCAAGGCTCAGTACAACACTGCACTGGAGCTATCTAACAACGTGATACCACGACTGGAGGAGCTGAGAAAGGACTTGGCTCTGAAGATAAAGGAGATCAAAAACCTTAACTCTGATTTTAATAACTCAATCAGCGAGCAGATTGCACTGACCGGTCAGCTGCTCCACGAGTACATAGACCAAGTGGAGGCGCTGGTGGGAGGAGACAAGACCGTGGGTGGCAAGGCTGACCCGTACTTGCTGCGGCTCAGGCTGGAAATCCAGCTTAAGAAGCAGCTAAATGAGGAGAATCTTATTGAAGAAGCGTTCATAAACCTACAAATAACAGGTCTGGAACTAGAAAAGATCATTTTCCAAGAACTGCAGAACTCGCTCAAGGATTACAGCGAGCTAATAGCACAGGAGATTTTGCTGCACTACACCAATCTGATTAATGAACTGGGGCAGGGCCTTTTGAAGAAACCAAATTTCATTGAATGGGACTCATTCATTGATAAAAACCGCAAATCTTTGATCAATCTCAAGCACAACGACCAAATCCCAGTTCCTAGAAATCTGACTTCCATTGAGTACCCATACAACAAATCTATAGTATCCAAATGCCTGAGATCTGGCTACTTTTACAAGAAGAATAAATTTCTCAAGAACTATTCAAAGTCATTTTTCATTCTGACAATCAACTATTTGCATGAATTCAAGTCCTCCAACCTGATCCAGGACTCGCAGCCTATTCACTCCATCAGCCTGAATGACTCAATACTGACAGAGTCCAACCAAGAAAAGTTCCAGCTTCACACACACTCATCTAACTACATTTTCAAGAAACCGAATGACCTATCTTCCCAGGACTTCACTAAATGGTTGGTTGATTTGAAAAACCTCACTTCATTCAACAACTTTAAAGAGAGATATGAGTTCATCAATAGCAAAATCAACTTGTCGAGATCATCCACCCCAATGCTAGAAATATCCAATCCAATGGATACATCGTCACTTAACGACAAAATCCGCAAATTGTCGATAGTCGAGCCAGCACAGACCGAACGAGAGGAAATAAACACCAACCTGTTCCAGCACCCCAACAACAGCGCAAGCCTGGGATCCAGCAAGGTCGACCTGAACTCGTCGCTCTACAGTAAAGACAAAATCGACCTCAACAAAGTAGTGGAGGAGATTAGTAAGTGATGACACACCGGCCAGTTACGGCAGTTGCCTGTTTTGGATGTATAAAAGTTTAACTAAATTAAGTCCAAATAAATAAACAAAACCAAACATAACAAAACAAGCAAGCCAAAATGTCTTTATTGAACCTTTTCAAATCCCCAGCGAAGACACCATCGCTCACTACATTTCTCAATGACAACAACACGCCAGTGAACAACTACTGTAACGTTATTCCGATCATCAAACCGTCTTTCATATCAACATCCTTTGGTACTTCAATCATCTTTTTTGTGATTATTGCTGTGTACGCGCTGCTCATTGTTCTGAGCGGCGCACAGTGGTCCTCCTCAATTGAGAAGAGACTGCTGATCTCGCTGTTTTTGGGGAATATGATCTTCATGGTGTTTGGGTTTAATGAATGGTTCAACTTGACACACGCGGTCATCTTTTGTAACGATTTCAAAAATGGTTCATTGAACTTGTACCAAGTCAGTGAGTTGCTGCAGCACTACAGGCTAAGCAATTTCTTGAAGTTTCAGTTCAAATTCTACAAAGACTTGACGGTCAAATTCAGCTGTTTGGCATACAAACAATTTGTCTCAATTGTCAGTGAGAGTTTTGAGGAGTTTTACCAGCTGGTGAAGCACCACTTCTACAATAAATAAGGCAAAGTTGAAAACAAGAACAATCTTGGTGTAATTTCTAGTGTATATTATTATCTAACAAAATTAGTTAAGGGATGAATTTAAGTTTATGACTGAGCAATGTGTTGTTCATGTAGCTTAGCATAACGACCACTTGGGTCTTCTGCACAGCCCCAGTCGGCCTTTGGAATCCATCTCATAACGGTAGAAGCAGCAGCTTTAGAATCAAACAATGCATCGAATTTTAATCTGTACCAGTAAGCTTCCTTGGTGGTTGGGATATCATCACCCCATGAGGCCTTTGGATTAGCAAACATTTCATCGGAAATGATACGCTCAGCATGGTCTTTCAAGGAGTCGATCCAAGAGTAACCAACACCATCTGAAAATTGTTCTTTTTGTCTCCACAAGATCTCGTCTGGTAAGTATGGTTTGACATCTGGTTCATCAGATGTGTCGAATGCCTTTCTTAGTGCGTATTTCTCGATACGTCCTTCAGCTGGTTTGATAAGTTTTTCTTTTGGATCAATGTTCATACACACTTCCAGGAATTGTTTGTCCAAGAATGGAACTCTTGCTTCAAGACCCCAAGCCATGGTGGACTTGTTAGCTCTCAAACAGTCTGATAAGTGTAAGTTTTTGACTCTCTTGACACACTCAGTGTGGAATTCAGCAGCGGATGGTGCTGCTCCAAAGTATAAGTAGCCACCAAAGATTTCATCTGAACCTTCACCGGACAACACCATCTTGACACCCTGTGCCTTGATCTTTCTGGATAATAAGAACATTGGGGTTGATGCTCTGATGGTGGTGACATCGTAAGTTTCCAAGTGGTAGATGACATCGTCTAATGCATCGAAACCTTCTTCTAAGGTGAAAGTGTGTTCGTGGTGGATGGTGCCAATGAATTTAGCCACTTTTTGTGCCGCAATCAAGTCTGGGGCGCCTGGCAAACCAATGGCAAAGGAGTGCAGCTTTGCCCAACCGTTGGCATGCAGGTTACCTTCATCATCGACACCAGCCAGTTTATCTTCCACAGAGGAGTTTGCAGCCTTGGAGGTTTCTCTAGCTGCAATGGAGGCAATCAGGGACGAGTCCAAACCTCCAGACAGCAGGACACCGTATGGGACTTCGGCCATGAGTCTCTTTCTGACAGCTAATTCCAGGGTTTCTCTGATGAGTTTGTAGTCGACTGGGGTGGTTGGGATCTTGTTTTCGTCCCACCAGGTTGGGTGGAAGTATCTGGTGAGCTCGTCGGTGTTGGAGTCGTAGACGTGGCCCGGTGGGAAGGCGATGATGGAGTCACAGTCGTCAACAAGACACTTTAGCTCGGAGGCAAAGAAGACGGTCTTTGGAGACTTTGAGTCTCTACCCATGTAGAGGGTGGTGATTCCGATAGGGTCTCTTGCAGCAATGATACGGTCCTTGTTGGCGTCGTAGAGGACAAAGGCAAACATACCGTCAAGGTATTTTGGAGCGTCAATGTCGTACTTCTGGTATAGTGGGATGATAGGTTCGCAATCACTGAGGGTCTTGAATGGGTAGTCTGGGAATTCCGATCTGAGGTGGATCTGGTTGTAGATCTCACCATTGACAGCCAGGGACAGCGACTCGTCCTTGTTGGTGATTGGTTGGGCACCTGAGTCTAAACCAACGATGGACAGACGCTCGTGGACTAAGATGGTGGAGTTCTTGACAACGTTTCCAGACCAGTCTGGTCCTCTGTGTCTGATTCTCTTGGATAGCTGTAACGCCTTTGGCTTGAACTCGTCAACGTTCGCGTGTCTGAACGCAGCAAAGATTCCACACATGTTGCTGGACTGCTGGGTTGTTTTCTCTGAAGATTGGAAGAAAAGAAAACAATTTTTCACTTTTTTCAGCTTTTTCACTGATAAAAAAAATCAAAAAAAATGTTAGTCATAAACGACTGCTGACTCAGCCCAAAACCCTGCCCGTTTGGGCAATCATTGGCTGTTGATAGCGGCATCCAGCACACTCGTAGGATAGCTAGGTGGCTGAAAAATAGTAGCAGTGCTGGTTTGGCAGCAGTCGGACAACTGAGGTTGACTGCGTAACTGGAGTGGGCAGCGTTGGTTGGCTGGGGCAGTTATCTAACTGCAGTAAATGAAAACAACTAAGTAGTGGTAGTTGCCTTTTGAATTTACCACATAACCGCAGTAAGTAGAAGTTTTCTGTTGCAGTCACCAGAAAGACTGCATAACCGCAGTAAGTGGCTGCCTGTGGCAAAAACCACAGAGAGTACTCATCACAGAAGACTGCATCCCGGAGTTTAGTGAGAGACAGCTCAGGCAAGCTGCAAGTGGTAGAAACGTGCATTGCTCGACAACACCCAGGCCCTAAGAGTATAGCATACTGCTGGAGCCCAAGATCCCAGCACGTTAGGATCCCACAAGAGGAAACATGTAGGTATTGCTCACATTTAAAGCAATGAATTCACAGCTACTTTCACTGGGCAGCCAGTAGCTACCAGGACGTACCCACTACATGCTACTGCTTTCATATAGAGTGGTGGGTGGTGTAACTTTCTATAGCTGCTGAAAACAGAGCAGTGGTGGGTACACGGGTGTGTCACCACTCATAAAGTCACAGCAGTGACTTTGAAGTGTATACTTACAGTAATGACTTGAGGGCTAGCACATAGCGGAGGGAGGCACTACACCCAGGGTATCATAAGTATACATATTCAGCATATACAAAGTTATATAGTATTCAGGCATAGAAATCGTCGGATTTGTCTTCAGCTTCAATCTTCATTTCCTGGACGATATCGTAGCATTCAGCCAGCAGAGCGTTCAGCGTGCCCTGGCCCTCTGGGATGTGGCCATCCACAATGAACTTGCCGTCCTCTCTCATGTTGTCAAGAGAAGCTAGCTTCATCTGGTAAGGGTAGAGCTCTCTGGCACTCTCGACACCCCCCATTCTCTTAACCTCGAGCAGGCATCTTCTGGCGGTGGACAGCTGGTTGAAGATGGGTTGCAGGGCCTCACTCACGGGCTCACTGGACTCCAGCAGCTTGTAAATGATCTGGTAGCACCTTCTTAGCAGGTAAAGCAGGATTGTCTGGCCTCTGGACTCGGCATTGGCAGAAGGGAACTTGCCGCCCACTCTCATTGCCTCAATCTCCTGCAGGGCCTTCTGGTACGAGAAGAGGTCTGTCTCCCTCAGGGTCCATCTTCTGGTGACCAGCAGGTCTTCTAGGGACGACTTGAGAGACACGAGCTTGTCGTGTATTGGCTTTAGTTGTTCGTCCCACTGGTAATGGTGGGCCTCGAGGTCCTTGATGAGAATGTAGCACGAGTCCAGGACCCCATTGAGAACATTCTGGCCACGCTCGGCCGGCTCATTCGTCTCCAGAGACAGGAATTTGCCCTGGGCGTCTCTATGGGACGCAATCTCCACCAGCTTCTCTTTCAATGCCACTAGCTCCTCCACGCTGTAGTCTGGCTGCGCAATCACGTTGAGGATCTTCTTCCGCATGTTCACGAGCTTGTCAAACAGCGACTGCAGCGAGGGGTCCACGTCCTGCACGTTGCTCTCGACAAACTGGTACTCGTCAACACACTCCTGCAGCTTTTTTTTCAGCAGCAGGTCCTCCTCCTTGTCGACAATCGACCCGTTGTTGATGATCTCCTTGATCTCGTCCAGCCTCTCCTTGATGGGCTTCAGCTCGTGGTGCGTGTACACCTTGGCCTCGCTCAGGTGCTCCAGCAGTCTCTGCACGGTGGATAGTGATGAATATGTTGCTGGGGCCGTTTTGGTCAGGCCCACCGTGATGAAGAACAGCGACAGCAGCTGGAAGCAGTCGTCCAGCACCTGGTCCACTCGGTTGGACGTGGAGTGGCCCGCCTCGGGCTCCTTGCTTCTAATCTCGTTCAATTGCTTGACAATCGCCAGCACTTTGTTGTATTCCGCCAAAACATCCTTGGAATTGAGGTACTGGCTTCTGTCTTTTTTCAGCAGGGACAGTCTGGTTCTGATCTCGCTGAGCTCGTCAAATATCGCTTCTTCCGCTGCTGGAACGTCGTTGGAATGTGGCATTCTGCTTGCTGAACTCGTTCGACTTTTTTCTCAACTAAAACAATAAGGAGTTTTTTATGGGCAGCGCTGACAAAGCCGCGGCCCCGTGCTGACTAAGCAGACCTGCCTGCGGGATTCCCCAGCTGGCACCGCACCGACCACCGGTGGAGATAAATCCCCGGTAGAGCTCGTCTGGGCTCCCTGCACCACAGAGCTCGTTCCGACACCCTGCACCTGTAGAGCTCGTGCCAGGCCCGACTGCTCTGCTCACGTGACCTCGATTTGTGTCAGTTTGCAAATCTACCCACATGATATCGGCGCACAGCCAAGGCGCCACCCCAGGAGAAGCAAGTGAAAATATCGCAACTGCACACGGCCGAGTGCATGCGCGCCCCGTGCATGAGGGTATAAATATATCTCACCAGGCTGGACGGTGTTAGTAATCCTGTAGCATATAGCGAATCTTTTCCGCAGGCGCCTTTCCGACCTAACCAGTTCCGTCCTTTGACTCAGTTCCGTCCTTTCAGTCAATTCCGTCCTTTCAGTCAATTCCGTCCTTTGACTCAGTTGCGACCTAGAAGCTCCGACCTTTCACTTGTTTCCATCTGGGGTACACATTCATGTTCCGTTGTGAGTCCAAGTCCCAAATTCTCCGTTTTCAGGTGCAGTCTGAGCCTTCGGTCTCACTTCCTGAGGGTCCAATGATTGATCCGACCGCACAACCACGGGGCCTCTCTCTCTCGATAGTACCCCCCCACTGTAAACCTTGAATTGGTACCTCTATGGTCGCTGCTTGGTCATTTGGGGGTTGCTGACGATGCGCTTTTCCTGGTATCCCCAACTAGTCGTCCCGTGGGACTCCTGGAAAGGCGGCTGCCCAAGCAGACCGGATCGATCCTGGCAACACCAAAGAATAGAAAGTAGCTATCGCACGAAAAAGCCGTTCCTAACTTTGGTTTAGTTCTCTACTGCGTTTTGCTTTGAAATCAACTACAACTATATAAACCTCGCCATGTCTCTGTTGTAGCACCCTTCACTATTTAGTAAGTCAACACAGAGCTACAAAATGTCCAACCAGGTCCAGGAAAGAGAAATCTCCAGGTTGCCAGCAGATGGCCTCCAAACAACTACACCAAGCAACAACGGATCCAACACTGCTAGCCGCATCGCATTGATAACCGGCGGGAACAAAGGTCTGGGGTACGAGACCGCACGCCGGCTGAAAAGTCTGGGGTTCCGGGTGTACATTGGTGCGCGCGAGGCTGATCGTGGAGAAGCAGCAGCATCCCAGCTCAATGTGGACTGGCTGCTGTTGGACGTGACCGATGAGGCCAGCGTGCGCAGTGCAGCCAGCACGCTACGTGAGCGGGAGTCCCATCTGGACGTGCTCATCAACAACGCTGGTGTTGCTGGGAGCCGCAAACCTGCTGCAGAGCTGACGGGCGAAGACGCCCAGTTCGTATTTGAAGCCAATGTCATTGGCCCAGTGCGCGTCATGAACGCTTTCATTCCAGTGATGGAAGGGTCCTCCCATCCCGTTATCGTGAATGTGTCAAGCGGGCTTGGATCGTTTGCGGTCACACAGGACCCACAACGGTTCGAGTCCCAGGTTCACTTACCACTGTACAGTGCGTCCAAAAGCGCACTGACTATGCTGACAGTGCAGTACGCGAGCCAGCTACCTGCCTTCCGCATAAACGTAGCCGATCCTGGCTACACAGCTACGGACTTTAATGGCCACCGTGGTGTGCAAACGGTTGAGGAGGGAACAGATGCCATCATCAAGCTGGCAACAGTGGCAAAAGATGGGCCAACGGGCACTTTTATTGATCGCCACGGTACGATGCCGTGGTAGTCAGCTGTGTCGCGGCCGGTCCCCATTCAGCGAATCGCTGCAGTGCCCCAGAGGCTTTATATTTCCTAGTACTATGGGACTGCTGGTTGTGTCACAAACTGGCACATCCACCGGCAGGTAAATGGTACTAACACCGCCAGTAAGTTAGAGTACGGTGAATGCTTTTACAGCTTAGCAAGACTATCCATTTGTATGGTAGACTAGTGGCACTTGCCGTTCAGTCTTTTTCGCAACTTTGACTTTTCCGACCCAGTGCAGTTCCCACACTTAGAGGTCCGATCGCTCTGAATTCCGATCACTCAGTACTTAGCACAATTTCGACCGACCAGGGGCGCACTTCCAATGGTTTATTCCGACCTCAAACAATTCCGACCAGGGGCGTGGTTCTGTTTATTCCGACATCAAACAATTCCGACCAGGGGGGTTCTGTTTATTCCGCCCTCAAACAATTCCGACCAGGGGAGTGGTTCTGTTTATTCCGACATCAAACAATTCCGACCAGGGGGGTTCTGTTTATTCCGCCCTCAAACAATTCCGACCAGGGGAGTGGTTCTGTTTATTCCGACCTCAAACAATTCCGACCAGGGGGGTTCTGGGGAATTCGGAGGATCCTAATCTCTAATTCCGAGATCACCGGAACTCCTCAACTGACGAGATGAATCATCTTCGCTAATTACTTTGCCTCTTTAATCCATAAAGGCTCACCTTCCGATCACTGATTAGCGATGTGCCTTGCTTTCTCCTTCCAAACACTGATAAAACAGCAAAAAGTCCTGGCAAGCCTGGCTAGCCCTAAATAGCAAGCCCCCTACAATTTAAACTCAGAGCAAAGCAACTCCTACTGCAGCAACAGTTTCGTCAAGCTGTGTGTCATTTTTTTTTTTTTTTTTCTGATTTCAAGATTTCTGGTAATTTCTGATTTCAAATACACAAAAGCGATTTAAGGAAAAGTATATAAAGCTTATCATTTCTCTCCTGTAACTTCTCACAAAGTATTATTTACTTCCTTATAATACCAAATTATAAACTATAGACAACACTACAAGATACAAGATGCCTGCACCAATCTCCATACCAGTTGAGCTTACAACGTACGAGGGATACGAAGAATTTGTTAAGTCGCCACTGTGCAATGACTACTCAACAGTGTTCAGCGATAACGACTCCAACACAGGCTACGTGCTTGTCAACGATGAGGTTGTGGCCACTGTTTCTGGTGAAGCCAGAGACTACTTGTTTGGAATCCAGACACCTAAAGAGCTGTCGCCACTCAACTCTGTGACGGATGTTTTTCCAGGCGTGAAGAGCGAAGTATAATTTCCGCTCCACCCCATTTATTTGTTTTACGTTTCATGACATGTCCCACTCGCTTAATGACCTGCTAAACCAACAGCCGCTTCACGCTGTTTGATTTTATATATTATTGATATCATTTTTTTTCTTTTTTGATTTTGTAAATCACGTGACTGAGCAGCTGGAACTTTTCTTGCAGCTGAGGAAAAAAAAGAGGTGCGAATTTCCGATGGTTGTGTTGAACTGAACGGAACAGGAACGGAACGTAACGATGTCGGAACTCCAGTACACTCCTGTGGACTCAATTGCAAAGAAAGTGGAGGGCCTGAGAAGCTTCTACAAATCGGGATACTTTGACTCGGTTGCCAACAGGATCGATGTGCTCAGAAAACTGTACTTCGCAATCAAAGATAACGAGGACGACATCAAGTTTGCGCTACAGAAGGACTTGAACAAGCCAATCAGTGAGATCGAAGTGTCAGAACTGTCGGTTATCTACTCAGACTTGCTGAACATTATTAAAAACCTGGAGAAGTGGAGCAAACCACATAGAGTGCCATTTCGTGAGCTGCCCCTGCCATTCTACTTCAGCTCCACCAAGGTCAAAAGAGCCTCGCTGGGGGTCGTGCTCATCATTTCACCTTTCAACTTCCCGATTCTCCTGTCGCTGCAACCGCTGTTTGGCGCAATTGCAGGCGGAAATACCGTCGTCCTGAAACCATCGGAACTCACACCATACTCAGCAGAAGTGCTCACTGAGATCATCACGTCCAGCATCGATTCAAACATCATCTCCGTTGTCAATGGTGGGATCCCTGAAACCACCGAGCTGCTCAACATCCAGTTTGACAAAATTTTGTATACTGGTAATGGCACCGTGGGCAAGATCGTGGCTAAGTCTGCTGCTCAGTTCTTGACCCCAACCATCCTCGAGCTGGGTGGCAAGTCTCCTGCCATTATAACCAAGAACTTGAGCCTGAGCCAGCTGGAAACCGCAGTCAAAAGAATTTTGTTTACAAAATTTTCCAATGCTGGCCAGATCTGTGTCTCAACAGACTACATCTTGTGCCATTCGTCACAGTTTAAGCCATTGGTAGGTCTGTTGAAGAAACAGCTCAAGTTGTTCTATCCTGATATCTCCAGCGCCAATTTTCCTCATATCATTCACAAAAATTCTTTCAAGAGATTGACCAACATCATTGCATCTTCCGGTGCTGCAGAAGTTTACCATCTTGATGAGAACTTCGACCCAAATGAAGTCGACAAGCTGTACATCCCACCACACCTGCTAATTGATGTTGACTTCGATGACAGCTCGATGACTGACGAAATCTTTGGCCCAATCTTACCAATCGTTAAATACGACGTTTTGGAAGATGCTCTGCTTAAAGTCCAGACCCACCATGACACCCCATTGGCATTATATGGCTACACCACTGACAAAAAGGAGCAAAATCTCATTGAAAGCAGAATCAGATCCGGAGCAGTCCTGTTCAACGATGGAATGGTCCATGTTAGTGTGTCTGATTTACCTTTTGGTGGAGTTGGCCAGTCGGGTTATGGCAAATACCACGGGAAATACTCGTTCCAAGCCTTCACCCATGAAAGGGTGTACATGAACCAGCCATACTGGATTGAGCCGTTATTCAATTCCAAGTACCCACCAATGAGTGACTTTGATCTGAAGATGCTTAAGTGGTTCCTGACTCCAAGAGTCTGGTTTGGTCGTTCTGGTAAAGTCAATTCCAAATTATCCAGTTATTTGGAGGTGCTTATCATAGCAGTTGCAGGTTTCCTCATTGGATATTTTTATCCCCAGAGAAAATAACGCCTTTTCTTTCACTCGTGTGTTTCCCACAGCAGGTAACGTCTCCTTCTTCATTGTGTGTAGTTTCCCACAGCAGGTTATGTCAATTTCTTCATTTTGTGTAGTTTTCCACAACAGGTATTTTCTGTGGTCTTTCATTCTGCGTACACCTGGTCAATCTTTTCTAGTTGATTCTTCAGTTTCTCTTCACCAACCCACGTAGACTTCTTATTGATGTTGATTGGCAGCAAAGTTATCCCATTGGAGTCAATTTTGTCGATTCTTTCATCAAATTGCACTATTTCAGACTTGAGCTGCTTGGAGACTTGCTCAATATCCTTGAAAAAATTGCTCAGATTCGCCTCAAACTCCTTCTTGGTGGTTTCGGTCGTTGTTGGTTCGGTGGCTTGTTCAGTTGGTGATTTCAACTCGACTAAATTTGTCAATGTCAGTGAAGCATTGTTCAATATCGACACCAGTTTCGCATCAACCTCAGAGAGTGACTCGAGTCTTTCCTTGATGAATGGATGCTGTCCGGTCATACTACTTGCCTGCTTAATCTTTAGCTATGTGTTGTATCTCTTTGTATTGTTTGTTTATTACAAATTTGATTAGTTATGTCATCATGACCTAAAACAGCCCTAGCACAACCCTAACACCTACACACCTTACTTTTTGGAATCGAGCAGTCACAGACTGAAATTTACTGCGAGCACTAACAAAATTCTGAGTAACTGTCGTACCTAACTAATTTTTGCGGTACGCGCCGCAGTTCTGGTACACGCCGCACAACATTATTTTATTTTTTTTTTTTGAAAAATTAGCGATTTTTCAGTGAAAATAAGAAAGTTTTAACTTAGTTTTACTTCAGTTAATCAACTAATCAGTATTTAAAATGTCTACCAAAGAAGTTCTTGTTTTAAGAGGTACCTTAGAAGGTCACAACGGTTGGGTCACAGCTTTAGCTACCACCGCAGCACAACCAGATTTATTATTATCTGCTTCAAGAGATAAAACTTTAATCACCTGGAAATTAACCCGTGATGACCAACAATACGGTGTTGCTCAAAGATCATTCAAAGGTCACTCCCACATCATCCAAGATGCTGTCATCTCCCCAGATGGATTATTTGCTTTATCAGCTTCATGGGATAGATCATTAAGATTGTGGAACTTACAAACTGGTGAATCCACCCAAACCTTCAACGGTCACAACGGTGATGTTTTATCAGTCTCCATTGCTAAGAACTCTAGACAAATTGTCTCTGCTTCCAGAGACAAAACCGTTAAAGTCTGGAACACCATTGGTAAATGTATGTCCACCTTAAACGGTCACTCCGACTGGGTTTCTTCAGTTAGATTCTCCCCAGAAGAATCAAACGTTGTCATCTCAGCAGGTTGGGATAAATTAGTTAAAGTGAGTAACAATAACTGCCTACTAACAGCTTTCTTTTTGACCTCACTGCGAGGCGCAGAAGAAAAGATATTTTTCTTTTCAAGTTTTAGATGATGTTACTTTATTTGCTACTTCAGACGTCGCCTATCTAGCTTCGAATGAGACATACCTAATCACCAAGATCTCTGATTCACAAACTTGAGAAAAATATCTTTGCAGGCTGTTTTTTCATGTTTTATTGAGTTGACAATTACTAACAGTTTTTTTTTAGTCATGGGATTTAAACAACTATGCTATCACCGCTGACTTTGCTGGTCACACCGGTTACGTTTCAACCATCACCATCTCCCCAGATGGAACTTTAGTTGCTTCAGCAGGTAAAGATGGTTCAATCATCTTGTGGGACTTGAACACCAAGAAATTCTTATACACTTTGAACGCTGGTGACGAAGTCCACGCTTTAGCTTTCTCTCCAAACAGATACTGGTTAACTGCTGCTACTGCAAGCTCTATCAAAGTCTACAACTTGGAAGACCGTGTCTTAGTTGATGAATTGAAACCAGAATTCGCTACTGTTTCATCAAAAGCTAGAGACCCAGAAGCTATCTCATTAGCTTGGTCCGCTGATGGTCAAAACTTATTTGCTGGTTACACTGACTCTGTCATCCGTGTCTGGCAAGTCATGACCTCATCCCAATAAGTTGATGGTCAATAATAAATAAAACAAAAATTTATAATAATAATTTGTATATTATTTCTTTTTATAAAAAGGTAGAAAAATTCACCTTACTCATGTAATTTTGTTTCGCCAATGATTTCCATGGCCTTTAGATCACCTGTTGCTAGCTCAGGCTGATCTAAAACATCCCCAATACATTTCCAAGGGTCTTTTGATCCACCAAATTTCAATACTTTTTCTTTAAATTTTTCACCATTAGCTCTGTTTAGTGGGTCTTTAGCAAATAAATGCTCCCAAACTTTGGTGGCAATTGCCCTATCAAATAAATACGTATAATACATTGCACCATAGCCAAACAAATGACCAAATTTCCCTTGCCAATTGGATTTGTCGTCTCTGAAGATTTTCAACGATCTTTCCAATCTATGGTAAACTTTGCTTGAATTAAATGCAGGATCAAACACGTGGTTAGAGTGTAACTCTTGGTCTAACATAGCCATCTTCAATTGGGCAAAACTTTCGGTGTGCTTGAGAAAATTTGATTCTTTTTGGTATGATCTAAGTAAATTGATTGGAATAGGTTCATCGGTAAAATAATGTCTTGCAAAAGTTGTGAGCACTCTTTCATCCTTTGCGAAAAACTCCATTAAAATACTTGGTAGCTCCACAAAATCAGTAGCACATCTTGTACCACTTAGATTTTGTAATTTGGTTCTACCAAACATTGAGTGCATTGCATGTCCCATTTCATGGAATAATGTCTCAACTTCTTGCAGAGATAACAAGCATTTGTCAATGGTAGGATTGTTTTCAAAGTTACATATAACTGAAATGACAGGTAATTGGAAAACTTCACCAGTTTTCAGGTTCTTGGAATTTTGAAATAACTCCAAATCTTTTGATGTTTCATCTGGATAAATGTTTCTTGAACAGCAGATGGTGAAGTGTGCAGGATTTAAAGCCTTTCCTCTTCTGTAAAAAAAATCGCAGTAAATGACACCCAATAACCCTTCAGTCTCACTAATAACGTTCAATCTTCTGATTCCCTTATCCCAAGTTTCTCCATTTATTGATTTCTCGGGAATTAGCTGAACGCCATAAAGCTTATTTAGCACATTGGATAAACCTTGCATAACAACACCCAATGACAAATACGAGCTGATCTGCTCATGGTTTGATGATCGTTTTTGTATGGTGAGTTTATATCCATAGTAATCTCTATCCCATGGTTTTAGATACTCTGCAATATCTTCTGGTTCTAGTTCTAGGTCTTGATCGTTGAGTTCTTGTTTCTTCAAGTTGGCCAATGAGTTCAATTCCCTTATAGATAACACTGCAGTCTCTTTGGCTAAGTTTTCTAAGAAATTGTAAACTAATTCTGGGGTTTTGGCCATTTTGCCCTCTAACTGATATGCTGAAAATGTTTCTTTGCCCATTGTGTGTGCTAAAACAGCTCTATATTTTAACAATGTCTCTAGTAAAGATATCTGTTTATCGGTTGTACTGTGTAGGCCAACCCAGACTCTTTCTCTGAGTTTAGCGTCCTTACACGATCTTAAAATCGAGTATGGCAATGAACCCCAAAGTGGGATCTTATAATTCTTCGACATCAACGATGAAAACCTAGACTGCACTGATTTGATCTCTTTGATCAAATTCGAATCTCCAATTTGGTTCAACTGTTCTGAATTAATTTCAATTTCTTGATATCTTGGGGTATCAACTCCATTCAAGAATTGCTGGCCAAACACTGCAATATTCTGTGACAAATCAATAAAGTTTCTTCTGGCATCAGGTTCCATGTTTGTACCTGATTTCTCAAAATCCGCTAACAATATCTTACCAACTTGGATTTCTTCTTCAGTTAAGCCCAACTCTTTGGATTTTTGATTCAGGATCGAGTTCAAAATATCATACATCTCAACATTTGTGTTTAATACGTTCATAAACTCAAACATTTTCTCGTGAACTTCTTGTGCTGCTTGAACATATCTTGGATCTGGATGAGCAGCTCTTGTGAACTCTGCTAAGTCAATCACACGACATAAAGTATCACTAAGTTTATCAAGATTTAGGATAAAAGTCTTCAACCCTGCATTGGATTTATCTGTGATTAGCTGGTCAACAATCTTCTGCGATTTTGCAATTGAAACATCACAAAACTTGTGCAACCCCTGTGGTGAGGTCAAGTAAGGATTTTGGAACAGCCCAGATTTACTGCGATGTTCGGCAGAACTTGTTCTGTTGAAGTTCTGCCAAAACGTCTCGTCGTCAAACACTTTTCTAATGAGCTCATTCTCGTAATTGATCGGGTTAGCCGCTGGTGTCTTTGTGGAGCTCTTGGGTATATAATTTGCATTTGTGCTGCCATTTACGAATTTCTCACTGACATTGGCACTGGTTGCTGTGTCTTTAGCCACGTGAGAGTACGACAGGCACCTCAGTGACCTGGATGCAACCTTCAGCAGTACACCCGAAGGCTTTACTACTGAATAGCTCATCGATTAAAGCAAGTTCTCCAGGATTTCAATGATTTGAAGTATTGAAAACTTTGTGATTTTAGTCAAATTTCTTGAAAGCTGCCGATTTGCTGCCAAAATTACCGGATTGGCGGAAACGTGGATTTTGGCACAATCTTACTACATGCGGAACCTCTGGCGTAAATTTTATTATGTTTTATATAATTTGACTATTTTCAGTGATGGGTTTTGGCTATTTGCACGTCGAATTCAATTGGTTCGTCTGGCAGTTGTACTGCTGCATCCCGCTGCTGCTCTAGCAAAGCTGCTTCTTTGTCCAGTTTGTCCAGTTCGTTTTCTGCTTCAGTAACCAGGTCTGTAAACCCAGAACCTTTGGCTCTGAGTCTGGCTTCTCTAAGCAGGTTCTTAGCAGCACTTAGGTCTCCGCGGTGTAGATTAACCACTCCTAAACCATATGTTGAGAGCGCAATGGACTCTTCGACGATCTGATCACGGCGGAGCTGTACAGGGAGCTGTTTGGAGAAATTCAGCACGGATTCGTAACACTTGGTGGCTAACTCAAAACACTTCTCTTTCTGTTCTCTATTACTCTTAATGACATGTGCGGCAGCTTTCACTTTCTCTGCATGCTGCTCTTTAATCTCAAACTCCTCGGCTTGCAAATACATCAGCGAACCTAGGTTAGTCTGCGAAAACAATATTTCACCTGGGTCGCAGTCTGCATTCAGCATCCACTCGGTTGTAGCAATTTTGGTACGCACCGCATTAGCCATATCCCCAGTAGCAAGACAGAGCGCCCCATACAAGTCTCGTGCATTGAACAACTCATCACGGAATGGCTCCCACGCCTGTCTGTTTTTGAACAGTTTCTCAAGATGTTTCTGATCATCAATGTTCAGCGCAGACTCGTTGGACAAATCCAGCTCCTTCTCCTGGTGGTCCACAAATGGGCTGTCCTCGTTGCCACGCAGAACTGTTTTGTGCTCTCTGTTGATCAGCTTTCTGGCAATCTTATTCTTCTTAGCAACTTCCTCCTGCGCAATCAAAAAATGCGTCATTAGCAGCATTTTGGACACGTTTGGATCTCCCTTATTGAGCTGGGTAATCTTAATCACAGTTCTCAAATCCTTCTGGATCATGTGTGGTCTGACCGAGTCTGGAACCCGGCCTGGAGTGGTTAACGCGGTCAGGTACCCTGAGGCGATTTCTGAGTAAATCATTAGCGCATCCTGCGTTAGCGACATCTTCTCAAACATCTCCGCAACTTTCAACTGCACACCTGTATACTCGTCGCTAAGTGGGTCCAGTTTCAGCCGATCAGCCTCTTCTAATGCCTCCAAATAGTATTTTAGGGCCTCTTTGTAGTCGTTGTTTCCTTTTTTGCTTTCTGCCCATAACCCCTTGCGCAGTATCTTTGCAACTGACGCTGGGAACGTGTGATGCGGCCAGTAGAACCACCATGCGACAAACCCAAGCGCGGAAACTGATCCAATGGAAATCAGGAAAGTTCTGAACCAGGTGCTTTTTTTTCTAGGAGGCACCCCCTGGGCTTGGAAAGACGCCAGTCTCGTAAGCCTGGTTGTCTGTCTACCTACTAGGCGCACTGACTGTCTAGCAATCGGCGAGAATCGGCAAGCAAACATGTTTTTTCCAGCTCGTCACTAAATTGTTAACTGAATAAAGAAAAACACAAAATCATCATTTGCTATAAATTTAACTGAGTGCTAATAATTGTGTCAGAATTACAATGTGTGGACGATACTCCATGTCCCTTGTGAGTGGGTCCCAATAGCTTTAGGTGTACAAGACTAACTGATATCAGGATGCTAAGGAGATTTCAGCAGCTTTGAAGCAGCAATTCAAGATCGAGGTTGACCATGTCAAGAACGAAAACCTGGGGCATCCCTCGTTTAATGTTTGTCCCACCAGGTACGCGCCAGTTCTGTTGAGACACCAAGATGTGCTGGAATTGGATTACATGAGCTGGGGACTGGTGCCTTTCTGGACGAAATCCAGAAAAGAGCTGAACCAATACAAGTCGTTTAATGCCAGAAAAGAGAGTGTGATTGAGGGCAATAGACTGTGGAGCAATGTGAGAAAGAAACATCGTTGCGTTGTTCCAGTTCAAGGATATTACGAATGGCAGCACAGACCAATGAAAACTAGCAAAAAAGTGGATAAGATCCCATATTATGTGAAGAGGAAAGACGGCAACTTAATGTTCCTGGCTGGCATGTTCGACTCTGTGGAGTTTTCTAAAGGGGATGATGGTGATAAGATGGATAGCTACACAATTATAACGGGACCCGCCCCTCACAATATGAAATGGCTGCATGAGCGAATGCCAATCGTGCTGATTCCGGGCACCAAAGAGTGGGACAACTGGCTCAATGACGAGATTGTTGAATGGAACGACGACCTAAAAAATAGCTTGAAAGTGTACGATGGTGACGATCTAGAGTGGTTCGAAGTGTCCAGAGATGTGGGCAAGGTGACCAATGATGGCGAGAAGTTGATTAAACCTGTTAAGTCTGGTAAGATTCAAGGCTTCTTCAGCAAAGGAGCTAAAAGAGAAGAGGAGGATGCTGATACTGGTGATGAGCGTCCAAGCAAGAAGGTGAAAACAGAAGAGGGGGAGCCGGATGCTGGAAAGGAAGCTGGTACAGGTGAAAAAGTCAAAAGCGAGAAGTGATAGTTCGTACTAAGTATGTGGATATTATGAACTATTCAATCTGTGGATCCTCAGAACCTCACCAACCAAGTACAAGCTGCCACAAATGACAATATTCATGTCGCTTGACAGCGAGCTAAATATCTGTTTTATTGATGGTTCCACTGTGACATTACCATTATACTTGAGCACTTGCTCGCTCAGCTCGTATGGGTCGTTGGACTGGATCCACGGCATTCCATCGACCGGCCCAAACTTGGTTATTATCACTCTGTCTTGTGTTTTCAAAGACAACTGGGACAGCAGCGGGTGTAAATCCTTTCCCTTCGTAACAGCAATGACAAAGGTTATTGGCTTGTCGCCAAACTTGAATTTCAAGTAGTCAGCCAACTCCTTCGCAGCCTGACCGTTGTGTGCACCGTCTAGTAATACAGGAAGTTTGGAATTGCTAGATCTGTCAAATATGAGGTCAAGCGACTGCAATCTACCGGGCCAAGTCACTTTACTTATTCCCTGATTGACCGTCTCTAGTGAAAAGTTGACTCTTTGTGGATCCATTGACGACTTCATGTATGGGAAAATAATATCGATTATTTTCAGCGCAACCGACAGATTTTGTAGCTGGTAGTTGCCCTTTAGCGGAGACTGTTCTCTGTATACAGCCCCAAAAAGCGTAGGAATAGCATTGGAACTGGACATCACTGGGAAGTTCACTGAGTGGGTTTGATTGCATTTGGCTTCAACAGTTTTTAGGACCTGTTCATCGTTTGTGCCATCGACAACGTTAGAAATACCAGCCTTGATAATACCGGCCTTCTCGTATGCAATCTCAGGCAGCGTGGACCCCAGTATACCTTCGTGGTCAAGACCAATCTTTGCAATTCCAGTAGCCAGTACACCCTTTTTAACGATTTTATTGTTCTCGAATTGTGCCGCTTCAATCACATTTGTGGCGTCCAATCTGCCGCCCAGACCCACTTCAATCACTGCTAGGTCAACCTGCTCCATAGCAAAGATCTGGAAAGCCGTAGATGTGAGAATCTCGAACTCTGTGGCACCGATATTGTAAGCTTTATTGACCTCCAGGATCTGGTTTTCCACCTGGCAGAACATCTTTTCAGAAACCGACACATTGTTGAGACTGATCGAATCTCTTCTCTCGACCAGGTGCGGCGAGGTGAACTTGCCAACTTTTGAGTCTTTGATGCAGCTGCTGACAATTGATGCAACATAGGCACATACCGAGCCCTTTCCATTGGTTCCAGCAACGTGCACGTAATTCGATTGCAGGTGCGGGCTTCCCAGCTTGCGCAGGAGCAGATGCACCCTCTGCAAGGACAAGTCGATGGGCATTTGAGTGTGCTTTTTACGCCATCTCGAGCGATAAACGCAAAAATTATGCGCAGAGGGCGCCAAAGTGCGCCAAAGTTCCGAATCGGGGACAATGCTAATTCACAGCCGAAATAGGCAGTTTTGGCGAGGTTTACCGTTTGAAGGAGAAAACCAAAAAAATCGAAATTGAAATGAAAACAAAACCAAAACAGAACACAAAGAGGTCCGTTTCCCAGCCAAATAGCGCATTGCACGTACAGCCAGCAAGCCAATTAGCACAGGCATATAGCTTTTACCACCATTCAATTTGTAGGGACCGGCAATTCAACATGTCGTCAATAGAGAAGAGAATTAAGAAGATGTTCCAGGCACCCAAGAAAGGTGAGACGTTCGAGCTGCGGGCGGGCCTGGTGTCCCAGTACGCCAACGAGCGGAAAGACGCAATCAAGCAGGTCATAGCAGCAATGACAGTGGGCAAGGACGTGTCAGCACTGTTCCCAGACGTGCTCAAAAATATTGCCACGCACGACTTGAAGCAGAAGAAGCTGGTGTACCTGTACCTGATGAACTACGCTAAAACTAACCCGGAGCTGTCGATACTGGCAGTGAACACGTTTGTCCAGGACACAGAGGACCCGAACCCGCTGGTTAGGGCACTGGCAATCAGAACAATGGGGTGCATTCGTGTCGACAAGATGGTTGACTACATGCAGGTGCCGCTGAACAGAACGCTGAACGACGAGAACCCGTACGTTCGTAAGACTGCCGCAATTTGTGTGGCTAAACTGTTTGAGCTGAACAAGGAGATCTGTATTGAGAATGGGTTTTTGGACAAGCTGAAATCGCTGGTTGAAGACTCCAACCCGATGGTTGTTGCCAACTCCATCAGTGCGCTGTCCGAGATTCACGAGTCTGATCCTGCGCTGGAGGTGCTGACTGTCACCCCAGACTTACTGGAGAGGTTCTTGGTGGCGCTGAACGAGTGCACGGAATGGGGCAGAATCGCAATACTGACAGAACTGGCCGAGTACGAGCCACTGAGCTCGGAAGAAGCAAAGCACATAGTTGAGAGGGTTGTGCCACAGCTGCAGCACTCGAACCCATCGGTTGTATTGTCCTCCATCAAGGTTATACTAAATAATATTGGTAAATTCAATAATAATCAAGAGGATGAGACTTTATTGAAAAAACTGTGTGCACCGCTGGTTTCACTGGTATCAACACCACCAGAGGTGCAGTACATTGCATTGAGAAACATCAGAATCATCATTGAAAAATATCCAGAGCTGCTGGAAAACTACTTCAGAGTGTTTTTTGTGAGATTCAACGATCCACTATATTTGAAACTGGAGAAGATTGAAATTATTGTCAGACTGAGCACAGAGAAGAACGCAAGCCTGATACTCAATGAGCTTAAGGAGTACGGGTACGAATTCGATATAGAATTTGTGAGAAGATCGGTCAAAGCCATTTCACAAGTTGGTATCAAGCTGCCAAAGTACCACAAGAAAGCTGTTGAGCTTTTGATCAACTTGGTGAATGAACGAGAGCTGTACAATGAGGGGGTCATCTCTTTGAAAGATCTGCTGAGAAGTAACCCAGCCGAGTCGCAGCTGATATTGCCAACCATTGTGCAAAACCAAGATAAACTAACAGAGAATGAATCAATTTCCAGCTTGATCTGGGTGCTAGGCGAGTACAACATTCCTGGGTTCCAGGGCAAACTGAAAGAGTTCATTGATTCGTTCAACGAGTACGACGTCCAGGTGCAAAGTACACTGATCTATTCGATTGTCAAGATTTACATCAAAACGAACGATGCTTCTCTCAAAACTTTGATTGATAAAGTGTTTAGCGATGTGGACAACATTGAGAACATTGAGATCAAGGACTTGATAGCCTTCTACACGAGAATTTTGCAGCTGAATACTGCTGAGCAGAAGAAAATCTTGCTGAGTGAGTTCCAGAAAATTGACAACACGATTTCGTACTTCAACCCAGAGCTGCTGGAATTCCTGATTAGAAGACTGTCAACGTTGAACTCTGTGTTCTTCACGACGGGGGAGACATCTGCAAGCGACAAGAAGCTCACACAGGTGAAGAAAATGAAAGATATCAAATTGAACGTGCACAATAATGACGAAGCGTTATTGGACTTTGACGATGAAGAAGAGGAGTCTGAGTCAAAGCCAGCCGAGTCAATCAACATCTTGGACGAGCTGAATGACTTGTTTAGCTCTTCCACAATCCAGCCAGCACCAGTCAGCGCACCACTGAGCGGTGGTGCAAATAAAAGCAGCAACTCGATTTCCAACGACTTGTTGGACCTGTTTTGAAACTTGCCAAGGGCCGGTGTGGTGGACCTGCACATAGAAACTACAATCCACAAATAATAAATTAAAGTATAGTCATTAGATCGTTAATTATTAGGATTTCTGTTCTCGACGGTGTCGAAATAGTCCATGTTGGACGAGTTGCCGTAGCGTGCATTGATATTTCTGAGATGGTCCAACATGATATCGACGTCCTCGTCGTCCCACTTGCCGTAGCCCGAGGTTGAGAAGAAGTTGTCGTAATTGAACTTGTTGGAGCGTGTGTCGATGGCTGTCTCGAAGAACTCCATGAAGTTGAACTCTTCCTGGGTGCGGTTCTGGGGGTTGTTTGAGCCGGTGGCGGTGTCGTTGGCGGAGGGTGTTGGTGTGGAGGGGGAGGAGGTGGTGGAGCAGCCGTTAGGGACCACCGGTAGGCCGTCTCCGCCTGGGTGTCTGCCTGAGTCTCCGCCTGAGTCTCCGACTGAGTCTCCTCCCGGGCGTGGCGCAGTGTCATTGGCAACTGCAACGTCCACGACCCGGGAGTACAGCTCCTGGATGTTCACGTCGTTGAACTTGGCAATGTGGAAGAACACCGAGTGGTTCATGACAAAGTTAAAGTTGTACTTGGGGTTGACCAGGGACCTCTTGATGGTGGCCATGTATCGGGAAAAGGCAATCACCTCGTAGTCCTTGTCGTTGAAGATGTGGAACTTGTCTCTGAACTGGGCGTAGTTCTCTTGCTTGTCGATCTCAAAGTCCTCGAGGTCGCCGCAGTCAAACTCGACCGCGTACTCTGGCTTGGCCTGGATCACCTCCTGGACCAGGATGTGGATTGGGGTGATGGGCTTGTTGTTGAAGAAGGTGGTGAAGAGCCTCTTCTTGTCGATGCCGTCGGCCATGACGTGGGCGCCAGCCAGGTAGATCATGGCACGTCTGACCGCAAGCCTGGCGTACCAGAAGCAGCGCACGAGGAACGGGAACGGGGAGAAGAGCTTGGAGTTGTCGTGGTAGGCGATGCGCTGGAACCCCTGGAGCACGTCGCAGATCATCTGGAAGATGAGCAGCACGTACTTGTTGGTGAGCATGTCGAAGCGGGTGAGGTTGCCGTTGTAGTCGCCGTCCTGCTGGAGCTTCTTGAGGCAGTGGTTGTACAAGAGCTCGATGAGCGAGTAGATGGTGAACCGGATGCTGAAGGACTCCATGATGCGCTGGACAGAATACACCAGGGAGGTGTCGTCGAGGTTGAACGTTCTGAAGTAGTCGAGGTCGCCCTTGAGCGTGGCAAAGTGCA
The DNA here is from genome assembly GCA_030570575.1 of [Candida] sp. Taxonomy (NCBI): domain Eukaryota; kingdom Fungi; phylum Ascomycota; class Saccharomycetes; order Saccharomycetales; species [Candida] sp. The sequence continues at coordinate 400,707 of JAJLVZ010000002.1, read as the reverse complement.
CGTTGAGCAGGGTCTTGAGGTCTTTGATGAGGGTGTTCTCGATAAAGTCGACAAAATCTGCGGTGTGGGTCTTGGAGCTGATGGAGTCAAAGTTCTCAATCACCTTGTTGAGGGTGACGACAGCCTGGATGAAGTTGTTGTCAAAGTCGCGGTACTTGAGCTGGAGCTCGCGCGAGCTGATCTTGGTGGGCAGACCCACCTCGAGGGCGCCGTCGCAGTCGCACATGGCCAGGTAGTACCAGGCGCTCTTCATGCTCCTGCGGATGCCCACCGAGTACGACGCGTAGATGTCGTCAATGTTCTCGTGGAGCCGGAGGTACTTTGCCAGGCTGACGATGCGGCGGATGGTCATGTAGTTGTAGGACACCTCCATGCCGACGAGGTTGCGCCGGTACGGCATGCACGTGTCGAACACGTAGAGGTGGATGAGCGTCTGGAGGCACTCGAGGGTGAGGTAGCTGTTGACGCAGGTGCCCTGGCTGCCCAGGCTGCCCGTCTTGGAGTACATGGTGGAAACGAGCAGCACGGTGTCGGAGTACTCCACCATCAGCAGGTAGTTGAGGTTGCAGATGTCGGTGTTGTAGAGCTCCATCTGGTTGAAGTAGACGTGCGACAGGATCGACAGCAGCCTGGCGAGCAGCACTAGCTTGTACGCCTCGGTGGGGATCTTGATGTTGAGCTGCGACGAGCCGTCGGGCGCGCACTGCAGAAAGTCCCCCAGCGAGCTGTAGAACGAGTCCGCGTCGATCTCGATGAACTGCAGGTTGGTGGCCCGGTTGAACTCGAAGTACGCAGCCAGCAGCTGCATCACCGTCTGGTATGCCGGCAGGTTGCTCTGGATCTCGCGCACCAGCTGGTCCATGAACACGTAGCTGTGGGTCGGCTGGATGCCCAGCGTCTCCTCGCTGATCAGGTCCTGGATGCGCTGCAGGTTGCTGTTCTGCGCGATCTGCCCGCGCAGGCTGTTGAGCTTCGACCCGGGGTACGTCGACGACAGGTGCTTGAGCACCGACAGGATCGAGTCCCACACCTCCACGAGGCCCTTCTCCGTGATGAGCAGAGCGGCCCACGACAGCGGGCCCACATGCAGCAGGTTCGAGCTGTTCTCGCGCACTGCCCTGAAGATCAGGCTGTGCCTGGAGCGCTGCGGTGGCGCAGTCAGCGCGTTCTGCGGCGCAGCAGGCTCTGACTGCGCAGCATGCTGCCCGACGTTGTGGGGAGGCTGCTGCCCGACGTTGTGGGGCCCCGTGGGCTCCTGCAGGCTGCCCAGCGCCCGTGCCAGCTGCGCGTGCTGGCTCAGCAGCTCCTGGTACCTCCGCCGCTCGTACTCCAGCGTCTCTTTGGTGGACTTCATCTTCAGCCGCAGGCCCTTTTTCCTGAACACGCAGTTGTCTGCCGAGATCTGGAGCTCCTCGCACCCAGAGCACATCGGCTGCTTCCTGTCGCACTTCCTTCTGCGGATCCTGCACGCCACACAGACCGACGAGGTCACTTCTGGGATGTACGCCGACATGGCTTGCTTTGCCTGGTTGCTTGCTGGTGTTGCTGCTGTCTCGCGGGCCTTGCTGGGTGTACTCAGTGTGCACGGCTCGCAGGTTCTCGTTCTGGGCTGTGCAAAGTGCGCAAATACCACGCTGTGTGTGTGTTTAGCTGGTTTACGCTTCTAAGAGCTTTCTCACTAAAAATTCCAGAAGAAGGACGCTGCATCGCCTGGTACGCGCACGCGCGCGTGTCCTGGTGTGCCCGGTTACCAGCGCTGGGCCCGCCTCTTGTGCCTATCCCGCTAGCTTGGTGGCTTACTGGCCTGCTAGCTTGGTGGTTTGCTACGCAGTGCGTGCTGGGCCCTGGCACAATTTATTAGGTGCATATGCGCCCTACATAACTTCCGAATGTTAAGCGCCATTCCTTGACACAACGAGCAAGCCCCTGGTGATCGGTAGAAAGGTCTGGGTGTGTGGCTGTTGAAGCTCTTTCCGGCAGGAGATTGCCGGCTGGCGCTGGCTGCTGCAGGTTTGGCGTAGCCAGGCATACAAGTCGAGTTACCCCTAAAACGGGCTCCTGGCAGGCAGCTCAGGCGCAGCTCCAGGACTCAAGCAGGCGGAATTGGTCGGAACATGGTCGGAATGCCCGAGTCAGTTGGCGCAGGGTCAACCAGGAAATTTACAGGTCCTCCAGGGAAAGGTGGAAAGCACTGCACGGCATTTGCTGCCCTGGACACCAGGCACAGGCATCAACAGCTTAAGTTTGCCGATCGGTAGACCCTGCGCCAACTGACTCGGGCATTCCGACCACACGGAACCGCCAGGCCCACTCCCCCAATGAAGCAGAACCAAGCAAAAGAAGAACCGAAAACAGATCGTTCGCTAAACAGAAGAACGGAATCGGCGTGTTCCATGCGCCAGGACGCACAATCAGACCAATTTCAGATGACGTAAGTCTGGCCAGCCCGGAGCACTGTGCGGGCTGGGTTTTCATGGTGGAACCCGTTGCAGAGCTAGCAGCACGCACCGCACCCCAGTGGACAGTCCAGGGAAGCCTCAGCCCCACCAGACCCGCAGTCTGCTCAGAATTCGCAAACTGAACCCTGAGGTACATTGTGCTGAAACAAAGACGCACCGAATATCTCGCGCAAACTAGTTCACGCACTACTTTTGCTCAGTAACCAGCTATTTTTAACCAGAAGTGGATTTCTCCCTACCGTAAGTACACTGGGCAGGTAGAGAGGCGATGGTGACGTTGAGAAGATCGATAGTGATTGCGGTGCCGCTGCTGGTTGTGGTGGTGGTGCTGGTCTCGCAAAAACAGTTCCTGTACTCATACCAGGACATCAGTGCGTACTTGGAGAAGCTGAACGAGGCGCCGTCATCGCTGTTTGAGCACAGCGCGGGCACGGTGACGAACAGCCGGTCGCCGGAGGTGATTGAGCAGCACAAGATCGAGAACCTGGTGAACCAGCTGCTCAAGAAGAAGCTGGACGAGGAGCTGAAGTACGAGCGGGACGAGCTGCTGAAGGAGAAGGAGAAGCTTGCGCGGGACCAGCAGGCCCGGGAGGAGCAGTACAAGAGCCTGCAGCAGGAGAAGGAGACGCTGGCGAGGGAAAAAGAGGGACTTAAGACCGAGGTTTCGAGACTCAAAACCGTTGCAAAGACTGGCGGGTCTGAAGGGTTCCAGTTCCGACGCGTGGAGACAGAGGAGCCTGCGCATCGGATTGACACGTTCACGTTCCGCGACACGGAGCGCCAGGTAGACTACGAGAACAACGAGCTGGTGGTGCTGGTGTCGTTTGACCCGCACTTCCCAGCCGACAAGTTCAACGAGTTCATGAAGGTGCTGGCGACGATCGAGTACCCATCCTCGCGGATCTCGCTGTCGTTTCTGATCGGAAAGCCGGAGCTGTTTGACGCGGTGAGCGCGAGCTTCAAGACCCACTTTGAGGGTCTGGCGCAGCGGGACCCGGCCGAGATCCGGTACACCAAGGTGACCCTGATCAACGCGCAGTTCATCGAGGACTCGTACGCCGTGAGCAGGGCCCAGCGCCACGACAGCAACGTGCAGCGCGAGCGCAGACGGCTGCTGGGCCGCCTCAGAAACTACCTGAATGCGGTCGGAATCGCAAACGAAAAGTACGCCCTGGCGCTCGACAACGACGTGCTGGACCTGGACCCGCGGTTCCTGCTGACGGCGATCAAGCAGGACAGGGACATTGCCACGCTGCGCATTGATATCAAGGACTCGAACGGCCAGGTCATCCTCAAGGACTACGACAAGAACGCCTGGGGCGGCGACAGAATCGTTCCGACCGCCGACCAGCTCAAGCGTCTCGATACCGACAAGGACTACTTCTTCACGCCCAACAGCGGGCCCAACGCGTTCCACCTGCTGGACGTGCACAACAAGCCCGAGGAGTACGGCCTGACTGCCGACCCAGACCAGGCCTGCGAGCTCAATTCTGTCGGCGGCGCAGTCCTCTTTGCAAAGTCCGCCATCTTCAAGCAGGGCATCGTGCACCCGCCGTACTACATCATCGGAACCACCTGGTCCCGCGAGGGCTTTGACGGAATTGAGACTGAGGGCCTCTGCTATGTCGCACAGCTCCTGGGCTACAAGTGCTGGGGCTACCCGCACCTCGCCGCCAGTCACGTGAACGGGTGATCCCAACACACTGGGATCCCACGCGTCCCAGACATCCAGCGCACTTGATGGTATTCACCACTTGGTTCATAGTTATTTATTGTTTTATAATGGGTGCTGTGAGTTCCCAGTTTACATTCTATTCATCTCACGCCGTAGCTACTCCAGCAGCCTCGTATGGCCCAGCAACGCTCCCAGTCCAATAGTGGCACCCGCCAACCACTCCCACTAGCTTCTTTCCCAAACAGCTTGTGTTACTGGCAGAAACATCTCACACAACACCTCTGACATATACAACACAGCACCTAGCTAAAGTTCACCGCAGGCACTCCTAACAATCGGAGCTCGTGATTCCTCTTCCCAACCAATGGTTGGTTACCAAGCCTAAACATCATTGCGCTCTTACAAATGCGCAGTGTATTGGATCTTCAGTGTATTAGGCTGGAATCTCAGCGAGATGGCTCTCCACAGACACCAGCTCAAATCACCAGGCTACCACGGGTCTAAACACCGGTAAAACACCAGCACTGCTTTAGTACTTGATCATCCCAGCCGTGGCCAGCCTATAACAGTATTACTATATGACAGTCCATAAGAGTGTTACTATGTATGACAGACTGATATATATACGATCTGGGTGCTGTGTCACCACCTGTGCCTACCCCAATTGGCGTGTGGGTGCTTATCTATGGGATAAGCCTGTGTTGTGGTATACTACCCAAACGGCGAGACATCACGATAGCTATAGGCGATACCAGCGTGGAGAGGAACTACTTGCAGATAGAGTTACATGAGATAAGACAGTGAGGGACGGGGCTTAGGCTAGGAATTTGTATTAAGGCGTGTGTTTGCTGTTGCTAGTAGGTATATGGTAGGGTCAAATAGGTGGGTTTTTGTTGATGGTGATGTTGGGTGGTACATTTGTAGGTAATGATGGGTGAAGACTACGTTTTGGTAGGTGAAGACTTTGGTGAAGACTACGTTTTGGTAGGTGAAGACTTTGGTGAAGACTACGTTTTGGTAGGTGAAGACTTTGGTGAAGACTACGTTTTGGTAGGTGAAGACTTTGGTGAAGACTACGTTTTGGTAGGTAAAGACTAAATTAAAGAGAATGTAGTGTATTCAGTGATGTTCGAAGGTGGCTGGGCCAGTCGCAGCGTGTGTCCGACCTCGTCAGCCTTTTACCTGCGTACGTCAGAGACATAGACTGAGCCTGATGCTTACGCATTGATCCTGGGCTTGTTGATCCATTAAGTCAATACTGCTCAAACTGATAAATACACAACAACACAAGAAAGAAAGGCTGCGGTGGAGCCCTTCAGGGACTGCTGCAGGCGGAGTGGAGGCAAAAGTTCTGTGAAGGCAACTCGGCTACTCTGCATCGTCGTCCAGCAGGCCGAGGGACTTCTCCTGGCCCCTGGAGGCGTAGCGGTGGCCGAACGCAAGCACCAGGAGCTTGTCCAGCACCCGGTAGAGGTACTGCCCGCAGATGATAACACCTCCATAGATGGTTGCGAGTCGCACGATGAAGGAGGTGAAGGAGATGCGTCTGTCCTCCACGACGAGCTGGATAGGCTCAAAGTCGTAGTCGAAGAAGAGCCCGGGCACCTCACGGTTGTGGGTGTTGTCCCTGGTGAGCAGGGACATGGCGTACTGGTTCGTGTCGATCACCACGCCCAGCTTCTTGTACACCGTAGGCACCACCGACAGGTAGTAGTTGTAGCTCTGCATGTGGAGCTGCGTCACCTGGGCTGTGCCGTCGAGCGGGTTGTCGATGTACGGGTAGAACTCGCCGAACGAGAGCTCGTTGATGGTGTGCGTGAAGTTGAGCGACTGCTGGTCCACATGGCTTCGCAGGTCGGTGTACCCGTAGTTCTTGGCCGTGATGTGGAACACGCCCTTGACCCTGTTGAGCGGGATGCGCCCAAAGATGTGGCACGCGGGCGCCCCCAGGTGCCGGTCCACGTTGTCCTGGGACCCGTCTCTGAACTCGGCCACGAACCCTTCGGCCAGGATCTCGTCCAAGTCCGGCGTCGCAATCCGGTTCACCCCGTTCACAGTGAAGTAGCTCGGGACGTGGAACGCCACGCCCTCGTACTGCAGCAGCTCCCCAGCCAGAAACCGGTCTGAGGTCACGTCCCGCACATTGGTGTGGATGAAGTTGCACGGCATGTTCACCACCAGGTCCAGGTTCAGCGTCACCACGCTGCTCACCTGGTCCTCCACTTTGAACTGGTGGTCCACCTCGCCCCCGAAGAAGTGCCCGAACTCGGTCCACGAGATGAACAGCAGTCCTATGATCATGAGCACCGTGGACGCGCCGCCGCGCTGGGATCTCACTGTGTGTGCCGAGGCCACCTTGGCTGCCGGTCCTGGTTAGTACGTGCTGCTGGCGTGCTGCCTGCTGCCTGCGCAGCGGCTCCTCTCACTCACGGAACGCGTCAAACGACTTCAAATTGGCCATCTTGGTTGGTTTGGGTGCCTGGAAAAATTGAAATAAAATTATTGAAATCAGCCCAATGCACCACGACACCCAGCAGGTTCTGCAGGCGATCTACCCGGAGCTGGCTGTGCGCGCGGACACGCTGAGCGTGGCAGTGAAGCTGGTCCCCGGCCGGTGCGTCACGTTTGTGTGGGAGCAGGACCAGTTTGCGACTGAGCTGCTGGCACAGCTGCAATTCACGGCGTCTCTCCCGCTGAGGCCCGACGCCTTCGCCCTGGACTGCTGCTGGATGACCCCGCGCATGCTGGCAACTGTCCGGGACCTCGTCAACAGCGCGATACGCAGCTCACACGACGACGAAGTGTACTACTCGGTCCTGGAGCTGCTCACCACGGGCTTGCTGGACCAGCACGAGCCCCTGCTGTTCGGCAGCTACCACATACCCCTGGCCAGCCCGCAGCAGTTCGCCCAGGTGGTGCACACCAGCACGGCCCTGGAAAACGAGCTCTTCAGCAGCTCCAGGTTCAGCTGCTCCATCTGCCTCGAGCACCACTATGGCTGCGACTGCGTCCGGCTGCCGGACTGCCGCCACGTCTTCTGCACCCGCTGCCTGACCCAGTATCTCACCACGACAATAGATTCCGACGTGAGCAGACTGCAGTGCCCCAACTGCCCCGTTGTCGTCGTTAAAGAGCTCTTCAAGAAAACCCAGGCCCAGCTCAAAGACATCTACCTCACCGACAAGATCAGCCTCGATGTCCTGCGCAAGCTGCTCCCTGCGCACAAGCTGGAAAAGTACCAGCACCTCAAGAACGAACTCTTTTTTGAGAAATTTCAGCACTATTTCCCCTTCTCTGTGTCCAACTGCCCCAGATGCGGAAAGTGGCTGCTCCGGGACGATGTCGACGACAACCTCATGAGGTGCGACGGCTGCGACCTGGCATACTGCTATCAGTGCAACCACTCATGGCATGGCACCACCAACAACTGCGGGAAAAAAATGAATGTGGTGCCCGTCGAGGTGATCCAAGAGGTGCTTGAACTGCCCGACGACTCCAGCACCAAGCTCAACTATATCCAGAAGTATGGCAAAAGGAACATGTCGCTTGCCATCAATGAATATAAATCAGATATGCTGTTCAAAGAGATTGTTGAAAATAACAACGACATCAAAAAGTGTCCCAGCTGCGGAACAGTCATTTCCAAATCTGATGGCTGTAACAAGATGCAGTGCCCGGTGTGCTCGTGCTTGTTCTGTTACATTTGCGAGATTGACCTGGTTAAAACTGATCCGTACGCGCACTTTACCGATTACAAGTCCTCGTGCTATGGGTTGTTGTTCCAGGGCATGGAGGGTGTGGAGGACTAGGTATGCCGCTGCAGGCCTTCCTCCTTGCATTCCTAATGCCCAAATGCTGCCTGCCCGGCTATTTCATCCTGCCCGGTTATTTCATTGCTGCCTGCCCGGCTATTTCATCCTGCCCGGTTATTTCATTGCTGCCTGCCCGGTTATGTTGTCCATCCCTAAGTCATATGTGGAGGTTTCCTTGCAGGTCTCGAATACCTCAAAACATTCCTGAACAGTCGTCTTCTCTTGAACTCTGCGTCAATCAGAAACTCATTTTGTGAGTCAATGCTCACATCTCCCAAAGTCACATCAATACCCCTCTGCTCACACCAGTCGTTGCAGTTATAATCAATGATCCAGGAATTCACCTCAAACTTCCACGATTTCGGAGGCAAAATAGCATCTAAACTGTGCACGCCTGGCGGTGGAGTTTGCGACTTTCTGTAGTAATCGTTGCAATCGAATGGCGTGTTTGCAAACAGGAAAAACTCATACAAGTTGGGGTCTATCTGCGATTTCTTCCAGATCTCATATATCTCAACCTGCTTGATTTCTGGCGGTTCATCAATCATTATATCTTTTCTCTCGTTATCCTTGACGATTTTGTTGATTTCCTCCTTTGGTGCCTTGAACGCCTGCTTGATGGTCTTGAGATGCGGCTTGATGCTTGGATGTAACATCAGAAGCAGCACCCACCCCAGCACCAAAAACAGGCACTTCCATGGTATAAAGTTTTTGACTAGTAGCAGGGAAAACATGGAGATGAACAGGGTGAAGAAGAGCGAAGTTGAGTGCCTCTCGTCTTTAAACCCGGCAGATCCGTACCAGAACTTTTCAAAGCTGTTGAGTATCTTGATGATGTTCCCCAGGCTGTTCTGCAAGTCTCTCATATTCATCACAAACTCAATGTTTCGTTTGAGCATCTTGACATTGGCATCGATTTTCTCGTTCATATCAGCGTCGTTGTTCACTTCGAACTCGATATTCTCGCCGGTGGTGGTGCTGTCCTTAGTGTCAGTGGCGTCCTTAGTAAACTCATTTCCGGTATTATTGGTGGCATGGCTGCTGTCGCCCTGGTTGTCGTTGTACACCTCCTGGTACACGTCGTAGACGTTCTCGTGGTCGCGGATGTCCTGGTCGATCTGCCTGGATGTTTTCCTAGCGGGCTGAGGCATGAGCAGTCGCTCGATAAGCGACTCGCTGCGCTTCTTGACTTTGAACAGGTCTGGCCTGTCGATAGGGTGCCTGTGCAAGAACCCGGGGACCATTGCGTGGTAGAACAGGAGTGCGAGCGGCAGCAGCAGCAGCAGCACCGGGTGCAGCACCACCAGGCTGTACAGAATGAGGCAGCACACGGTGAGCGGCGGGTTGGTCCACCTGAACACCTTGACAATCTGGAACTGGAGGCGGAACAGCGCTGTGAGGCGCACCACGAGCTGCCGGACGTTTTTGCTGAGCACTGCGAGCGACAGCGGCGGCGCATGCTCGTTCAGCGGGTCGTCCAGCCGCTGCTGCAGCAGCCTGGTGTCGTCCAGCCTGCCGGGCATCGCGTGCACCAGCAGCTTCTCCAGCAGCACATCGATGAAGTGCGTGCCTCTGCCCTCGCTGCCTGGCGCGCAGGCAGTCCAGAACGAGTCGTCGTCGTCGGTCTCTGAGGCGCCTGCGCCACCCGCGCCACCCGCGCCACTCTCACCGCGTCCCGCGCCACCTGCGCCACTTCTGCGGCCCGCGCCACGCGCGCCACCCTCGGCGTCCTCCGCGCCCACCTGGTCCCAGCCTGCGCCCAGCTGCTCCCAGCCCGCGCCCATCAGCGACACAACCGTCGCAGCCACTACCCGCGTCCGCGTCCCAGAGCTCTCGCCCACACTCAGCAGGTCCGCCAGCCGCGAGCTCATTCTTCTTCCCAAAATAAACAAATAAGCAGAAAATTGTTATCTTTTTGTCTTTGCTGCGTATAAAAGCTGGCAATTTTCCACATTGCGCGAGCTGAGCCAACCGCCATGGACACCAAACCGCTGAAGGTTGTGATGAAGAGCAGCAGTATGAAGCGCAGCAGAGTGCTGCTGATTGTGAACCCGAACTCGTCGGTGTCGATGACCGAGAACCTAGAGCGGATCCTGCCGACTCCGCCAGAGTGCGAGCTGAGCTTCTTCACGGGCCCACCCGAGGCGCCTCGCGAGATCGATGGGGCAGAGACCGCGCACCAGTCCGCCAGGGCGTGCTTCCCAGGCGTCCAGAAGCTGCTGGGGTCCGTCGACGGCGTCCTGGTGTGCTGCTACTCGGACCACCCTCTCATCTACATGCTGCGCAAAGAAACCTCCAAGCCCGTGCTGGGCATCTTCCAGGCGTCCCTGACCTATGCCACCGCCCAGTCCCCGGCCCGCTACGGCATCCTCACCTCCACCAGCTCCTGGGAGCCCCTCCTGGACTCGTCGGTCCAGGACTTTTTGGGCGGAGTCACTTCGCCGCTCTTTACTGGCACTGTCGCGGCCAACATCAACGTGCTCAAGCTCAACGAGCCCGAGTACTTTGACCAGCTGGTCCAGCGTGCCGCCATCGTTGTCCGCGAGCACGACTCCCAGGTGGTGCTGCTGGGCTGCGCAGGGCTGTCTGGCCTGGAAAAGAAGCTCGAGGCAAGATTTGCTGACAAAAACGTGAGGTTCATTGACAGCGTCAAGTTTGGCTCAGAGATGCTCAACACCCTTGTCAGGTTCGACAAGGAGTAGCTGCCATCCTTCTGCGCCAGTTCAAATAAAACATTACAAATGAGTGCCGCGTCGCTCCATCCCACAAGTCTGAACGTAGTGGTGTATTTCATTATGTACAACAGATAGTTTATCTAACAAAAAGCACATTGACCGAGACCGGCAGTGCTTTACAAACTGCACCCAATGTCAGGAGTCCACTCTATGCATATCGTGGGCCTGCCTGCACCTAACGTCAGCAAATCATTCTCTATTCATATCTTGGTCCTGCCTGCGCGAACGCAGCTTCTTCATAAACTCCGAAACAACATCCTCAACCTCATAAACCTCCTCGTGGTTCAACTGGTCCAGCTTGAACTCGGCCAAAAAAGCTTCAATCTTGCAAACAGCATTCTCGCTCTTCTTCTTCTTGCTCTTCTTCACCCCCATGACACTTTCCAAGTCCTGGCTCATCCCACTGCTAACCAGCTTCCTCTTCAGGTTCTTAGAAATCTCCTCTTCCTTGGTGATCTCGGTTATAGCATCGTCACTCAGATCACTGTCATCTGACACCACAGATTCCTGTAACAGCAGCCCAAACTTCGGTTTCTTGATCTTCCTCTTGATAGGTGACACCAGTGTTCTGCGTTGTAATGACTTAAAATCCGCAGTAAACTTAACTGGACTCGAGTCTAGTTCCGCAACGTTGATCAGTTTCAGTTCATCACTAATATCATCAGAGCTGGTCCCAACAACACTGTTGGCTTCAGGATTGATTGCCCCGTCGTCACTACCTTCATAAAATATATTATCTTTGTCTGAGCTGATGATTTTGATTTTAATCTCAGCTGGCGCACCTTCGCCCTCTTTAGAATCATCAATATGTTCAATCGTAGTGATCAATTCATTGCTCGTTGAGACAATCTCATCTGAAATGGTCTCCTCGTTAGCGTGAACTTCATTATTATTGACCTCAGTACTAACAACAGTCTCCTCAACTGAAATAAGTTGCGTCTCCTTAACACCGTTGTCGTCGACGCCATCAATTGATTTTTTTTCACTCTTGGATTCAATCACCTGAGTTTCTCCCAGCTCTATATTAGCAAACCCTACACTGGTCTCAACTTTAGGTTCAATAACCTGTGTATCCTCGTCGTTGGTTGGTTCAACATTCTCATCTATCAACTCTTTAGAAATGTTGGATTCGAAATTCTCAATAACCAATGTGTCATTATTACCATTAAATTCATCCAAAATAGAGTTAATCAAAACCTTATTGGAATCCAAAAACTCTTTTGTCCTGCTTGTACTCTCATTTGTAAAATTGACTAGAATCCTAATAATCTCAGAAGTCTCCTTCTTATGAGGTAGCTTGATCAAATTGTCTAACCAATTAACCATCAGTTCATCGCATAAGTTGACAGAATAACTCTTTAAGTTAGGCACCATTTCCAAAACGAACTGTATGAACAACTGAAATTGATTTATATCGCCGTCAACCAACGAAGATTTAATCATTTTACTCAAAACTTCAAATCTGACTGCAAATAATAACTCCCAACAATCAGATCTCATCAGTTCATTTAAAGTATCAAATCTCATTTCAAGGTTGTCAATTCTCTTAACTAATTCTTGAATTAACAATGGTATCAGATTTTTATAACTCAATTCATAAATGATTTTACTTAAATTAATGAAATCTTTTGATGACCAACTATTTGCACATAATTGGAAGAAGAAAGTTGATGGATTTTGTGAGTTTGATATAAAAATTAATAGATTTTTCAATAACGTTATGGTTTTTGGAATTTGTAATATAATAACTGAAATTGAACTAATGTCAGAATTTGATAGATTTTTTTCAAAAATTTTAGATTCTAAATTGTTCAAAATGTATTGATTAATTCTTGGATCATTGATCTTCAAAGCTAAGTATTCCATGAATTTATATTGAAATGTTTTAATGTTAATCAAAATAATTTTTAAAACTTCTGAAATCTTGATATTTGAGTTTTTTTCCGATAAACATTCTATGATGATATTACTATAAATTGAATCACCGTCAACTAGAGTCTCATTGTTTGATGAGTCTTTGCTAAAAAATACTCTGTATCCAAATGAAGTTTTAATCAATAAAATCAATTTATTGACATAATCTAATCTCTCAATATTATTGAACTTTTCAATTTCTGTGAAAAATGACTTTATAAAAACTCTTAAATTACTCGTGATTTCATTCATTAACATTGTTTCTGTAGATGATAACTCTTTATCCAGAGTTATTCTTAAAGTGTTGAAATAAGTTGTTAAAACAATGAACTTGTTCTTGAAAGTAATTTGCTTATTGAAAAAAATATTATCCAGATAGAACTTCCAAATTGTTTTATGATTCTTGAAAACCAAATCAGGTAAAAATGAATCTATATCCATTATTGATAAACTCTCTAATGACAATATTCTCATAAGGTAATTATTTGATGATTGCTTTCTGTTGGATTGTGAAATCAAATGATTGAAAATTCTCACACCAATTTTGATTCGTTCGTTTGAATTTAAATTTGCATCCCTATGATTGAAAAAGAATGCTTCTAAAAATTCAATTATAAATGGATTCCATAATTTATCTAAACTTTTTTGATTTTGTTTGTTGTTCCCCAGTGCATATACAATTTGGAAGAATGAATTAACCAAGTTATTCAAGAACACATTTGAATTTGGAAAGTTGAAACTAAATATTTTGAATAGTAAAATTAATTTTGTTGTTAAACCACTAGAGTTTTCAAAATCAATGTCCTTCGTAAGAACATATGTAAGTCCTCTCCACGTTTTTATTCCCAAAATTTTGGTTTCATCGGTTTGAGAATCATCAAAACACCTCAAGATGATATTGAACCATCTTGAATTATTCAAATCAACAGAATTTAGGTAATCAACGTTGTTATACAAAAGCAGTGTCACACCTAGCCAGTAGTCAAGAGCTATTTTGGTATTGCCTTGTGCCACCAAGCCTGTGAGGCTATCGGTGATGAACTCTAAAGTTGTCTGAGTACTTGTACTTAATTGTAAAAAATTTGAGTTATAAGGTGCATCAATTATTTTGGTTAATGGAGAGTTCAAAAGGTTTTTAATCTCAAAATGAACTGAATTCGATGTCAAAAATAGTTTTGAAACTTCCAAGAGCGTTATTATTGAAGTCGATAATGATTTCTGATTCAAATTGAAATCACATAAACAGTTGAATAGAAAATCCAACCAGGATTTAACATTTTTTTCCATCATTGAAGTGTGATTTGTTAGTAACGATTTCAAAGTGTATAGTTTTTCCACTAGTAGTGATGCTGAATTAAAATATTTCATGTTGATTATGGAATATAAAATATATTCTTGAGTTCTTATGTTTAATTGGGAATGTAATTTATGGTCTTTGATTAATTGTAAGTTACAAATAACCAAGGATTTAGATGCAGATTTTTTAAGTAAGATGGAACAGCTGTGATTGATGCACCATTTAGCTATATTAAAATTATCAATTGAACGTTTCCAGAAACTTTGTAATAATTTTAAATTTGATAACAAGTTTGTTAAAATTCTTGTGATTTGTGTGTTGATTCTTATTAGGAATGGGTCATTATCCGACTCCTGTGCGTCTTCCTCGCTGAATATCTTTGATTCAATTGACAGTAAATCAACTTTGCAGTGGTTCAACAAATCATGTAATTTGCTTATCAAAACGATTAGCTTTTTATCGTTTAGATCCTTGAAAAGTAGGTTCAGAGTCGCATAGATCTCAAATTTCTTGTCACAGTTTTTCATTTTCAGCACTGTGAGCGCACCGGTGAGCAGTTTTTTGAACATTATCAGTTCTTGATCAACATTCAAGTTTTCATTTATTCTTGGGATGTTGCCCTGAACCCAGAATTCGTACTTTGATGGGTCAAAGTCTTCGAGCTGCCGCGTAGCTGGAGAGTTGGGTACCGCGGACAGCAGCAGCGTATCATTTTGTGGCGTTATGATGGATGACGAGGATGTCTGTTTTAAAATCGACCTTCTGGGCGTGGAAATGTTCGAATTTGAGTTGAAATGTGTCAGATTCTCCGCAAACATCACTTTTTTCTGCTGCTTCAAAGGAGAAGACTTGGTGCCATTGTCCCGCGCAGGTGTCGGGAGGGAGAACTTGGTGATTGGGGATGTTGCCGGCCTCTTTGCAGTCTCGCTTGGTGAACTTGACTTCAAATCATCGGAACCTTGCTGTTTTGACTGGTTTCTGGCCGTGGCTGGCGCAATTTGCCTCATCACTTTGCTCTTGTAGGGTGAGCTCCTCGTTACACGCGCCATCAAACCTACCGCCGCACGTACCACTAGTAAAACACACAAAGATATACACAAATTGAAAGAGTAAAAAAAATTGTACGCGTTTTTTCGCCTGCATATACATTATGTAATGTTTTACATAGCGCGATAACATTTCTGCTTAGTCATCGGTGACCAACAATTACTCAGTTTTGGTTTTTTATCAACTTATCAAAGTTCCTTAAATTGACCACTTGGAGCTGTTACCAGAGCCGTGTTTTTGAAGCATACAACCGCAGGGCGAGGAGAAGATTGAGAGGCAAACATGTGTATGGCGATGCCTCGAAGCAGCAGCACAAGAAGCGAGTGGAACGCCTTGGATCTTCCTCATGATATTTTGATTGACAACCTAAAGAGAAGCGAGGTCAAGCAGGTGGAATTCGACCCGCAGGAACTGCGCTTGGGTGCTATAGAGGATACCCCAAGCTGGAACTACAGCGAGAAGCGCCAGGCCAGTGCCATAACGAAGCAGACACCAGCAAACTACAGCAGAAAACATCTTAATCTGTCACTGAGCTGTGCGAGCCTTCTGATTCTCCTAGCACTGCATTTGTTCCATTTCTTATAGTTTGGATGGTCCATGCACTATCCACGCAACACTAACCTCAGCATCTTAAAAGTTATCAATTGTAGTTCTTAATAATCAGGTAAAATGCTTAAAAAAAAGAAAAAAAAGAAATTTTCAATGTGCCTTAGAAAAACATTTTTTTTGAAAATCGCGTTGAAACGAAAAACTGGTTATAAAACTGGTCTAAAAGATAGTTTTCTAGTTGTTGAAGGCGGTTTTGAGTACTAGGAGAGCTTCTAAACAGTGTGAGCTGCAGGATAGCGTGAAAAAACCAAAGCCAGATAGCGGAATTTGGTTAATTTATGCCCCATAAGAGAGATTTTGAGATCTGAAGAAACTAATGAACTATAACGGAATAATAATACAACTGGTTGTATGGCTGTGTGCGTGTGTCGGGGTGGTGAGAGGTGCGGAAACCCTGCTGGGGTGCTACAGCTCGATTCCGTCGTCGTTCGTGTCGTCGTACTACCAGTACCAGTCCTCTTCTCATTGTGGGACGACGTGCGCTTCGTACGCTTATTTTGCCCTGTACAATGGAGGAACCTGCTACTGCGGGAACAGTGCGCCTTCCGGAGGCAAGAGCTCGTCCTGTAACGTTGCGTGCTTTGGCTACGGCTCTGAGATGTGTGGTGGGGAAGACAGCTACACGTTCTATTCAACGGGAAACGCACCTAGTGATTCAGACAGCAGCGAATCCGATGCTGCCTCAGGCACCACTCCTGCCACCACGTCCAGCACCAACACCAACACCAACACAGCCACAACCACAACCACAAGCTCCCAAACAAATACCAATACCAATAGTGGAACCACTACGAGCGCTACAAACACAGATACTAGCAGCCAGGATACGGCTACAACCAGCAGCCAGGATACGACCGCAACCAGTAGCCAGGTCAAGGAGTCCACTACTGTCACTTCCACAAGTGTGAACAAGGCTACAACCATTATAGTGCTTTCCACAATTGCCGTCAGTGCAACACCTACAATCACTGCTGTGACAACGTCGGTGGAGACCACAGTCGTTTCCAGCTCGTCTGGAACCTCCACGGCTTCCTCCTCTTCAGTGAGCAAAGGCAAGAGTAATAAATCCAGCAACGTTGGCCCGATTGTGGGAGGAGTTGTCGGAGGAGTTGTGTTTATTGTCTTGGTAGTGCTGCTAATACTGTTCTTGAAGAGACGTAACAGCCAGCAGAAGGACGCAGAGCTCGCGGACTCTGAGTATTTTAATGCGTTAAAGAGAGATGGTTCAGTTACCTTCAACAGCAGACCACTGTCTAATCCATTCCTAACCAAAGATGAAGAGATGAAGATGACCGACCAGAGACTGAACCCTGTGATGTTAAGCAGACGTCGTGTGAGCGAGGGCTCTCTGGCCGATGACGCAGACTACTCCAGAAAGATACTGAGAGTTGCCAACCCTGATGATGAATGAAGAAATAGTTGATGTCAATCAATTTTGTTATTTTATATAGTTATAAAGCAGTTTAATGGTAATCACTCCGTAGTGGTGTCATTTGTGTTAATGAACCGGGCATGCGAAGCAGTTCAACTTGTCGAGGTGGTCAGTTTACAAAGT
Source organism: [Candida] sp. (assembly GCA_030570575.1). Taxonomy (NCBI): domain Eukaryota; kingdom Fungi; phylum Ascomycota; class Saccharomycetes; order Saccharomycetales; species [Candida] sp. The sequence goes on along the minus strand of JAJLVZ010000002.1, from coordinate 383,604 downwards.
TTGGATCTTCTGGACAACATAGGGACAGCCAAGAGCACCACCCCGTCTAGCCGTGGGATCTAGTGCCGCTTCCATTGGCAAGCTCGCTGTACTGAGGGGCCAGGGCCTGCTCTTTAGGATAGCCAAACAGACATCACAGTCAGTGGTCGAATGAGGTCGGCCGGTACGCGCACGACTCTTTAATTACTTGCATGAACTGCAAAGGGAGTAGAAACTGGAATAAAGCCAGATGACGTTTGAGCTCGAAAGTGAGATGACCGGCAAGACACAAGCGTGTCTGATTGCTGGGGCCATTCATTAAGTGTGTCCTGCGGTGCTTGCACATGCTTGTTTGGGTGTTTGTTCGGCACCTGGGTTTATTGCAGTTCACCTTGTAGGTTCGATCATTCCATCCCTTGGATATATCTTAGCAGAGACTAAGTCAAGCCTTGCAAATCAATCAATAACTTGACAGCAATTTAACTAATGCTTTACTGCTTATTTTTTTGCGTGGTGGCCCATTCTAGATCCCAATGTGTGGTGATCCTGTGGAAGTTTATCTTGAAAGCTTGGAGGCTTTCGGGCGGTGAGCTTTTACTGGCTTAGGAGAGTCTATTTCGAGGTGATGTACCTTTCACCAAAAGAGGCTACAGTCAGCCACATCCCTTCGCAGTGTCTGCAGCAAACTGGTTTCATCTGCTACTTCTTAAAGGTGTTCGTTGTTGACACATTTCAAACGTTTATAACGGTAACGCGCTTTTTTCTGCTCGGTTACGTGCGCAGATGCATGTTTATGCACAAAAGAGGTTTTGGTGTTCTTGGCGCGTCTTTTGACACGGTAATATGCGCAGATCTGTGTATGAACGCGCGTCGCGTTTCTCAAATTAATGCGTCAAAGCTAAAGGGCAAACTGAAATTCTAAGCACTAAGGCCAGGCCAATTAACAGCTTAGTATGTTAAAGCCTTATGCATCCTTGTCCCACAACAGCATGCTCCTTTGGTTAAATCCTGCACCAAAACAAAAGTTAGGTGGAAACTTTATTGCAGGAAATATAAATACCACTGGTTCTGCAACTCTAACAATTCTAAAACACCTCTGTTAACTGTCAAACTACCACTTTCATTCAGTTACCACCCAGGTGTCGATTCATTCCTTTCAATTGAACACTACACATCGCCGCAATGAAATACTCAGCTTTATTATCACTACTGTCAGTTGCTTTGGCTCAGCCCTTAGCTCACCAGCACCACATCCACAAGCGCCAGGCCGTGCCTGTGCCTGAACCCCAGGCTGCTGCTGACGTTGTCACTGTCTTTGTCACACAAACCGTCGACGCACCGGCCGAGCCAACCTCCTCAGAATCCACTCCTTCAACCACAACCTTGGAAAACCTCTTCACCTTGGTGAACTCTGGCGAAGTGGACGCCAGCTCTTCGGTTTTAGTTGAATCCTCAAGCACAAAATCCTCTCAAACCTTATCCAGCACAACTGTATCTAGCGGCAGCAGCTATGCTGCCCCAAGCTCTGCGGTTTCCGGCTCAAGCTCAACCACCTCCAGCTCGGTCTCAACCGGCACAGGAGCAGTCGGTGCTGCAGAGGGTGCGAAAGGTATCACCTACTCGCCATACACCGACCAGGGTACCTGCAAATCACAGGCCACCATCGAGTCCGACATCAAACTGCTATCAGACTTCAGCACCATTCGTCTATACGACACTGACTGTTCAGCTGTCGAGTACATTCTGGCTGCGAAGACATCATCACAGAAACTGTTTGCAGGTATCTTCTACCTGGACAAGATCGAATCCAGTGTGGACATCATTGCAGATGCCATCTCCTCCACCTCGTCGTCCTGGAGCGATTTATACACTGTTTCTGTGGGAAACGAATTAGTCAACGATGGGAAGGCCACCACCAGCCAGATCCAGCAGGCTATAGAATCCACCAGATCCGCATTGAAGGCCAAGGGCTACACCGGCACCGTTGTCTCTGTCGACACCTTGGTTGCTGTGGAAAACAACCCTGCTTTATGTGAATATTCTGACTTCATTGCAGTTAACAGTCATCCATACTGGGACGGCCATGTTGCGCCAGAAAACTCTGGAGAGTGGTTGAAATCACAGATTGCGTCTGTTAAGGCAACCTGCGGTGGTGAAAAGGATGTTCTCATCACCGAAACCGGCTGGCCGACTAAAGGTGACACCTACATCACCGCCGTCCCATCACCAGCCAACCAACTGAGCGCAATCCAGTCGCTGGTTTCCGTCGTCGGTGACCAGATCCTGCTCTTCACCATGTACAATGACTTGTGGAAACAGCCAGGTCCTTACGCTTCAGAACAGTACTGGGGTATCTTCAACTGAAAGTGCACAAAATCATCATCTCTACCCATCCACCATTTGCTAACTTATATACTCAGTCATTCATTCAGTCATTCATTTTTTCCTTCTTACTATTATTTTTATCAAGTTTTATATTTTTATACATTATTTGGATACCAGGGCATTATACTATAGTTTCATTAGATCCTTTTGTAGTTAAAGCTCTTCCTTTGAAGCCTCCATTGAACCTTTTCCAGTTTAAATTTATCTCTTCATCGAATCCTTTTGTAGTTTGAAAGCAATATAGGCAGCGCTGTGGCCAATAGTCTTAGCACCACCAATCCCGTTTCCTGGCTGCGCTTCGAAATCGTCTTCGTCGTCGTCCTTGGTGCTGCCTACTCGTTTGCTGATACGATTTAGCGGTTCAAATGGTAGGTCTGGCTGGATTCTGGAGTTTATGCTGACGCTTGGAGCTCTGAACCAGATGATTGGGCCCGTCTGAGGAATATCCTCGCTTATTCCTTGCAGCCTGCGTTTGTTGTTGGCCGAGTCCATGCGAATCAAGCCTGCACTGGAGTTGGAGATGTTGAATGGCAAGATATAAGAGGTTGATGTCGAGCTTGGAACATAGTTAGTGGATGCATGATAGACGCTGTTCCTGTTGTTGGACTGTAAAGAAGACTGGTACTGCTGCGGGGTGAGCTGCTGTTGAGCAAATGGGCTTTGCTGGTGGAGGTGGTGCTGTGGAATTGGAGAAGCGGTCTGAGAGATCCCATTCTGGTTGCTATTATTAAACGATCTGTTTGGTATGACTGGGATATTTGTGCCTCGATTGCCTGAATTAGGATCGTTTGGTCTTATGATGTATTTAGGACAGTGTCTACTTGTAGAGTACTGACCCAAATCATCCGAATCGTCAATCTCCCTCAGGTAAACAGCACCGTATAATGGAGGAGCATTTGGCGCACCAATCGTTGGCTCGGGAATCGGCATGTTGACTGTTGCATTTGGAGGCAGCAGGTGTTTTAGTGGCGACTCGATCTTCTTGAAAATACGTAGATTTGGGAATGGTGTTATTGGGTCTTCGTGATCTCTAACTTCATCTGGTAAACAAGCTCTCCATGTTCTAATCTTGTTAAAGTTCTTGTCATTATCGTTATATCTATATTCACAAATGAATAGTGGTCCTTCGTATGGAATTGCTGGATCACCTCTTTGGTAACGTGTGAAATACGCAACATAACATTTACCAATCACTTCTTCAGCCAAGTGGTCTCTGTATTGACCACTCTTGACCACCTCATTCTCATAGAAAATTCTATCCACCCTGTGCACCGTTTGCTCAGGTCTCAAGTACCAACACACGTTGATCCATCTTTTCCCATCAGTGGTCTCCCAAATTCTGAATAACTGAGCCACTATCGGCTTCTGTGGGTCATTTGGATTGTTGATCAGCAGCCAGTCACCAATCTTGTAAAGCTTTCCTCTAAGTTCCAACTGGTCTAATGGAATCTTGAGAGACTCTGCAGGTATATAGTCTGTATCAGGTTTTTTCATTTCATACATGACAAATTTATCGAACGAGTTCTCCAGCTTGAGAGCATACTTGTAGATTTTCGACCCCTCTTCGTTGTAGTATTTGGCGTTCTTGAACATGGTCTTGACGTCTGAGACAAACGCAAGAACGTCTCTGTACTTTCTTTGCTTAATCTTTTTTCTTATTTCGTCCAACGAAATAGGCGTTTGGATAGTTCTGTAGTAGTCTGGGTACTCTCTTGGGTCCGGCAGTCTGTCGAATGGCACGTACAGTAGCTCCCCGGTGGCTATATCCTTCTCACGCTTCAAGTTTCTCAGCACGTTCTTGATACGCTGTTCATAAGGTTTGTCAATGACGGGTGGTCTTCCTCTCTTGAGCGACTGTTCCTTTACAACATGGCTGGCAGCAGTGCCCATGTGGCCCGTAGACAGCTTGATCTTCTTGATGTTGGACACGGTTGGGGTGTTGAACCCGGAGTTGGAGTTGGACCGGTCGTACTCCTCGTACATCGCGTTGGGGTTCGTGCCAATGGTGGTGTTGCCAGTGACACCAAAGCCGGTGTTGATATTGATGTTCATGCCCATGTTCGGGTGGGCACTGCCCCCGATGCCGCTGTTGTTTGCTGGGCCACTGCCAATAACGGGAGGCACACCAATCTTGATATCAGCGTCCGTCAGGTGCGGGTAGCTCACCTCGCTGTAGTGTCTCTTGAGCTTGGGGATCACCTGCGTCATGATAAAATGGTTCACCACCTCAGCACAGTTGTAGACGTACGAGCCCTTCTCGTTGTAGGTCTCAGCATTCAGCACCATAATAACAAGATCCCTAATGAACTCGTTGGGCGTGGAGTAGTGGTTAATCTTCTTTCTAATGGCATTCAGCGTCATTGGCGTTTTGATGATCTCGTAGTAGTCCGGGTACAGCTTCCTGTCGGGCATGCTGGCGAACACTGGCGCGAAATGCTGGTTCCCATCAACTTTCAAATTGTATATTTGATCAAAAAGCGGTCTGATCCTCTTCCCTAACGTCGACATTTCCTCTGTATTGCGACTGTTTTCTCTATTTAGTGTAGCACGGCTGTCCTTATATTAGTGTAACAATCTGCAGCAGGCGGAGGGCGCGGTGGCTCACTTTTTGTTTGTCTTTTGTTTACGTTTTGTTTATTTTTTGTAGTTTTTTGTACTTTTTTACTTCAACGATTTTTTTCTTTTTTGATTTTTTTTCTTTTTTGATTTTTTTTTCTTTTTAGATTTTTCTCTTCAGAGGGAAAAGCGTCCGGGACACCAACTTTGCAGGCTGTTTGGGTCGAGAGAATAGTGGTGCGGTGCTGGGATTAGAGCACTGTCTTTTGTGGAGCGAGAATGGCCGAAACAGGCGAGTTGAAGGCGTTTCACGAGGCTTTGCTGAGCGCCAGAAAGATTCTGGCAGTGGTTGGTGCCGGAGTGTCGGTGGCTTCGGGCCTACAGACGTTCAGAGGTGCGAACGGGCTGTGGAGGAACTACTCTGCAATTGACCTGGCGACTCCCGATGCGTTTCACATAGACCCGGGGCTGGTATGGCAGTTTTACTCTTCCAGACGGTTCCAGGCGCTCAGGTCCAAGCCCAACAGGGCGCACTACGCACTGGCAGAGCTGAGCCAGAGGCTGGGCGACAAGTTCCTGTGTCTGACACAGAATGTGGACGGGCTGCACCAGCGGGCGGGCCATGTTGGTAATCTGCTCGAGCTGCATGGGAGTCTGTTCAGGCTTAAGTGCACAGAGTTTTTCTGTGACTATGTGGATGAGGACAATCGCGAGCACCCACTGGTGCCTGGTCTGGCTGACTGTGAAGACGAGTTTGTCAAGAAGCGGAACGTGCCTACTGATGCGTCCGACAGAAAAAAGAGACGCAAAGTAGAGCCAGTCCCAGCTAAACCTGCGGAGCCAGTTTCTCCAGAGTTCAAGCCGGTGAAAACGATTCCAGAAGAAGACCTCCCGCACTGCCCAAAGTGTAAAAAGGGTCTTCTGCGGCCCGGTGTGGTGTGGTTTGGAGAGTCAATTCCCATCAAGCTGCTGGACCAAGCCGATGCGTTCATTGCAGACACCGAAACACCAGTTGATCTGGTGCTGGTGATTGGCACCAGCGGCACGGTCTGGCCAGCCAATGGGTACGTCGAGCAGGTGAAGAACAAGGGCGGGAAAGTTGCGATATTCAATATCGAGATGAACTACAAAGACGACAGCTTTGGCGACTTTAAGTTCAAAGGCGACTGTTCGGAGCTGCTCCCCAAGGTGCTGGAGCCACTGATTGGGTCTGAGTTTGTGCCGCGGGACTGGAAGCGGCGTTGATGGGTTACGAGTTACAAGGTTATGAGGTTACGAGGTTGGCGGATGTTGCCAGCTGTTACTACCAGCTGTTTACTGTTTACTACCAGCTGTTTACTGTTTACTGTTTACTGTTTACTGTTTACTGTTTACTGTTTACTGTTACTGTTCACTGTTCACTGCCATCTGTTCACCGCCATCTGTTCACTATATTTGCATCAATCATAAAACATTAATATATACATTGTTGAACAGCTGCTTACTTTTTCTGCTCGTTCTGTAGCTTAGCCACTCTCTTGAAAACCTGTAAAGAAAAGTCGTGCAGCTGCTGGGAAGCCGTTCTGACCTCATCAATACCGATACTCTTGTCAGTCTTAGCGTTCGCAATAAACTGCTTGAACTTGTCAATTTTGTCAACTAACTCATTGTAGCTTTGGTCTTTCTTGAACAACTCCTGGTCAAACGACTTGATAGCGTGCTCGATGTCCACTACAACAAGCTCGGCATTGGTGCACACCTGCACTCGCTGCTTCTCGAGTTTATCAGCGTCTTTGTTGGCTTCTGCTTCGCTGATAATCTTCTCGATCTCGCTTTCTGTTAATCCGCTGTTACCAATGACGGTGATGGAGGTTTCCTTGCCCGACGTCTTCTCCTTCGCAGACACATTGATGATGCCGTCCGCGTCAATGTCAAATGACACTGAGATTTGCGGAACCCCCTTAGGCAAAGGGGGGATCCCACTCAGCTTGAACTTCCCAATCAGCTTATTGTCTTTGACCAGACTTCTCTCGCCCTGGTAGACACTGATATCAACGCCCGTCTGGTTGTCAACCCCGGTGGAGAATATCTCAAAGGTTTTGCATGGGATGGTGGAGTTTCGTGGGATCAGTGGAGAGAAGACTCCGCCAAACACCTCGATTCCCAGCGTGAGAGGTGTCACGTCCAGCAGCAGCACGTCCTGGATCTCGCCGCTCAGCACACCTCCTTGGATAGCGGCGCCCAGTGCCACTGCCTCGTCAGGGTTCACGTGCGTGTTCGGCTTCTTGTTGAAGATGTGCTCCACGGTGGATCTGATCTTGGGCATTCTGGTCATTCCCCCAACCAGAATCACCTCGTCAATCTCGTCTACCGACAGCTCTGCGTCCTTCAGGGCCTTTCTGACGGGCTCTCTGGTTTTATTGATGAGCTCCATGCTGAGGCTGTCGAGCTCGTCCTCCGTCAGCTCCATCGAGATGTGCTTATTGTCCTTGATGAACGGCAGGCTGATGGTGGTGTGTTTCACGTGCGACAGCTCGATCTTGGCCTGCTCGGCAGCCTCCTTGATCCTCTGCACGGTCTCCAGGTCGCTGGACAGGTCAATAGCGGTGTCCTGTTTGAACTTGGCCAGGATGTGCTGCACCAGCAGGTTATCAAAGTCTTCACCGCCCAGGTGGGTGTCTCCATTGGTGGATCTCACCTCGAAAACGCCATCGTCAATGTCCAGGATCGACACGTCGAAGGTGCCTCCGCCGAGGTCGAACACCACAACGATCCCGTCGTTGGTCTTGTCCAGGCCGTACGCCAGGGCAGCGGCCGTGGGCTCGTTAATGACCCTCAGCACGTTCAGGCCCACTATCTTGCCCGCATTCTTGGTGGCCTGTCTCTGCGAGTCGTTGAAGTACGCAGGCACGGTGACCACTGCGTTCTTGACGGACCCGCCCAGGTGTCTCTCGGCAATGGACTTCATCTGCTCGAGAACAAACGCGCCAATCTCGGTGGGCGAGTAGTTCCTGTTGGTGTTCGAGCAATGCACCCACGCATCGCCGTTCTCGCTCTCCACAATCTTGTAGGGCGAGTGCTTGAGGTCGTACTGGATCTCCTGGTCCTCGAACCTGCGCCCAATGAGCCTCTTGGTGGCGTAGAAGGTGTTCTCAGTGTTGAGCAGCGCCTGTCTCTTTGCAGCCTGTCCCACCAGGATGCCGCCGTTCTTATCAAATGCCACCACCGACGGCGTCGTGCGCCTGCCCTCGGCGTCCTCAATGATCCTTGGGGCGTCTCCCTCCATGATGGCCACTGCGCTATTGGTGGTTCCCAGGTCGATGCCTATCACGTTTTTCAGGCTGTTCTGGGCCTTAGCGGACAGGCACCGTGCCCCGGCTGACTGGAGCAGGGTGTGCTTCAGGCTGTGCAGTTGGTGTGGTCTCAGCATCGTCTCCAAACCCAGCAAACTGTTCCAGTTGGACTGAATTGCTGAAATTGCTGGAAAAATATTTTTTTACATAGTTAAGGGCGACTAGGCACCGCTACACTGCGACCCTACTGCCGCCACTGTGCGTCTAATTGTGGTTCTATAGTATGTACAGGGGGAACAGCACTCTGCAGGGCATGCTCTATAGGCAGGCAGGCAGGCAGGCAGGCAGTTAGCCAGGCAGTCAGGCAGTTAGCCAGGCAGTTAGGCACATGTGGGACCTCATACCGGTAATCTCTGGCCCACCAGTGCCCTTCGGGCAGGCACTGTGGGCAGGCAGTACGGGCACTGGGAGCTCAGCTCCAGAAGTTGAGCCAGCTTCTCCAGCCGCGGCCGCCTGCACCCGCCGTGTCGCCGCCTGGGACTCCGCCCGCGCCCTGCACCCGCGCCAGGGTCTCCTCCAGTATCCTCTCTTGCTGTGCCAGCTCCTGCTGCAGCTCCTTCTCGCGCTCATCGTACTCCAGCGCCGCCCACACAAAGTTCATAGCAAAATACGTCGTGGCCGCTATCACCACCGTCTGGAAAATGGGCTTCTTGAAATCGCCAACCTTGGGCTTCTAGACACTCGTTAGCACACTATGCACCAGCTTCGGGCCCGCTGCGGGTCGCTAGCGCCCCGCAAACCACATCACACTCACCAGTCTCTCCAGGCGCTCCTGCTCCTCCTGCTGCTTCAGCTGCTTCAGTTTCTCCTCCAGCAGCTGCTTCACCTCGTTGATGTCGTCCTGCTGGATCCGCTGCGACATCCACCGCGCTCCCAGGCTCCCCTTGCCCGCAGGTCTCGCGATTCTAAGCATTCCTCTAAAGCTAAAACAAGATAATTTTATTTTTGTGCTTTTGAATTTGTGTTTTCCCACCCAACTGACGAGAAATGGCTTCAGTGGCCACTGCGAGTGGTGCCAGGCGCTTTGACGAGCGGTTCAGCAGCAGGTTTGCCGACCTGCCACTTAGCGCGCCGCCAATCGAGTCGCTGGACGGCAAATCCAGGCAGAACCCCATCAAAAGCGACATAAACATAGACTGGAACAACGTCAACAGGCTGAATAGCGCGCTGTACAAGCACGAGTTTGCGCTCAAGTTTGGCTCCCCCACCGCCATGGCGGTTGGCGAGGTCATTGCCATAGCCACGTCCAAGGGGTGCGTGCTGATATTCGACTTTAGCCAGGCGCTGGTGCACCAGCTGGCGGACAAGCCCACTGTGGACACCATGAGCAGCCGCAAGATCACGGCCCTGGCGGTGTCCCTGGACGGCCACCGGGTGGCCGCGGGGTTCCAGCACGGCAATCTGCTGATCTGGAGCCTGCTGAGCCCGGGCTCACGGCCCGTCCATGTCCAGCCGCTGTCTGAAAGGAACAAAATCGGCGATGGGCATGTCGTGAATGCCGCCATCACCAGCGTGGCCTTTGTGGGCAGGCACAGTGATCTCGTTGTGTCTTCAGACACAAACGGTCTGGCCATTCTGCACCACCTGAGCACAAACCCGCTGCTCAACACCCACAGAGTGTCTGCTAGAAAACTGCTGGGCAAGTACGAGGACATAGGCATGAAGCACAACACGGTCTTTGAGTGCGCTGCACTGCCACTGGGCACCCTGGAGGACGTGACGGACGAGCTGGGCCTGGTGGCGGTGATCTCGTCAAATGCCCTGGTGGTGATATCCACCCACAAGTCTGTTAACACTGAATTCAAGATCGGAAAGCCCAACATCCTGAGGTCTGCGGTGCAGTCCTCGGGCTGTGTGGCCTGGTTCCCCACTGTGCAGCTGAAAAACGGCAAAGTATTGCCTCCTAGGCTGGTTTACACCTGGCTGAATGTGATAACCGTGATTGACATCACAACTGTGAACAATAAGCTGAACTTTGACTCAAGAAGAAGAATGGTTATCGATGACAACGTGCTAGCCGTGCAGTGGCTCAACCACTCGGTGCTGGCGGTCATAACCTCCACTCAGGAACTCATATTCATAAACGATCAGTCCATGAACCAGCTGATCAAGATGGACTTGATTTCAAAACATCTGTACAACCTAGATTTCTACAAGGACTCCTATTTGCATATTGGAATGATCTCCAACCTTTCAAACTCATTTAAAACTTTGAAGAATAAGCTGTTCCTATTGGGTAAATACGAATTCTATAGTGGTTCGCTGCCAAACTGGTCTGATATCTTGTATGAACTGGTGCAGGACCACAGATACGTCGAGGCTATTGAGCAGGCACGGCAGTACTATCTGGGCTGCGACGACCTGCCGCTGGTGGGCCTCCCTTTAGACCCAAAGGAAAGACATAAGTTGGTACTAAAAGTGCTAGTTGACACAATCAAGGCATCTGCGACTCATCTACTCAACCCTGAAATGTTTTCATCGAGTGAATCAATCAATGAGTTTTTGTACTCTTCTATCAAGGCGTTAATCTCGATTGACGTCGAAATGACAGTGTATGAGGACTTGTACGAAATATTCAAGTACCACAATCACATTGATTACTACTTCAGCTCCTTGGAGTCGTTTATTCTAACAGGGTTTATCAAGGATCTCACACCAACAATACTGAAGGACATGGTGGAGTTTTATATTGCAAACAAAAAAATTGACACACTAGAAAAGCTTATTTGTCTGTTGAATATTAAAAGTATCGACATTGATTTCACATTATCACTACTGAAAAAAAACAATCTGAATGACAGTTATATTTACATCTGGACAAACCTTATCCATGACTATATCACGCCGTTGTTTGACTATTTAACAGATATCAATGACAATAATCAGTTGATAAAAAATGAAAAAGTGTATGCTTATTTGGTTTATATCTTAACTGGAAGAAAATATCCAACTGAGAACTTGATTGAGCCTGAAGAAGATGCAATCAATGCCAAGCTCAGCATATATTACGTGCTGTTTAATGGTGGAAGCATTGACTGGGAGTATACAAATGAGAAAGCCGATAATAATGACAACGAGTCATTCCCATATCTACTGAAATTGTTAAAATACGATTCCAAGGCAATGTTATCAGTATTGAATGAATGTTTTGAAGACTCTATGATGAATGATGATGAAATAATTTATGATGATATGAAACTAAAAGTCAACAGACAATTTATAATTGAAATTTTGATTGAAATATTCAAACAAAACGAGAAATTGTTTAATAAGATGGATCATTTGAATTTATCAATTTTTATTGCAAGAAACTATCCCAAATTTCCACAGTTTATTAGACTCTCAGAAAATATTTTACAGCAAACTATCAAAGATTTATGTGATTACCAAGGTGAAGAAGCAAAAGAAGATTGTCAATTGAGTTTGCAAAGTTTTTTATCAATCTATCATCCTTCCAATAAGCATGAGCTTTTGAAGAATTTTGAAAAAGCAGGATTTACAGAGATTTTATTATCAATGTACATGAATGACCACCAGTATGCAAAAGTCCTGAAACTGTGGTTGACAACCGATAGTAAAATATTGCAGCAAAATTCAATTGAGACCACTGAATCAATTTTAAGTAAATGCTTGAGCCTGTCAAAGAATTTACCCACTGAAAGATCATTGATTAATGGGATTATTGATGAAAGTTTTGAAAAATTGGTTGAGAAGGACACATTTAAAATTGTTAAAATACTGAATAAATTTAACAAACAGTTTCACAATAATTTGTTTAGTATAAAAAGCGAGAAATTGAGATATTCATATTTAGTTGCATTGACTGAGCTTGAAGCGAAAAATGAATATACCTTGAACATTTTGAAAAGAAACGAATATGTCAAGTTGTTGAGTCAATTTGATAAAAATAAGCTGTTTGAGTATTTAAAGTCACTGAATGATGGTGATTTTGAATTTAAGGAATGTGTTGAGACATTCAGAAAGAATCAGTGTATCGATGTCTTGATTTATTTTTTCAAAAAATTTGATGAGTATGAGAATGCACTGGATGAAGTTATTGGCTACATTAAACATTGTTGTGTAAATGAGTTAGGTGATCTAGGTGATGTGGAGGTGCAACTTTGGAAGTTTCTACTAGTAGGAATTGAGATATGTGAGACAGCTAAGCCAGGTGACAAAGATGACCAGCTAAACTTTAATGAACAACTGTGGTTAAAATTGGTAAACTCAACAGTTCAATTGTTCAAGAACTCTGAGACTGAGGAGACTAATAACAAGCCTTTGGACCTGATTAAGCGATTAGTGCAAGATCTATTTTCAAGCTTGATCAACAGACGTTCTCAAATAGTTGAAAGTGGTGATGGTGAACGTAAAACTGAAAGTTCATTTTTGAAAATATTCAAAAGCTTTTTAGACTCCAGTTCCATGAACATCACATTACTAGGCGATCTGCGGTCTGTGACCAAGGAAATTTACCTAGCGTTTTCATATGAGAAGAAGGTGCTGACAATTACTTCTAGATTGATCAATGAGACGATATATGGAAATATGACGACGCTAAGCGATAAGAAGCATATCGGTTGGTCTGTTGGTAGTTATGAGTGTGATGCGTGTGGGAAGATCATTTGGGGGAGAGGAATTGACTCTCGGGCGTTCAAAGTATGGGAGGAAAGGCAAAGAGGACGGGATATCGACGGAGACGAGTTCTGTATTGTTTCTTTCAACTGTCACCACTGTTATCATTTCAGCTGCTTAAGAGGCCTAGGAGTTAGAGATGAGATGCAGTGTGTTTTGTGTTTGGCGCAGGCAGAGGCGCAAGAATGAGTTTTGTGGTTGGTTTTTATGGTTTTGTGTCGCTTCATTTTTGTGAATTGATATAAATAGTGGAAAGAAAGATGAATCCTTTTGGTAACAGACCACGCACAGAGAACAGAGCAACATGTTATTGTCAGGGCTTTGTTATTTGGCAGTTCCAATTATTATGTTGGCAAAGCAAACCTCAGCAGTGGACGTTATTTCATCTACAGAATCCACAGAGTTTGGGGCATACGTTAACCCCAACCCCAAGAACATTTGTGAGGGAGAGGAGCTTGAGATATTGACTGTCTGTGCGAGCGAAGTGCTTTCTAAACTTGATGAATGCAAACCGGATGATTTGGCATGTGAGTGCTGCGCGCTACAGAGCATGAAGCGCGACTGCTATGGGTTGTGTCCGAACACGGCTTCTGGAAACTTTTTAGCAGTGTTGTACGACGACTGTGAGACAATGAATGATGTTAATGCGTGCAACTTACCGTTCAAGAAACACGATTCGCACGTTGCACAGTTTTTGAGACCCAACTCGAGGGTCCCAGTGGAGGAGAAGGAGCCCGACTTTGTTATCAAGTCTGTGTTGAATTCTACGTCGGAGGAGGAGGTGCTGCCTGGTGGAGCAAACGCTGACAATTGCACAAGTTTGGATCTAAGCTATGCAAACCTCACAAATGAGACCAACACGACCCGGAACGAGACAGCAGCAGCCGTGGAGTCGAACGGCGGGCACAGCAGCGTCCTACAGGATGTTGTCAACATGTTTGTTATCAGCTTTGCTGTCATTTTACTTATCTAGCAATACATTATGTCTGACCAGCTTTGCGAGCACTCTCCTCGTCCATCCAATCCAGGGTGTATCTGATACCCTGCTCCAGACCCACCTGCGGCTTGTAGTCCAGCACAGTCTTGGCCTTGGTGATGTTGTGGTAACGGTACGCGCAGACAATCTTGACTCTGAAGGGAGTCAAGCCAGGCTCCTTGCCCGTAAATTTGGCAAAGAACTCGCTGAGGTATCCCGCCAGAATGGCCACGGGCTTGCTCAGCACAATGTTGTACTTGTCGACGTGGCCGTCAGCCTTCCACACGGTGCGGGCCAAGGTCCAGAAGTAGGTTGGCGCATCGTTGGTGATGAAGAAGATCTCTCCGGCAACCGAGTCTCTAGTTTTCTGGTCCGGGCTCAGCAGCTTCTGTGCAGCCAACACATGCGCGTCCGCAACGTTCCCAGCAAACGTCCAGTCGAACAGGTTGTTGTTGTCGCCCAGCTGGAACTTGGACTGGCCTAGTCTCGCAACAGCTCTTAGTCCCGGGACTAACTGTCTGTCACCAGGTCCAAAAATTCCAGCGGGTCTGAGAGCGACCGTTAAAAACCCGGAACTTGGACTATTGGCCTCAATAATGAGACTTTCGGCAATAGCTTTAGTCTCGTTGTACCCGTCCATAGGAACCTCCGGGATGGGCCATCTCTCGTCTGCATTGTAGATGTCCTGCCCGTTGAAGATGACCCCAGCCGAGGACGTGTACACCAGGGCCCTGATGCCGCTTTTTTTCGCACAGCTGATGAGGTTCTTAGTCCCTTCCACATTAACCTTTTCGTATATTTCCTGCTTCTGGCCGTGGATTGGCGACGCTGAGTGGACTATCACGTCACACCCGCTGCTGGCAATGGCTCCCATCACGTCCTTCTCGGACGTCAGGTCCCCCTGGTGGAACACCACCGACTTGGGGTCGAAAGTGAAGTATGAAGGCAGCTGTTCAGGAATTGAACGGATATCAAAAACGTGAATTTTCAGGTTTGGGTCTGCGTTGTGGAATTGCTGGACCAGGTGCAGTCCCAGGAAGCCTGCTCCTCCGACTAGCAAGACCGAGTTCATCTTGTGTGGGCGTGTGTGGGTCGTGTGAGGTGCTGTGGGGGTTATATCTTCGTATAGAAAGCTACAAAATTTTCATTTTCTGTGTATTTTTCACTCGGTTTGCTAGAAGGTGAAGTACGACCTGTACAGGTCCACCTTGGTGCTGTCGAGCTGTGCTGGGTCGTGTGCAATCTTGAGGGCGTTCGGGAAGGCAAACAGGGAGCTGCTTGAGCTGGAGCTCGCTTGACCGGTGGCCTGTTGACCTCTTACTGCGCCACTTGAAGCTTCTGCTGTGCCACTGGAAGCTTCTGCTGCGCCACTTGATGCTTCTGCTGCGCCACTTGATTCTTTAGCTGCGCCACTTGATTCTTTAGCTGCGCCACTTGATTCTTCTGCTGCGCCACTCGCCGCGCCGATTCTGGACGAGTTGAAGATCGGAAATGCAATCTTTGGCTGTGCCTCTTCCGCCTCATCCTTGTCGCTGGACCCCGTTGACACCGTCTCGCTTTCTCTGAGCGACGACGACACCTGTGGCGCGTATCTATTGACTGCTGCGTGAATCTGCTGTGGCGCGTGCACGGTTTGTGGCGCGTGAACCTGCTGTGACACGTGAACCTGCTGTGGCGCGTCTGTCGCAGCCTCAGCTGCCGGTGCAATCTTGTCCAGCGACTTCTCCAGCTCCAGCACCACCTGCGGCTTCGTGGAGGTGAGCGGAATCTTCTTCTGCTTTCTCACAGAAGGCAGTGCATAAGGGTTCGAGTAATTAACTCTGGTCTCTTTACCCTCTCTACCTTCTTTACTC
Source organism: [Candida] sp. (assembly GCA_030570575.1). NCBI lineage: Eukaryota > Fungi > Ascomycota > Saccharomycetes > Saccharomycetales > [Candida] sp. The sequence continues at coordinate 367,888 of JAJLVZ010000002.1, read as the reverse complement.
TCGTTAGCCTCCGCCTGTGGCTTCTCCTCCGGCTTGTTCTCCAAGAACGACAGCAGCGCGCTCGCAGTGTTGCTCAGCTTCTTCTCTGGTTTCTCCCCAGCAGCCTCACCCTCAGCCTTAGTATTACTATTGTTATTCAGCTCCATAGCAAGCACAGAACTCTTGAGTCTGCAGGTTCTGTAAGGCGATGGGAACCCAGAGTAATCAAATATTCTTCTTTTGAACTGGCTTCTGCTGGTCTTTGCGCTCTGGCTGGCCATAGCATGGTCCACCACATTTTCACCCGCAGTGTTGGTGCTGGTGTTGTACTCGGGCTTGAACGATGGGGTCTGGGCTTCCGACTTGATTACAGCACCCGGTGCATGGTGGCTGTTGAACACATTGGAGCTGCCCTGGCTGTTAGGCGTCGACATACTGATATTTCCTAAACTTTCGTTTCTCTCGTTTCTCTCACCTGTGTCGTCTCTTGCCCGCTTTTTCGACTTCTCCAGCAATGCCTTGACGCCCTCGATCTCGATCTCGCTCAGTGGCTCCGAGTTCTTGTTCTTATTGGCAAAAAAGTTGGCCAGTATCTCATTAGGCGATTGCGAGACTTTACTGCTGCTGCTGGACTGCAGCGAGTGAAACTCGTCGATTGGGTTCGACTTCTTGCCGCTGTCGGCATCGCTCTTCACAGCCTGGGGCTCCGTGGCCTCCTGGCTGTGCTGTGGGGGTGAGGAAGCATGCCACTTGATGGGCGTAAAAATTTGCTTAAACCTGTTCAGCAGGCTCGGGGTCTGTGTGTGTGCCTGGTGCTTCTGCGGAGTCCTGGTGTACGGACTCGCCGCATGCTTGTTGTACTGCAGTCTCTGTGGTCCCGCAGCCATGCTGTTTGTGTAGTGGAGGTGGGCAGGCGGTGTGTTTTGGTTTCAGGCGAAAAAGCGCCGGGTACTCGGCTTACGTGGCGTGTTAGTCATGCTGAGTCAGCTTAATTGTTGATTATGTAATGTTTTTGGTCAGCGCCTGGTGGGCAGCTGAGCACGCGCTGGCAGGACTCTGGTGGGCCGCAGTGGTGCCGTCACTTCTGGAACTGCCAGCTGGCGCCCTCGTATGACGCGTAGCACAGGAACTCGTTGCTCAGGCCGTTGCCGTGCTCCGGCAGCCACGTCGTAGGGCGCACCCCCGGGTACAGCTCCTGGACTATCTCACTCATTCTCTCGCCAGTGGCCTCGATGAACTTGTACTTGAGGTGGCCGTCGCTGGTTTTCGCGGACTTGTCAGCCTTCAGCAGCGAGTGCACTGTCTGCGAAAACAGCGTCTGGCAGTCCCTCTGGAGGAAAGGTGGGTCAATCAGCAGCCTGTCCACGTTGCCCTTCAGCTCCTGTGGGTAGTTCAGCGGGTCGTTGTAGTCGTAGAACACAAACTTGTCCCCGGCAAGCAGCTTGAATCTCTTGTCAAACTCAAATAGGTAGATTTGCTGGGTAGGCAGGCTGCTTGGGTCCCTCTTCTTGATCTCTGCGTACACCGAAGGCGCACTCAGGATGCAGATCACGGTGTCTGGGTCTGCCCCGCTGAGAATCTCGTCTGCTAGCAGCCTGGACGTGGACTCGCTGTACCAGAACTGCGACAGCTGCCAGTCTTCCTGGAACAAGCCCATTCCCTTCTCACGCACCGCCTTGTTCTGCTCGAACTGCTCGTCCGCGGTCTCGTACAGTTTCTTGAACTCCTCCTGGCGCTGCTCCTCTTCCTTCTTGAACTCCATAAGCGCCGCTAGTGTCGACGCTGAGAGCTGTCTGGGCCTGTTAGTGCTGCCCTGGCACGCTTCTCACTGGCTCTTGGCCCTGTGGGTACTCACAGTTCTGGGTCTAACGACATGGTGCTGGTCTCGTGCTTGTACAGTTGGTTTAGTGGTTTTCGTGCTTGTACAGTTGGTTTAGTGGTTTAGAGGTGTACAACTTTTAAATTTATAAAATAAATGAAAAAGTGGCACTAGCCACACTAGCCACCGCATTAGCCACACTATCCGCATTAGCCACACTATCCGCACTAGCCACCGCACTAGCCACCGCATTAGCCACCGCATTAGCCACCGCATTAGCCACCGCAGCTGGTGCTAGGGTGCCGGGGTGCCGGGTGCTGGTGCCAGGGTGCTGGGGGCTGGGGTGCCGGGTGCCGGGTGCTGAGAGCAGAGTAGGGTTCGGGGTGCTGGGTGCTGGGCCTCGCAGGGCCCAGCTGTAAAGTGTGGCGCAGCACACACAAAATATTTATTCACCAGTAAAATATTTCACCGCGACACCAACGACACAGAAATGGTGAGCATGCTGAGCCCGCAGCCACACAGGCACCCAGCACAACGTACTAACCGCCCGCAACACAGAACTCGCTGTACAACCACGCAGTCAAGCAGATAGCAACGCTGAGAAAGGACCTGCAACGGTTCGAAGACGACATAACCAACTCGCCACTGTCGCTGCAGGGGTCCATAGCAGCCAACATATCCACGCTCACCAGGACTGTGGACGAGTACGAGTCGCTGGTGAAGAACGAAACCAACCCGGACAAGCAGGAGAAGGCCAGAATAAGACTGAATAATTTCAGAAACGACATCAGCGAGTCCAAATTCAAGCTGAACGAGCTGAAGCAGCAGAAACTGGCCAAGCTGGAGGAGAACGACCGCGCCGAGCTGCTCAAGCACCGCAAGCTCAAGACGGACAACCCGTACGGGGCGGGCTCCACCACCGGCTCCAGCAATTATCCCGGCACCGACCTCAACACCGACAAGAGACACCTGCTGTACCAGGAGCACACCAGCCTGGCGAGATCCAGCCAGGCCCTCGACGATATTCTGGAGACGGGGTATGCAGCATTCGAGCAGCTCACAGAGTCCAACAAACTGATCCAGCAGTTCCAGAACAGACTCAATAACTCGCTCACCACGCTGGGTGTGTCGCAGGAGACCATCTCCAGCATTGACAGAATCGCCTTCAAGCAGAAGTGGGTGTTTTACACGGGTGCCCTGCTCATGTTTGTGTGCTTTTACTTCATTATCAAGTGGTTCAGATAGACGCACTCACTACGAGATGGTGTAGTGAACAATCCCGCTCAGAGGTTTAACGCGTAGTTGCACAACCACTGTGCATTTACTCAGCAGGTCGGTGGTAGGCCTGCAACTTGAGAGTCGACCCTAACCTACTACCAAACATGGGCTGTTAATACGTTTCTTTCTCTGTTTGACCGCTTGTATCCAAGTATCACCAAGTTAGCTCAGAGAATCCATACTATGTTCAACCAAGAAGAAACTTCCATGTCTATATGAGGTTTTAGCCACCTTTGTCAAGTAAGCATGCCACGTCTAGTACCTGTAGTAAGTCACATAATATACCTGCTTGGTAATAGTCATCATGGTGAACAGAACTGAGCACCAATGTTGACTACAGGTACGATGGTTCACTGTGGATTGACGACAGGTACGATGGTCTCACTGTAGTGCTCGGCATTAAGAGTAACCTATCTCAGTCTCACTGTAAGTATGTGGAGCTCAATAGGTGGATGGGAGTTATAAATTAATACTACAGTACATAACTGCGATGAGTATGATCTCTAGTTTATAGTTATTTGTTGGCAGTACAGACCACTCTACGCCATAGTCAGAGAGGAGCCTGTTGAGACAGGTTTCAAGAGGTACTTCACGGCTTGCTCAATTCACTAAGAAACTTTTCAACAGTTATCGTTCATTTGTTTTCTTTATGTGAGGATGTCGCGCCTATACTCTTTCTTTAAGTACGTCGGGTGGTGGTGGCTACTCATTAACCTACGTTCAATAGTTATCGCTGGTTATAAATTACTGGTGATGTTAGTATTTAATTACAAAAACAGTACCAGTAATATCCGATCACGTTGTTTAATTAGTATCTAATGGTGAACATTGGGTTGATGCTCGGTAGTATGATAGGTTGTTCATTGCTAAGCCGTTCACTGGTACAGTAGATTCACAGCAAGAACAAGTGGCTAAATGTGATAACCGGCAGTTTATGGTAATCACGAATAGTTAATCAATAGCCAGTACTCATCCGGTTAGTTGAATGCCAGGAGCTGATTACTAGTGAACTACCAGTAGAATTAGTAAACTAAAAGTGAAACCTAGTGAATAACAATATCACCAATATCACCAGCAGTAGCCAGATTAGATATTAGTAACCAGTATGAACAGCAATTACCAGCATTCTGTAGGCAGTAGTAGGCTACCAGCAGTAAGCAGTAATAAGCTACCAGCAGTAAGCAGTAGTAAGCTACCAGCAGTAAGCAGTAATAAGCTACCAGCAGTAAGCAGTAGTAAGCTACCAGCAGTAAGCAGTAGTAAGCTACCAGCAGTAAGCAGTAGTAAGCTACCAGCAGTAAGCAGTAATAAGCTACCAGCAGTACAGTAATAAGCTACCAGCAGTAAGCAGTAGTAAGCTACCAGCAGTAAGCAGTAATAAGCTACCAGCAGTACAGTAATAAGCTACCAGCAGTACAGTAGCTAACAGTTAACCTCCAGCAATGACAATTCACCGGCAGGTAGGGTAGTTAAGTAGTCCGGGTCTACAGCACAGCAATAATAAGCCTACATGCTATATACAGTGGGAGCTAGGCGCGGCTGTAGTAGATTGCAGTGTTCTTTGCGCCAGCAACAACGTGCTGGTGGGCGTCGAGCTGCAGCCTGTTGACGAAGCGTGGGCTCTTGACAAGGTCCGGGGTGAAGAAGGGCTCGATGAGGGCCGGGGCCGCAACAGGCTTGCAGATTCTGCTCTTTTTGCCGTTGCCCAGCTGGCAGAAGTCGTTGGACCCCCAGTACAGCACGTCCTTATTGGCGAGCTTGATGAAAGTGTGCTCGCTGCCCGAGCTCCACTCCTCGATGGGGATCTTCTTGGTGTCGCGGAGCACCTCGTCGTAGTCCCTGAGCTCGCTCAGGTTCTTGAGCCTGGTGGAGTCGAATTCTGCCTGGATGAAGTGGCCGTTGCCGATCTGGCCCTTGAGGTTGCTGCCGAAGCCCACGACAAAGGACTCTTGGTTGCCCGGGGAGTTCTTCTTGATCAGGTTGTACATCTCGACGGGCTTGATGGTGACGAAGGAGGTGTCACCGCCAGCCTGAATTTCTACAGCCTGCGGGAACTGCCCGCTGCCCAGGTGCTTGCCAAAGTCGACCCGCTTAGGGTACGCGATGTACTCGGTCTCGTAGGACACTTTGTGGCCCAGCTGGCCCAGCGTGTTCTGCCCGAACGAGTACACTTCCCCAATAGAGTCCAGGGCCAGCGAGTGGTGGTTTCCACAGGCGATCTGCTTGATGAAGCGAGGCTCGGTCTTGACAATCTTGCCGCGGGCGTCCCTCTCGATGGCGCTGTTCAGCAGCTTCACCTCGTGCAGCACGTTGGGCTCGGGCGCAGCGTCCAGGTTGGAGTGCTCCAGCAGCCCAAACTGGCCCCGGGACTCTCTAAGGCCTGGGGACACCCTGGAAGGGCTAGCTGCGCCCTGGGACTCGCTGGAAAGACTAGCTGCGCCCTGGGACTCGCTGGAAGGACTAGCTGCGCCCTGGGACTCGCTGGAAAGACTAGCTGCGCCCTGGGACTCGCTGGAGAGGCCAGTTGCGCCCGAGAACACGCGCCCAGCGTCCGTCAGCAGCAGGAAGTGGCTTGCGCCCGTCTCGAACTGCACCACATGCTCGTTCTTGCGCAGGCTGCTGAGGTCCAGCTTGCGGTACGGCCTGTGGCGCGTGCGCAGCACCCAGTCGCGGTACTGCTCGCCCTGGAACTGCGTGCGGTCCGCGTCCCGCTCCGGCAGGTACATCACCTCGTTACGGCGGTTCACGCAGTACACCACGCCGTTCGAAACGGTTGCTCGCACCAGGTCCTGGCCCTTGACGGTGTACTGCGGGATCCCAGTTCCGTCAAAGCCTCTGCCCCACTGGATGAGGTCCCCGTGCTGGTCGATGGCAAGCGCCGAGTGCTCGCCCAGCCACACGGACCGCAGCTCCACCCCGTCAAACCACGCGTGGCGCAGCGGGTGCTTCACCTGCCGCACCTTGCTGTTGGGGTCCGCCACCAGGCTGCTGTTGTCTCCACACACGTACAGCCCGGGCACCGAGCTGTCGTTCGGGTTCAGGTTCGCAGGCAGCTCAAACACCTCCTTCTGCTTGCCCTGGCCCGCCGCAGGCACCTGCTTCAACCCCGGGTCGTAGTACCACCAGTCTCTGATTGCCGGGTACTTGAGGTACACAAAGAACCCGCCAAACAGCACCCCCAGCGACGCCACGCCCCCCAGAAGGCCCTTGATGACCTCCATGCGCCTGAACCGGTCGCTGGCGTCCTTCTCCCGCTGCGCCTGGCTGCCCTGCGCGCTGCCCTGCGCCCAAATCTCCTCGTTGCTCAGTTCACTGTAGTTGTCGGGCCTCTTTCTGGTGCTGAACTGCGCAGCGCGGCGCACCGCGCGCACCCGTAGCACCGCGCGCATCTCGCCCTGCACTCCTCTCGTCAGCACAAACATGGCACTCAGCTGTGGTTTAGCGTGGTAAATTTTTCAAAATTCATCTTTTTGCTTACAATCCACAGTACAGCACAGCCAGATGTTCAGAAGACAGCTAGTGAGACAGTTCAGCGCCAGCAGCCGCCGGCTGGCGGTCAATTTTGACACGCGGAAGTTTGTGATCGAGCTGGAGCGGGAAGGGTTCAGCCCGCAGCAGGCCGAGGGCGTGATAAAGATTGTGTCGAACTGCCTGAACGACGGGATGAACTCGATCAGCAGCAGCCTGGTGACCAAGGAGACGCTGGCAAAGATGACGTACCAGCAGAAGGTGGACTTCACCAAGCTGAGGGGTGAGCTGCAGACTACAGATAAGGCTGAGTTCGAGGACGTGCACAACGAGAACGAGAAGCTGCGGCTGGAGCTTGAGAGGCTCAAGACCCGCATCCGGGAGGAGATCACCAAGGTGAATGCCGGAGTTAAACTGGACCTGAACCTAGAGAAGGGCAGGATAAGGGAGGAGGGCGCACAGCACGAGCTGCACATCAACGAAATTGACACGAGGATCGACCAGGAGGTGGCCAACATGAAGATGCAGATCGACAGCGTCAAGACCCAGGTGATGCAGTGGCTCATTGGGGTCTGCACAGGCACCTTTGCCCTGGTGCTCGCCTACGTCAGGCTGCTTACGTAACATACAGCCACCGGCTTACATAATACACAGTAACTCTTGAATTTTATTACCTAATCTATGACTAAACCTGTGGGTGCCGCTAAAAGAAGAGCTCGTTCAGGATTCTGATGGTGTCGTCTGGCGAGTTGACCGCGTGGCCAATGGTTCTCTCGTCGTTGTAGATCTCGTAGTCGTTACCACCTTTGTACGATTTGTCACCGAAAAAGTGGATTTGTTCGAATCCTTCGTTTGCAACGTGTTGCAACGCGTAAGTTTTGTCCCAGCCAGTTGGGAAAACGTCAAATGAGATTTGTCCACCAATAGAGTAGGTCAGCGCCAAATTTGGAAAGTTTTCCTTCAGCGCCTTGACAAAGTTTTCTCTGATTTTGTGCTTCAAATCAAACTGTTCAAACTCGATTCTCTCTTCTGTTGAAGCGTTTCTGCCAATTGGTGACACATTGATCATTCCGTTTCTGAACTCAACAAAGGTACCTCTTCTCTTTGGCAAGTCCAAGTCACTCAAGTATCTCAGGATAAACTTAACCAGCTTGTTGTACTGTTCTTCACCAATCCATTCAATGAATGATTGAGATGCTAGTTTCTCGCCTAATTTGTACGCTGTTAACCCGTTTTCCGAGAAACAGTAGTCAAAGTCTTCCAGGACGCTTGGGCCTAACTGTTCAACTTGTTTTTGCAAGTCTGATCCACCAACAAACCCAATAACAACCTTCTTTCTCAATTTGGCTAAAGTTTCTTTCATCTCTGGTGAGATAACCAGTCTTGCTGGAGTCAAAGTTCCATCAACGTCAAATAAAACTAAAGTTTTTGGTTGTTCCTTGTGTGAGAAGCTCATTTTTTAAACACTTATCCTGTTTGTTGTTGTTTATTCCCAAGTTTAAAATTTCGAAATTGAACGCGTGTCGAAAACTTGTAAAAGTGGTCGTGGTGTTACCAAAGTTACATACTGATTACATAATTGAAAGAAAATTTCCATAATTATTAATGAATTCAAACTATACAATAACCAAACTTAGGGTTTAGTTGCTTAAGCAGAAGCTTCGTATTGGTAGTTTGGGAAAGCTCTCAAGTTTTCTTCTAATGGACCTTTTCTTGATAAGAATTTAACAAAAGCACCATCATCTTTGACTTCACCAGCGTTTCTCTTTTGAACGTATTCGTCTCTGTTTAAGTTGGTGAAACCCCATTTCTTGGATAAGATGATTTTTTGTTGACCTGGGAATTTGTATCTTGCTCTTCTTAAACCTTCAATAGCAACTTCTTTATTGCTGTCCTTGGTTCTGACTGAGAAAATAATTTGGCCAATATCAACACGAGCAGCTAAACCATGTGGTTTACCCCAAGCACCTCTCATACCTTGTTGCAATCTATCTGCACCAGCACATGACAACATCTTGTTGATTCTTAAAACGTGGAATGGGTGAACACGAACTCTTAAGTGGAAAGAGTCACGACCAGAAATTTTGGTAATGTATTTGTTTGCGCAAATACGTGCAGCTTCTAAAGCTTCTGATGACAATTGTTCTAATTCATTTGAGACTAAATGAATACATAATGGGAATTCATCAACAGTGGCCTTCTTTCTACCTAAATCATAGATTCTAATTTTTGAGTCTGGAACAGCTCTGTTATATCTGGATTTTGGGAAAGGTTTGTTCTTTTGGTATCTGTAACATCTAGCTGGACGACGAGCCATTTTGAATGATTACTGAGTAAAAGTTTTCGTTAATTGTTGGAAAAAATAACTGAAATTTAAACAATTTCGAAAATTCAATTTGATTAGAAATACAAAAAAAAAAAATGTGGTGCGAACAGGGAAATTTCACTTGAAAATTGTTTGGTGAAATTTAATGAGGTAATAATTTTCAATAGTTTTTCGCCAATTAGTAATAGAATGTCCGGATGTATCTTTTTTGGGCAGTATGTGACTGCATAAAAGTCCAAGGTGTCTGGGTTTACCAAATACAGTAGCCAAGGCAGGACAAGTGCGCCAATTTGCAGCAGCCAGTGCCAAAACCGCCATATGCAGTTTCCCATTCCTTCTGTTTTATGCAAAAGTACCAAAACGGCAACTCATCGCATTAAAATTTTTATTTCTATAAAATAAATGAAATATAATTAATTAATTAATTACTCGAAATATACTGATAACATATAAAATGGGACGTTATTCAATCAAGAGATATAAAACCAAGAGAAGAACAAGAGATTTAGATCTGATTTATGATGATTTGGGAACAAAAGATTCGATTCTCAAGTTGAAAAATCAACCTTTAGACGAAACAAAACCAGGTTTAGGTCAGTTTTATTGCATACATTGTGCAAAGTATTTTGAAAACTCTACATCAATTGGGTCTCATTATAAATCAAAACCTCATAAAAGAAGAGTTAAAGAGCTAAAGGAAAGACCATACACCAATCTAGAAAGTGAAGCTGCTAGTGGACTAAACTTGGAAAAGTTCTTGAAATCAGTTGAAGCACACAAGGAAAGAGCTGCAATGGAAGCACAACATAAAGATGAAATCCACTCATTAGTTAGAACTGATAATCCCAAAGTTATTGAATACATTGAGCCAACTGAACCATCTGCAAATGGTGCAATTCCAGATGGTGAAATTGTTATGAAAGATTGAAAAAGTTAATTGATTTTTAATTGGGTTAGGAATAATATGCGGTCATTTTGTTAAACCTTTGGTTCTGTAACATTTTGCTAGTTTATACTTCGTTAGCATGGAGCTCAGATTTCACCAAAATCGTAATGTTTCTTCAAATTTGCATGCTCATTGATACTTTTTTCTCCAATCAATATTTCTTTACAAACGTTACATTTAACTTGAAACTTTGCAGTATTTGTAACATATTTTCCTGACTGATTTAGTAAATTCGACAGCTTCAATGAGTATGATAAGAATTCATTAGACAATTCCATTTCTCTGTTGAACACTGAAACATCTTGCATCGTATCATCCAAGTCGTCTCCATCATTAAAACACACCAAATCGTAATGTATCCCACTGTATAAAATAACTATGAAATTGTCCTTACCAGGATTGAAACTGTCAATTCTATTGGTTTCAACATCGATTGAATTGATTGTTATATCAAGATAGTTGGATAGAATATCCATCTCAATTGCGCCTCCCCAGCTTGTTGGTTTGATAATCCAGTCACAGTATTCAGCCACAGGTTTACCCAGTATAGCACTATTGTACTTCCCACTGGAGTCATTTCTAATTATATCCGACACAATCGATCTTAATTGCGATCCTTCCTCTAAATTTTTAAACACTGCTAGGGAAATAGCTCTGAATAAACAAGAATTATCATCTGGTACTTTCCTCAATATGCATACCCCACTAAGCTCAGGAATATCAATAAATGTATTGTTTTTTGTATTGGTCTTAACCTTCTTTTGTGGTTTTTCCTCTTTCACAGCATCAACCTCACAGTCAATAATAACCTTGTCACCAGCCCTTATCCCCAGATCCAGCAATTTGTCTTCTAAGTTCATATCAACTAGCTTGGGTGGGAATCCAACTTTGATCTTGATATTTGAATCATTTTTAATCAACTTCTCTTCAATCAATTTACTGATAAACTCAGACAGTTTTGCTTCATCTTCAATTACAACAACAGATGTTGCTCCGCCTGTAACTCCAACCTTCAATCTCATTTTAGGGGTTGCTGTTTGTTATTATTAATTGTTGTGTTGTTAATTATTTCATTTTGGTCTGTGCTGCTTAGTAATCGGCACTTCTTTACAAGATTACCAGCGTTTGGTTTGACACAAATTTGAGTTTGGGAGTGTCCTACAAAAGGTAAGAAGATCTATTAGTCAATTGACTATGTAACAGTTACTCTGACCAGCCTAAAGTGGCTAATTCAGCTCTGACTTTATCTTCGGTTTGAATTTTCAGTAACTGTGTATCTTCAAGAGGTTCGTCGTTGGCCTGCTTCATCTTCAACTGTTCAATGGCTCTAAGTTTCTTTAACAAACCTCTAATCTTTTTCTCTTCTAATGTGACCCCTGTAACCAAATTATCTGGCTGTGAAGGCTGGGTTGCTTCTGAAGGAGTTGTACCAGCAGCCGTAGCAGCAGCTTCTTTATTCTCTCTCTTCTTACGGTTTTTTGCAGCAGCCTTGGTCTCCTTCTCAACAGGTTTAGCAGCCCCTGGCACAACGCGGACTCTATCAGCTCCACCTGGTTTGAACAATCCTGGAGGTGGTCTACTGCCCAATTCCCTCTCGTATAAAGATTTAGGAGCTGCACCAGCACTTGCTGGGTTACCTCTTTGATGTGGTGGTCTATAAGCACCCTTTGGCTTGGAGTCTGACCCACCACTCATTGATGAAGAGAGAACAGGTTTCTTGGCTAATAAATCTGTAACCGATTGATGAACTTCAGGGTCTTCATCCAAAGCTCTGATTGGAGGAAATAAGTTCAATGCTCTTGGTCTCCATGTAACTTGGAAAACCTCTTTGAAATCCTTGTTATAGACTAATTTACCACTTCCGTACCAGATTTTAATTCCATTGTCAACTCTTAATCTTGGTGATGTGGTTGCTGTTAAAATATAACGACCATCTGGTGACCAAGCACAAACTGATGTATTTGGTGCTTGAAAGCTTGAAACTTTCTTGAACTTTTGTTGTCTATCATAGATATCAACGGTACCTTGTAAATTACCAAATCCAGCAACCAAGATATACTTACCATGAGGTGAGAACAAGATAGTGTTCTTTGGAGCTGGTGGTAAAGTATATAGGGATAAACCTCTTGAATCAAAGAAAGTAGTACTTGAAGGCATAAACCCATAGATAACACCAAATTCTCTTGATGATGGTGACCAAGTAACATCATGAATTGGACCTTCTTTATCCAACTGAATTCTTGAGTCATAACCTCCAATGATTCCTAACAGGTAGAGTGTGGTTTCTCCATAATAAGATTTGTTGGATGCATCAACATCAGTTGATGCTAATGCTAATAATGCAGTACCTAAATCATTCCATTTCAAAATACATCTTTCAGCTTTAAAAAATGATTTTGTTGCAATTGGTTTATTGAAATTTCCACTTTCCAAATCTATAGGATAAACTGCAACGTTTGCTGGTTTACCAGACTTTTCAGGTATGAAAACTGCAACTGTTGGCTTTGCAGCAGCAGGACTTAATTTCATTGATTTAATGTTTTCAATTTTCAAGACTGACCATGGTTTATTGAAGTTGTTCAAGTCATCCAATCTAAAGAATTTCACCTCGTTTTTGAACAATCTTGCTAAGATAGCTTCATCTGCAGTAAAATCTGGCTTCCAACCGCTCTGATCTTTACAGCTAAATTCACCAATTTTTTCAGCATTTTCAGCAATATTGAAGATCTTGACATTATTGTGGTAGTTACCAGAAGTCTCATCTTTGATTGGTTTCTCCCAGGTTAAAATGTATGAAGATTTTGGTGAGAAATGGATATCAAGTACCTCATTTAGTTCAATTTTATTTAAAACTTCACCGTTTTCAGGATTGAGAATTGTAACGTAGTTAGGTTGAGTGAATGCAAAGTATTTCCCATCTGGTGAGTAAGTGGAAACTCTAACATCATCTGTTAGTTTGGGGATATTGGAGAGTTCTTCATATGATGGAGTACCTTGTATCAAACCAACTGATTTTGGTGCTCTATAACTGAGCTGAGTTAATGCTGACATTTCTATGATTATTTATTGTTGGTTCTATCTGTTTGTATCTCAAACAATTGGGATTATAACTGATGGACTAATGGAGTGAACACCCAAGTGGTTTGTTCGATTAAATATTCGTATGAAAAGATAACGTGCAAAAAAACAAAAAAAGTTAAAGCTCTGTCAAGCTATACGCCTCGTAGAGTAGATAGTGTTCAAAAGCAAACTTCAATTTGCCAAACTGTACTTAAAAGTAGTTTTGAACGCAAAAAGTATCTGAGATTATTTCACTTCGTTGAAGCTCTGGAATTTTAATTTCAGTTTTGAAAATTAATTAATTTTTAAACCCGGACATTTTTGTGAATTATCAAAACGCTTACTTAGCACGCTTACATCAGCAAAAAAGCAGACATTATATAAGCCGAACAAGCCGGCGTTTGGTGGCGAAGGCAAAAGTCTAGCCTTCTACGCTTATATAATCAATTACAAACTTTGGGAAGTCTGTCGCGTGCTCAGGTCCAAAAAGCTTTCAAGAAGTTTGGATAGATGGCGGAGCGCTCGGTGTGCTGGTACGTGGCCACCAGTGCGCTTGGTGGTTTGTGTGCTATGGGGTTTCGTGCTGGTATCAAAGTTCCCGAGCTGTGAAACTGGAATTTTTATTAGCGAATTAAGTTAATTGAACGCAGAAATTTGTCCAACATGCAGGGAGCCTATTAAGAGCAGTGGAGGTGTTTTTTTCGTGTTTTTCGTCTTGTGTGGGCACCCAGTTTGTCTACAACACAACTGGTTGATACAGTGCGCTGTCGGCCGACCGCAGCAAACAGCTAAACTTTGGCTTTTCACTACGCGACGAGAAAACAGCGATTTTCCCGGTAGATTTACTGCCAATACCGTAGAAAATGGCCGTGGCTAAAAATAGACGTGTTTTCTCGCAATTTTTGAGCGCGTCTTTGCATGCAAATAGCCCGATTGGGAAGTTGACGCAGCACCAAAAGAAACAGAGGCGTTGCTTTCTGCCAGAACTTCCTAATCAGGAAACCAGGTTTCTAGTTTTCCTCGCAAAAACTCGCAGTTGTCGCCAAAAATATCGAACAGACACGAAATTTATTTTTAATGAGATCAAAAACTTGAAACTTTTTTGCTTTGTTTGTTGTCTCTGTGATTTAATTTTAATTTCGATTTCAATTTTCAAATTTACTTCAATCACTTTTTATTCCAACAGTTAAAAGGACAAGCCTTTTTGTGTGTATCTTTGATCTCTCACAATCGTTTAGAATCAAATACAAAAAGCTTGAATTTTATCATTCAGTAAAGAAAGAAAGAAGGAAGGAAAAAGAAAAGAAATAATAAGTTTCAAAACAAATCAATTGATACTTTTTTACTTGATTTGATTATTTACTCTTTATTTTTATTGGCAAGTTTCATTCTCGTTGCTCTACCCCCTTGCAAAGAAGATACTTGTATCAAAACAATCAATTCCTGTTTGAACCGGTTTACTTATTGTTAAATTAACAAACCGTTTTAGAAAGGTTGTGTCTTTTGAAATATTCCAATTATTACTTTTTTTTTGGAAATAAACGCGTCGTTTTGAAATCAAAACCTCAACAGACCCGTTTGTTCCATCAACCTGTTTAATCTTAACTGATTCTATCAATTTTTAGTGAGTATTTTTGTTGTTTTTAGGTTGAATTTTTTCATTTTTTCATATTTTTATTTGGTTCTTTTTACCTCATGATTAAAAGTGAAAATAAAGGTTGTTTGTATAGCAGATTAACGTACTCCGATTCATTGGAATGAAAAGTACAAGAAATTATTGCTACAATTGGACTTTTTAGACTTTAATCGGAAGGTTTTTAAGCTTTTAGATCCGTGCCACAACCTTTTTTTTTTTTTTTTTTTTGAGCTCAAATCAATTTATGAAAAAAAGAAAAAA